>OX940808.1:6487285-7015044 GCA_954870605.1 Acer campestre | reverse complement strand
ACTCCAAATCCAAACCATGAAAAATTCAAATTTTCTTTTTAAAAAATAAAATAAAACCTCAAAGCTCCCCAAATTGAACTTTATGGTGACTCTATCACCGGTGGTCGATGATGTGCTACATCATGGAGGAAGCAATCATCGCACCAATCTGAATTGACCGTTGGTGGAGGAGTTGCTTCTCCACGACGGAGCAATTTCCTCCAAGTGGGCAAATTTGCTTCAACTATAGCAGATCACTGCATCATTTGTGGAGGAGAGGTATTCTTCTCGACGAAGTCGTGGTTCTAATGCGAATAACGGAGCATCAACGCTCGGTCGGGAAGCGATTCCTCCACTAGCGACAACTCGTCCATGAGAAACATCTGAGCAGACGTCTTTGATTTGAAAAATGGTGGTGGAGGCCGTGAAATAAACAATGATATATATATATATGTATAATATAGTTTTTCAATTTTCAATTTTATTTTTGCTTTTTAAAATTGTTTTGTTTTTTAATATCTATTTTTTAATTCAATTCAATTGTCAATTATTTAAAATTTTATTTGGAGATGGATGGTGGAAATAAAATGTTTTTTTTTAAAAAAAAAAATTAAGTTAAGGAACATGGGTAGTTTAGTCTTTTAAAAGTAAAACTTAGTCAATAGTTAAATTTGACCTAACGGCAGAGGATGTAAGTGTTAATTTATGATAAAGCTGTTTCTTTGTGCAATAGGCCAAATATCAGGAAGGTTTAGTGCAATTTACTTTGTACAATATTAGGTTCATTTAAATTGCATAAATATATTTTTAAGGGATTTTCTTCCGTGTTGATCTTACTAATAAAAATAATAAACGTGAAAAACAAAATCTCAATTACTAATTAAGATGTCATCAGATTTGCAATGTCAACACAAAGATCTCAAATTGGAAAATATTTGTATGGCTATTCCTAATTGACACTATCTTTCCAATTATTGCAAAAGAGAAATTTAGGTGAATGCCTTCTAGAAATTTTAAATGCTAGATTTACTTATATGTGCAAGTTACACTAAAATTGTTAAAATTGTGAAATTTAGGTGAATGGTCTTTAAGAAAATTGACAAACTTTCCTTGCCAAAAATTGTAAATTCATGAAGTCAAAAAAAAAAAAAAAAAAAAAATGATGCCAAAATCTACGACTTTTTTTTGGAATAAAAGTGATGTAATAACCACCAATATCAATCCTTAATTACTGGATATGGGTCACCTAAGATTTTGTTTGACTTGCAATAATCAACAGGTTCTGTCAAAAAAAAAGAAAAAAAAAAAAAAGGATAGTTTTGCACTAACTCCCATGCATGTATGCGAATTTGCACTCTTTGACAATTAATTTTTTAATTACATAAATATCCTCCGAGACCGTTGAATAACAGCTTGTTCGGTGATCGAGACGTTTAATAACAGTTTGATTGGCGCCTAAGCTAACAATCCAAGGATAAAATAACTTCTCATGTATGTATGCGAAATTGCACTCTTTGGTAATTAATTTCTTAATTACACTGATACCCTTCGAGACCGTTGAATAACAGCTTGTTCGGTGATCGAGACGTTTAATAACGGTTTGATTGGCGCCTAAGCTAACAATCCAAGGATAAAATAACTTCTCATGTATGTATGCGAAATTGCACTCTTTGGTAATTAATTTCTTAATTACACTGATACCCTTCGAGACAGTTGAATAACAGCTTGACTGGCGTATGAGACCGTTAAATAACGGTTTGATTAGTGTCTAAGCTAACGGTCCAAGGGTAAAATAACTTCCCATGTATGTATGCGAAATTGTACTCTCTAGTAATTAATTTCTTAATTACACTGATATCCTTTGAGATTGTTGAAGACGGTTTGATTAGCGCCTGAAGCTGTTAAATAATGATTTGATTGGCACCAAAGCTAACAGTCCAAGGGTAAAATAACTTCCCATGGATGTATATGAAATTGCGCTCTCTTGCAATTAATTTCTTAATTTCATGGATATCCTCCAAAATCGTTAAATACTTTTTGATTGGCACCTGAAACTATTAAATAACAGCTTGATTGGCACCTAAGCCACAGTCAAAGGGTAAAATAACTTCCTATGTATGTATGCGAAATTACACTCTCTAGCAATGAATTTCTTAATTACACAGATATCCTTTGAGGTTGTTGAAAAACGATTTGATTGACACTCGATACCATTAAATAACGGTTTGATTGGTGCCTAAGCTAACTGTCCAAGGGTACAATTGTTCTTTTCACATTAAAAAGTAATTAAACCAAAGAAAAACTCTAAAAGTACACCAAAAAAATTCATAATCATAAATCTACTAACATAAAAATCATAAATTTGACCCAAAAGTTTCTCGTGATGTTTTTTTATTTATTTTTAGTTTCTTTTATTAAATAAATAAAAAAAAAAACTCTATTGGCGGTGGAATGTCTCGTCCAATCATTAGTGAAAACAGATTATAAGAGCTTTCAGTCTTTTATAGTGACTGGAGGAGATTCTGAAACTATCCTCTTCAATTGGAGGAAAATCATGGCAAATCTCCTCCAAGCGGAGAGTATTCGAGGTCAAAGACCTCCTTGAACTAGAGGATATGCTATATCATTGTGTGTGTGTGTGTGTGTGTGTGTGTGTGTGTGTGTGTGTGTGTGTGTGTGTGTGTGTGTGGGGGGGGGGGGGGGGGGGGGGGGGGGGTGGAGGGGTGGGTGGTGTGGAGGGGTGGGTGGTGGTGGTGTGTGGGGTGTGTGGTGTGTGTGTGTGTGTTTTTTTAAAAAATTAATTAGTTAATTTTTTAATGATAAAAGTAATTTGGTTCTTTCCTCTATAGTGTCAAAATCTAAGTTAGTCAACCTAACGGTCAAAGGAATTCGTGTAATTAAGAGATTAATTGTAAGGGGAGTGCAATTTCGTATATACAAGGGAAGTTAGTGCAATTTTCCCCGATCAATATTGAGTAAAAAGTGTTTGCGGAGTAGCAGCAAACCATGCAATTGTGTTCTTTATCGCTAAAGCGTCATTTTTTGATTAATTACTTGTATTTCCTCTGTTTTGCTGTTTTATTTATCTGATATCAAACTAGTAAGGGATTTATCGCGACCTACTAAGAAAATCAAAACACTACATGCAGGCAAAGTGGGTTGGCATTTAGCTCGCCTAAATTTCTCTCATCAAATATGTGGTGGGAATACTCTAGAAAATGTGTTTTTAATTCTCATGACAACCAAAAATTGTTCATGTATGTCATTGATATTGGTGTGATTTGGGTATTGAATTTGCATTTGTGAGTAGTTTTGATAAAAAAAAAATTGTTTGGTATGATTTTTCAATAAAAATGAAATGCATGACGGCTTGTTTTGTTACTAAATATTTTAAAAAAATTTATAGTGTAAAAAAATAGCTTGACACTACACCCCAATACATCAATTTAATAATCTAATGTTCCTTTACTTTACTAATCTAGCTTACTAGTCAGAATTCTGAAGAGAGAAATAAAACTTAATTCATAATTTGTGATTTTAGTGATTATTAAGATTGGTAGAATATGAGAGAAAGGAAAAGAAATGTAAACGAGAAAAAGAAAAGAAAAGGAAAATAAAGTGTTTTTAACGATTGTTGTTTGGATGGTTATAAACATAAAGGAAACGAAAGGAAACCAATCTTATTTGGATGGGAGAAATAAATGAATTCATTTTATTATATTTAAGAAAATACCATTCTTTCAACGATATGAATACCCAATATTAATCGGGTTAGTTTTGGTATATTGTAAAAATCATTAATTTTGGATTCATTTCCCTCATTTTCCTTTCAAATCTAGGTGGAAACCAAATTGAGTGAAACAAGAATAAATTATTCCTTCATTTTCCTTCATTTTCATTTCCTTTCTCTCTAATTTAACAAATCCAAACAAGAAATTATAAATTCATTCAAATCATTTCCTGTCCTTTCTCTCGTATTCCATAAAATCAAACATAGTGGACTTCATGCACAAATTGATCATTAAATTTCAACTACAAAATCAAGCCAACTAAAGAATTAATTCCCTTTCATATTCATTATCAAATATTAAATGCAGTCATATACCATTATTATTATTATTATTTTATTTTAATTACAATTACTGTCGGGACTTGGTCATGGTACTACTGATTTTATTGGGAAGATCTCTTATTGTTGTAAAAAATGTCTAATATTAATAATAAAAAAGTCATCTACAATATTACAACGAAAGTAGCCTTAAAAAGAATACCTACAAAACCATGAGAATTTAGTTTACTCAAAATAATTTTCATAAATGACTATTACGTAAAAATTGAGATTTGATAGAAGGGAATACGATGACTCGAACCCACAACTTTATGGTGTAGATATGTCATACATAGACCATTTAACCAATTTCTTTTGGTCTTTATTTTTCGTAATGTTAGATGTGCCAAAACTAGTGTAAAAACATTAATTACACATATCAATAAATAATTACTAGTCACAAGCTTTTGGTTTTGGATAAAACAAAAATGGATTTTAAAAAAAAGTCGATACGTGACAAATTAAAAATTGAATTGGACATTAGAAAATGTGCATGAATATCAATCATATAATAATGTCATTGGTAGATGAACAAAAATACGGTCTACAATAGAGAAGTTGTTATGCCATTTCTTATATAGATTGCTTGTGCACATGGGATTTTCAATTTTTATACTCAAGAATATCCAAAAACTTTCCATTCTAATCAAATTTTATAATCCTTCTTACTTGAAAATTTTAAAATATTTTGTTGAAAATATTTTTTAGACACTTTATAGAAGGCAATCATTGTTTTAATCTAAAATGGTGATTTTGTCTATTTGATAAATACAAAATTTCAAAACAAAATTGTGGATTATAGTTATAACCCTCTCCCTAATTTATAATGATTTGTAATATTATATATATGACAAAATATTTATGATTTATGATATATATATATATATATTGCATAATTATGAATTTACGATATTTATAGTATTTTAGTTAGCGCCTCGTATAAATCGATTTTGAATAATAGTGTTTTATATAAAAGCTCAGATCAGAATCAAGAAAATCGAAATTATGTCACTAAATTCTTATTTATTAGCTATTGTGTTATAGTGAGTTATTGACTCAGAATATTTATCCTAATTTTAAAAAATTTAGACCAAAAATTGAAAATACGAGATAGTAAAAGCAAGTTCTTTACTAATATTGTTAGATGATATTTTAAAAATTATAACGAAAATTATGAATAAATTCCTCTTACTCTATTATATAATAGTTAATATATTGTTTTGATTTAATAAAAAAATGAAATTAATAAATTTGAAGACAAATTAATTGTTTGATAGTAAAAAAAAAAAAAAGCTATGGCATTAAAAAAGTAAACCACGTATTAACCCAAAACTTCAGAACCAATCAATTCAAAATTCGAAAAATATTTAAATGATTTTATTGAAATATAATTTAAAAGAACAAAAATCAAATTAGTACAATCTAATTAATATTCCCACTCGATATCAGTTTGAAAAAAAATAAAAAATTGATATACAGTAGAACTCCTTTAAATTAATATTCTATAAATTAATATCCTCTCTAAATTAATAAAAAATCCCGGTCCTGACTCGGGCCAGTGTAAAAAATTAATAAACCCCTCTATCGTAATAATTAATAATTTATTTTTGAAACCCAGTGTAAAATTTCGGTCCCGACTGTCGCATAAATTAATAATTCCATAAGAGTATAAAATATATTACATAATAATCAAGAACTAGAAAAGTACTTCAAGATGCTAGTTTGTACAAGGCTACCATATTTGATATTTTTGACTTCATCCTTCATGTTTTGAATTGTCCGCTTGTTATAGTAAAGAAGATAGAAAATAGAGAATTTTTAGGAGCTGTTAGGAATAAAAAATTTAGGTATATCTTGATATCTCTCTTGTGATATACAACCAAAGAATACGCCTTACTATTTATAGGGTGAGTATGCTTAGTCTCTACGTAATCACATTCCCAAAAGGAATTGAAAATTTTCTTAATAAATCTTTCCTAAATAAGGAATCCTGAAGAAAAAAAAAAAGGAAATTTTTCTAAAGAAGAAAACTGACTAAACAAGCTGGAGATCTCGAAAAAGAACCTTCCCTAAATAAGAAAACGACTTTCACACATTTTCTAAGACAAAATAACACTTTACGATGTAAAATCCTTCAATTAATAACCCCTATAAATTAATACTCAAGGGTAGGTCCCAAGAATATTAATTTAGAGGGGTTCTACTGTATATATATTTTGAAATAGATTTATTCAATTTCTGTTAACAAAATTTTTGGATTGCTTCATTGAACCCTTTTTTATCGTTCAAAAATTTCTATTTTCAAAACCCTTCTCAAATTGGCAAAAAAGAAGAAAAAAAAGAGATCTTCGAATTCAACAACGGCAACGCCATTACTTCAAAAAAAAAAAAAAAAAAAAAAAACAACGGCAACGCCATATAGCGCAGCCACGCAAGCCTTATCATTCTCGAAATTCTCCAAGGCTAAATCCGTCATTACAAAAAATAAAAGCGGTGGCGCCACCCCGTGAATATACCTTTAACCTAAGGGTATTTCGGGAATAACAATAGTACGAACACAATGGGGGCCAAAATAAACAAAAAAAAAAAAGTTAGAAATCAAAATAATAAAAAATAAATTTAAAAAGTATTTTTTTTAATCGCGGACGCGAGATGACATTGAAATATGGTTTAATAGATCTCTCTCTCTCTCTCTCTCAATCTCTGTATCTCTATCTCTATCTCTATCTTTCTCTCTTTCTCTCTCTGCCCTATTTTCTTTTTTCCTCTCTCAAGGCGCTCTTTGTCCCTTATCGGCTAACGTTTCTCACTTTCTTTTCTTCCAAACACACCACAGAGACATAATAGAGAAAGAAAATCCTCTGCCGATTTTCTCTTTGGAGGAGAAACTGTTGCTGCAAGTCCTTTGAAGACCTAAGAGGAACAAGACGATTTTGCATCTGTGGCCGCCGATCCGATTCCCAAAACCCTAAATTTACCAGCAGCCGCTGCTGTTTTTCCTTGTCGTTTTCTGGTTAATTATGTTTCATTAGCTTTGTTTTCCGGTTCTGTTAGCTTCTCAAAAACCCTAGATTCGCTTCCGGTTCGCTGCTTACATTTCGTGAGCGGTTTCGCGTATCGGCTTCCTCCGTCGATCCTGAGCATATCAGGTTTGTTTAATTTGGTTTTTGACCTCTGTTTTTGTGTGCTTTTTTCTCAAAACCCTAGATTCGGTTCGGTTTGGTATTCACTTTGGTCCGTGACTTGCCTTGTCAGGTTCTCGGTCGATCTACTTATTTATTGGCTCCTGAAAACCCTAGACTGGGTGCGTTTTTTTTTATAGTTTGTTTTTCGTGCGTCGTTATTTAGAGGAATTTATTGTTACGGAGAATAGTAGGGGAGGGATTGGAGCTTTTGCCGATGCGATTGGGTGGAATTTCAATTTCATGCCGTCGGAACCACTGCCTTGGGATCGGAAAGACTTCTTCAAGGAGAGGAAGCACCACAATAACCACCACAACGATAGGCCTTCTGATTCCTTGATAGGCGTAGGTGGTGGTGGCGGCGGTTCCGTGGCCAGATGGAGAGACTACCCGTCGCCTCATCACCCCCGCGACTTCCCTCGCTGGGGATCCGTCGATTTCCGCAGACCTGCAGGTGACTATTATTTGTTGTATAGATATAGATTTTCATGTTTTTAAATTTTCTCTTTATTAGATTCTTGGTATCCAAAATTATACCTTGCTTGCCCTATTTTTGATATTTTGAACGAGAATGATTGATACTGCTTTATTTGAAGCTTGGGATGGATCTGGTTTTTTCTTTTTTTCTTTTTTCTAATGTTAATTTTCTTGTTTTTTTTTTTTTGTTCATTGTTGCCTAGATCTGGGATTTTTTAAAAAAAAATGCTTCTGATTGTCTCAAATTTGATTTTTATTAGAGTTTATATATGTTTTTAATATATTTTGGGCTGGATATTTGGTTTTTATAACTTGTTATCTTTCTTTTGGGGAGAATATATACTTTGCTTGTCTTAATTTTATGTTGTTTTCTGTTTTTGTTTAAATATTTTATGAAGGTCATGGTAAGCAGGGAGGTTGTCACATGTTTGCTGAAGACTCTGGTCATGGTTATGTGCCTTCTCGGTCCAGTGACAAGATGGTGGAAGATGAGAGTTCTCGGCTATCTGTTTCGCGAGGAGATGGAAAATATAGTAGCAGGAATAGCAGGGAAAATAGAGGTTCTTTTGGTCAGAGAGATTGTAAAGGCCATTCGTGGGAAACCAGCAATGGTTCTTCTAATACCCCAATGAGGCTGCATGATGTGAACAATGATAGGTCAGTCGATGATATGTTAACGTACCCTTCTCATCCTCAATCTGACATTTTAAGCACTTGGGATCATATTCAATTGAAAGACCAGCATGATAATACAATGGGTGGTGTCAATGGGTTGGGCACAGGCCAGCGAAGTGAGAGAGAGAATTCACTGGATTGGAAACCACTTAAGTGGGCTCGCTCTACAAGTTTGTCTTCACGGGGTTCAGGATTCAGCCATTCAAGCAGCTCAAAGAGCTTTGGAGGTGTAGATTCTAGTGATGGCAAGGCTGAATTACAGCTGAAAAGTTTAACTCCAGTCCAGTCTCCTTCTGGCGATGCTGCAGTATACGTGACATCTGCTGCACCATCTGAGGAGACGACTTCTAGGAAGAAGCCACGCCTAGGATGGGGTGAGGGACTGGCAAAGTACGAGAAGAAGAAAGTTGAAGGTCCTGACATGAGTGTGAGCAAAGATGGAGCTGTCGATTCCCCTTCTAATGCAGAACCTGTCCAGTCTCTCTCTTCAACCTTGGCTGATAAAAGCCCTAGAGTTTTGAGTTTTCCAGATTGTGCGTCACCAGCAACTCCTTCTTCTGTTGCTTGCAGTTCTTCACCAGGTTTGTTGCTGAGTTTTTCTGCACAGTTTTATTATAATTAAGTTCTGATTGGATAAATTAAATTAAGTTGATATTGCTGAGGCCTTTCTTATATTATTTTTAAAATCAAATAGGAACTTAAATTTGCTGTTGTTAATGGGGTCTTGTTCATGGATATGTGATCAATTTGTCAATAAATGTGATTTGAACTTGAATTCTTCATCCCCTTGTTAACTTGCAATTGGCTTTAAATATATGATTCTTAGTTCTGGTACTTAATGTTATCCATTAACATTATTCTTATTTACGATCTTCCTCTCTCCCCTACCCTTGTCTTAGTGATTGGATCAAAAGCCATCTTCTTTCATCTTGATCTTTCTTTTAATTTTTTTTTAAAAAAGGTTTTCTCTCGGAGAAATTATTCAATGTTTAAGAAATGTGCGTCTGATATCAGAATGATGTTTTTATTTTGTCTGTCAGAGGTCATTCTACAAATAGCACGATTATTTTGTTGCTATCTGTTGGCATCTATCAAGTAAAATGAGGAACTTGTTTATGTTTTTCCTCCCATGGTCAATTTTTGAACGCTATGGTGTCAGATAGTTAACCTATGTTACTAAACTTCTTGTATGAACATGATTAATCTCCTAGTTTGGCATTTTTTTAAAATTATATTTGATCAATTGTAGGTGTAGATGAGAAGGCATTTGGGAAGGCAGCAAATGTTGATAACGATGTTAGTAATATATGTGGTTCGCCTAGCATTGGGTCTCAGAATCATCTTGAGGAATCTTTATTTAATTTAGAGAAGTTGGATACCAGCTCAATCGTTAATTTGGTCCCTTCACTTATTGAATTGCTTCAATCTGATTCTAGTTTTGTTCAATCGACTGCAATGAATAAGTTGCTTATTTGGAAAGGTGATATTTTGAAGGAGATTGAGGTGACTGAGTCGGAAATTGATTCACTTGATAATGAACTTAAGTCCTTGAAATCTGCATTGGGAAGTGGATGCCTTTTTCCTACTGCATCAAGTTCTTTGTCTGAAGAGAGCAATGCAAAACATTATAATGAACAGGATACTGCCTTTGATTTGACTGCTCGACCTGCTCCTTTGATAATTGAATCTTGTGGTGATGCTGCTGCTGCGGAGATTCCTTGTTGTAGTAATGTCATGGCAGAAGGCAATGCCAATTCCAAGGATGAGGATATAGATAGTCCTGGTACTGCTACGTCTAAGTTCGTTGAACCATTGTCTTTGGTTAAAGTGGTTTCTCCCTCTGATATGGTGAAAGATGATGAATATTCTGGAGAGTTGGATGCAACTCAGGCTACAAACATTGAAGTCAAATGCTCAGTTCCTGATTCCTGTGGGGAAGAGATAACTGTTGTTCCCACCTGTGGGAATGGTGGTGTGCTTATAGAGGGTAAAGATGGTGCACCTATTTCTGGCAATTTTAATTTACATGCTGATGGAGAAAATATGCTGTGTGATATAATTTTCGGTTCCAATAAAGAATCTGCTGATAGAGCTTCTGAGGTATTTAATAAGTTATTACCAAGTGATCAGTGTAGTATTGATCTTTCTGGAGTTACAAATGGCCTGTGCTCGAAGAGTGGTTCTCTGATCAAAGGAAAAATTGCAAAGAGGAAGCAGTTTTTAAGATTTAAGGAGAGAGTTTTGACCCTTAAGTTCAAAGCCTTTCAGCACCTGTGGAAAGAAGATATGCGTTTGCTTTCAGCAAGGAAATGTCGGGCAAGGTCACAGAAGAAATGTGAATTAAGCTTGCGATCAACACATAGTGGATATCAGAAGCATCGGTCCTCTATCCGCTCTCGATTTTCTTCTCCTGGTAAGAAAACACTCCACTTGATTTTTATTGGTTTTTGCTATGCTTGTTCTGTTCTTTTGGAATTGGAAAAAGTTCAATGTTAATTCTTATTTAACTTGATGTGGGAGTTGGGACTTAGGAGCCAGTTCCCACAATATTAATTAGTTGGTTATAATTAAGTTTTCAAACTATGCATAAAGCATTAGAATTGGTTGTTATTGTCAGTGTAAACAGCATTAGTAAACTGTAACTTGGTTTGCTAGATTGTATAGATGTTTATTGATGACGAGTACATTGTATAGGTGGTTATTGATGAGAAGTTGATGACAAGTTGATTTAGGGTTTCAAAGGTATGATATTAGCTATTGGGTTCGATATGGTGGAGGGGCCTGATTTTTGCTGCAGTTGCTGGAAAGTTGGAAGAGAAAGATTTTAGGCATTGTACCTAGGATACATTAGAGGCATTGCAGCTAAGACCCCTTGGTTCACTCCTTGGTCTAGAATTGCATGACACCATTCTAAATTGTGTGTGTGTGTGTGTGTGTGTGTGTGTGTGTGTGGAGGCATTGCAGCTAAGACCCCTCGGTTCACTCCTTGGTCTAGGATTGCATGACACCATTCTAAATTGTGTGTAATCATCCGACAATTCTGTTAGAATTTGAAATCCTATTTGATTAAATTTAGACTAAAAATTAGCATTTAAGGAACTTTGACGACTAAACCCATTTATAATTAAAAAGTGTGGGTGTGCGTGTGTAGAGGCATTGCAGCTAAGACCCCTCGGTTCACTCCTTGGTCTAGGATTGCATGACACCATTCTAAATTGTGTGTAATCATCCGACAATTCTGTAAAATTTACATTCAATTATTAGAATTTGAAATCCTATTTGATTAAATTTAGACTAAAAATTAGCATTTAAGGAACTTTGACGACTAAACCCATTTATAATTAAAGACCGTCAACTAGGAAAAGATTACTTAAATTAAAGTAACATTTGAGACTCAAGAAATGATAGCAGAAATGTTGCCGGTGTTCTAAAACATGACTGCTGTGCCAATTAAGGGTAGTCAGTGAGCCTAGGAATAAAGGTGCCTAATCGACGATGAGGTGGCCTAGGCGGCAACGACTGCCTAGGTTTTTTTTTTCATAAAATTTTTAAACATCAAAACGACATCGGTTTGGGATTCATTTAAATAATCCTAAAACGACGTTGTTTTGGGATTCATTTAAAAAAACCCCAAAACCCCAAAACGACTTCATTTTGGGATTCATTTAATAAACCCCCAAACTCCTCTTCTTCTTCTCTGTTGTTCTCTCGACTCTTGACGGCCAGCCAGCCACCAGTAGCTCCTCGTAGTCTGCTGAGAATTACCTAGGCTCCGGCTGCCTAGCGTTTTTTAGAACACTTTTCAAAACACCAATGCATTTATCAAATAGAGTTGGTGATTAGATTGTATAAGGTGAAATTTCTTATTTAGCTACTCAGTCTGAGAGTTGTGAGAACTATAGTTTATTTCTGGTATCCAGGTAGGTTGAGATTTGAATGTCAAGGTCGGTCCAATGATTTCATAGGAGCATGTCATTTTTTTTTTCCTTTTTTAGGTAATAGCGGTAAATGCATATCATGTAGCATTTAATTGCCTTTTTTTTTTGAACTCATTGAATTACAGTTATTTCTCAAAATGTGAGGGCTGTGCATTTAGTGCTGATGGTTGGAAATGGTAACAGTTATCTCTAAAAGTGAAGCAAGACCTTTCGAAATCAGTAGTGGCAATATTTGCTAATGTATTCTCTTTTTGATGCTTTCTTCTCCAGTAATTGTTATATTATTTCCATAGATCTTTTTTACCCTATGTAGTTGGGTTGGGATTGTTTATTTAATGACATGTATGTATATTTTTTGTATTAATATTTGATAGGAGTCTTTTTTGTAATGATTTTTTGTGTTGACTTTTCATATGAATTTAGCTTTATATTTACCTCTTACCAGTAAGCATTAAAGCTGATCAATGTGGACACATATATCTTATAACTGTTTTTATCATCTCAGCATCAGGAAATCTGAGCCTTGTCCCTGCCACAGAGGTAATTAATTTTACTAGCAAGCTGCTTTCAGAATCACAGGTCAAGGTTTACAGGAATCCCTTGAAGATGCCGGCATTAATATTGGACACAAAAGAGAAGATGGCGTCCAGGTTTATTTCTAGTAATGGATTAGTTGAAGATCCATTTGCTGCTGAGAAGGAAAGATCTATGATCAACCCATGGACTTCAGAAGAGAGAGAAATTTTCTTGGCTAAGCTAGCCACTTTTGGGAAGGATTTCACGAAAATTGCTTCATTTCTCGATTACAAGACCACTGCAGATTGTGTTGAGTTCTACTACAAAAATCACAAATCTGATTGTTTTCAGAAAATGAAGAAGCATGATTTCAATAAGCTTGGGAAGTCTTCTACCAATACCTACTTGGTGACATCAGGGAAAAAATGGAACCGCAAGATGAATGCTGCCTCCCTTGATATTTTGGGTGAAGCTTCAGAGATGGCAGCTGCAGCTCAAGTAGACAATGGTCGACAGCTTTTTCCTGGTAGAATCTCTTTGAGAGGACGATGTGATTCTAAAATGTCACTGGGTGATGACGGCACCATAGAAAGGTCGAGCAGCTACAATGCTTTTGGGAGTGAGAGAGAAACTGCTGCTGCTGATGTATTAGCAGGTATATGTGGTTCCCTGTCTTCAGAGGCTATGAGTTCTTGCATCACAAGTTCTATCGACCCTGGCGAGGGCCAAAGGGAGTGGAAGCACCAGAAACTTGATTCTGCTGTGAGACAACCTTCAACATCTGATGTTACACAGAATGTTGATTATGATACTTATTCAGATGAGAGTTGTGGGGAAATGGATCCTGCTGATTGGACCGATGAGGAGAAATCTATCTTTATGCAGGCATTCTCAACTTATGGCAAGGATTTTTCCATGATCTCACGATGTGTTAGATCAAGGTCCAGGGATCAGTGCAGGGTTTTCTTTAGCAAGGCTCGGAAGTGCCTTGGATTGGATCTGATTCAAAGTGGATGTGGGAATGTCGGAATCTCTGGAAGTGATGATGCCAATGGTGGTGGGGGGAGTGACTCAGAAGATGTTTGTGCGTTGGAGACTAGCTCAGTTATCAACAGCGATAAGTTGGACTCAAAAATTGAGGATTTACCTTCCGCAGTGATGAATATAAATCAGGATGATTCTGATCCTGCGCATCCCTTGAACTTGCAAACCGACCTGAATAAATCAGAGGATGATCGGGATGGACCTATAGCTGATAAAAAATCTGAGGTAGAATGTCTTGTGTCTACTGCATGTAAGACAGAGACTAGGTCTGACATAGTTTCTGGTTTGGAAAGTGATAAAATGAATGGTGCTGATAAGCAGCCTGACTTGGTGCAGGCCCAGAAAAGTGAAATTGTATTGGCCGACACAGAATGTGCAAGAGATCTAGTGACCGAACAGGGTGTATCTGTGGTGGAGACTAAGAGAGTGGTGTGTGTGGCTTCCGCTAAGGGATTTGGAAATGGTTTGGACAGGCAGGGTCTTGTTTTGATGGACAATAATCTGAATGACAAACGAGATAACAAATGCAATGCTCATACCAGTGGTGATAGTGAAATGATGCAAGATTCAAATACAGTCGGAAATTCATATGGCCTTGATACAAGTTCATGTTCGGGTTTCAGTTTTATCCCCGAAAGCCTGCGAGCTTCTATGAGGTTGGATCCTGTGCATAAGTCTCCTGTCATCTCATTTCCACAGGAGAGCTCTCTTGCTGCTGCAACTTCTGTGGCACAAGGTTCCGCTACTGCTATTCAATTGGAGAAATCTCGTATACAAGATGTGTTGTCATCAACACTTGATCTTCATGAGATTAAAGTTAAGAGCGCCCATAAATCTGTTGGCTGTAATGATTATCGCCAGCTTCTGTCGGAGAATGCTTTAATGATGAACTGTGTTGAGTCCTCTCAGATTCTCAAGGGCTATCCATTGCAAATCCCGACCAAGAAAGAGGTGAATGGTGATGTTAGACTTTCTGAACTTCAAAGCAATTTAAAGTCGGACAGGAATGTTGGTGGACCTTTTATGCCTCAGGATTGTTATCTTCAGAAGTGTAATAGTTCAATACCTCACTGTTCAATCTCTGAGCTTCCGCTTTTGTCACAAGGTCTGGAAAAAACAAGTGATCAACCTAGAGTCCATTCAAGTTGTTTGTCAGATACAGAAAAGCCGTGTAGGAATGGTGATGTAAAACTCTTTGGTAAGATACTTAGTCATCCCTCGTCTTCACCGAAGCCAAATACCCATGAGATTGAAGAAAAGGTAGGCCATCTTCATAAGCAGAGCAGCAAGGCATCGAATATAAAATTTACTGCCCATCACCCTGCACATAATGGGGGTACGACACATTTGATGAAATTTGATCGTAATAACTATCTAGGCCTTGAGAATGTGCCCGTGAGGAGTTATGGTTTTTGGGATGGTAATAGAATACAGACTGGATTTTCATCTTTGCCCGATTCTGCAATGTTGTTGGCCAAGTATCCTGCTGCCTTCAGCAATTATCCCCCCTCCTCCAAAATGGAGCAGCAGCAGACGTTACATTCGGTTGTCAACGGTAATGAACATAATTTGAATGGCGTAGCAGTTGCCCCACCAAGAGAAATAAGTAGCAGTAATGGAGTGGTGGATTATCATCAGGTGTATAGGAGCCGTGATGCCACTAAAGTTCAACCATTTACAGTAGAAATGAAGCAACGGCAAGAGCTATACTCTGAGATGCAAAGACGAAATGGTTTTGAACCGAGATCAAGTTTACAGCAGCAGGGAAGGGGGATGATGGGAGTAAATGTTGTTGGGAGAGGAGGGATTCTTGTAGGTGGTGGTCCGTGCACAAGTATTCAAGATCCGGTGGCAGCCATGAGAAGGCATTACGCTAATAAAGCGGAGCAGTACAGTGGGGGGCAGAATGGTGGGAGCATGATAAGAGAAGAGGAGTCTTGGAGAGGTAAGGGTGACTTAGGCAGGTAGTAGGAGTTTCTCGGCGGCAGGCAAAATTGTCGTTTCTCTTTTGCCGCTCCTTGTATAATAGTTTTTGTATCGTTCAATGGAGAAAATGATAGTAGGGCAGTTGACATTTCTTTCTCAGTATCCATCTTTTTTCTTCTTTTTTGGTAAAATATTTTAGGTGCTTGTAATATTGCCAGCAGCTTTTGTATTTTTGTTGTATTTGATGGGGAAAAAAAAATACAGAAATAATCTGAGAATGTTAGGTGAAACAATTCCAGTGTTTCTCTTCTCTTATCATCAATCATAACCAATCTGACAATTGACCTTCTTTCTATACATGATCGTCTCATGCTCACTTTTCAGGCTGCTTTTGGTTAAAATAGGTTGGTGTTTTCAGCTTCGTCCATCGCTTTAGCGACAGCCTGGCAAAATACTTGGACAAAAGACGTGTAGATTTGTGCAAGTATATCTCCTCTCCACTATCGTAGTGTGTGCCAACTGCCAACTTTGGTCAAAGACAGATGCGTCTAGAATCCTCTTTAATGATAAAGTACGCGAATATGATGAGTCTTGTTCACAAAAGTAAAAATTGTCGGCCTAGTGGCCTACTATCTTATATTCCTCTACTACCCCTAAAAGAATTTCCCCAATAATAATTAGGATATTTAATTGTCTTCTCTTTAATTAATTGACTAAAGTCTAAACCAAAATTGACTCAAAACTCTGCTACAAGAGTTACTGTGAAGTTAGGTATGGTGTTGGACAAAAAGAAATAACTTTGACGATTGTGTGTAAAAGAGAAAAATAGGATTTTCATGGGACTATTGTTTACGGACATGGTACATGCATTCTGCTCCGAAAGTGACTGGAGGAGAAGAATTTCACCTTGAGACATCGAACAGGCACAGTACAAGCTGTTCGGTTGATTGCCTTGTTATCTTTTTCCGGCTACTTGATTGCCAAAAGTTCAGAAGCTCTACTGTTAAATGTTCATTTCATCGGCCTCTTCCTGTGTTTTGAGGACAGGTGGAAGAGGCGCAATGATTTTAACAACCTGCATTTCAGTAAAAAGCTACTTAAATCTGTTATCATGAAAATCAAATAAACTCGTGACTCCAAAATCACATGGTTGATGAAACACTTATGAAGCTTTGCATATTATGAGATATTTGAAAGTATGTTACCCCACCGGATCACATGATTATTCGGTTAGGCATGTAAAAAACAGCATTCTGCATTTGTTATAAGATTAATTTCAACAAATTTTGTGATCGATAAAACTAGGCATTCTGCATTGAAAATTGAATTTACCTCATTTGTGGTTGGGTGAGAGAGTTCAATTTTATGTGCGTGCAAATAGTAGCCACAGTCTCCGGGAACAGGTTTTGCAGGCCTCTGGTACCCTCTAGATAAAGAAGAAGGAAAACACAACTTAGAAAACGAACATGTCTCAAGAAATTCTGCTTTTATAATGTCAAAATCAGATGGTCAAATTACAATAATCACAGGAAAGCACTGAGAGATTAAAAGGATCAACCCTGTAAAAAGTGATGAAATAAAATCCCACTGAATAGAAATCAGCTTCCTAGTCTATGAATAATATCAATCAGAGAAAGAGAGAGAGAAGAGAAAGAAATAATCCAAGTAAGCAAGCATATTTCTTTACCCATCTTGCTCAAAAGTTTCATCTGCAAGTTCAGCATCGAAGGACTTCGGTTGGCCACCAACCACATACAGAGGATCACCTACTTAACGGTAAAATGTAACTGTCAACTCTGGCTGTTTACTTGCTAAGATAAAACATAAACTTTCAGTCTCAGGTTGAGCATTCTATAAGTGGAACATTGCAAGCAACAGATGCAAGTTTAGCATAGTTGATGAAGGTGATAAAGTTAAAATAAAAAGGAACTTCCGATGTAAACCTCCTCGTAAGCTTGAAAATGAAAAAATAAAATAAAATGAAATCTTAGCATAGTTGATGAAGGTGATAAAGTTAAAATAAACGGTGAAAAGGAACTTCCGATGTAAATCTACTCGTAAGCTTGAAAATGAAATCTTCAAAAAGATGATATTTGTTAATGGTTATATAAAAGTTAAATATGCTGTCCAGGTGCTATATCTTAAGTTTTGATTCTACATATAATGCTTTGGCGTATAATTCCAATTCAACTAGGAGGAGTTGGAAGTTTTTTCTGTAACAGATAATATTAAGATATCAACACTTCAAATTTTACCAACTAAAGGATGCCCTATAAAAGCAAGATGAATACGAATTTGGTGGGGCCGTCCTGACTGAATCTCAACCTGTTACAGACATTGACAGATCAGAAAACCTATATATTGATACATGAAAGTAAAGGATAACATACAATTATCGCCACATGTTCTCTAATTTTAAAAATTCAGGCTTATGGTCAAAATCTCAATCAATATTGGAACAAATTTAACCATCATAAATATAAAAATTGATGACATTCTATCCGGTATTTATTTTTAAGCTATATGTCCATCAGGAGTTGTTTCCGGTATTTATTTTTAAGCTATATGTCCATCAGGAGTTGTTGAAGCTATAAGTTCAGCGGGAGCAGTTGAAGCATAGGACCACTTACTATCTCTGATGTTATGCTGAATACAATAATAATGACATTGAAAACTACCTTGCACATGAAGTGGGCATGCATGAACAGAGTGAGGCTAACTGATCTATACATTAGTCGGAAGATAGTACTGTATATAATTTAGCATCATCAATTCACTTTCATGAATTATGATCAGCTAATATTATAACTTTCTTGCTCCTGCTTATGATAATTGTGACTGGTAATACTGTTTACCTCACTAACAAAATTCTTTACTTGTACAGAATTGTTAAAGTTAAGAAATGTGTGAAGCAGAAGTACCTGGACCAATGTGTGGTTTTCTTGTACATCTCTCTGGAGGACGGCAACTTTGCTTAGAGCTGGTTTCCCTGGTTATAAGGAAAGTAATGAGAGATTAAAAAAAATATGTAAGAAATAAACGTAATGGAAGACCAAGCACAAGGGCTGAATGATTAAAAAAGTTAAAACTTGAATGGATATGATGATTAACACAATATGATGTAAAGTTCAGAAAAATCACAAAAAAACTAATGTTATCCTTTCAAATGTGTGAGGTAGTAACCAGGGTAGAGCTTGCAAAAACAAATAACTAAAAGATCACAATAGATTTATGAACCTGAGGAAGAAGCAACATACAGCCCTTTGGCCACCCCAGGATATCGCACAATTCCTATTGGCTGGTTGATGATGACCTATTATGCAGAAATAATTTTTAATTTTTGTAAAAATATTGAAGTAATAATGCAACAGGAAACTCGAAAGAGTAGATATAGAAGGTTTTCCAAGTTATCAACCCTACACATTCATAACCTTTTACCTAAGGGATAAAAAATAGCAACACAAGTAAAAACAAGCAAATGCTTTCGGAAAGATACATCAAGAAATGAAAATGAGAAATAAATGAGTAGTGGGTTTTACCTTATCCTCGTCCAATATCCCATTTACTAGTGCTCGGTATATCTTTGATATTTTCCTTGTACTAAGCTCCATGTTGGTATTACTGCACATTAGGGGATTGTAGGTTTAAGCAATGAATGGTAATAAGATTCAAATAAAAGAATCTCAAGTAATACTTATTCATGGCTATAATGCAGGAACACTTCTGAAATACATAGTTTTTTAGAGTTTCTTTCACATGATTGTATGTGTCAACTGCGATTCCTTTCTGCTGTGGTTTGAATTTAAATGAACATTGCTTAATAATATGGTTCTGATGGTTCATTGTTGTAAAATGCAGTTTTCATTTTCCAACATTTACTAGACCTGAGCAGGATGAAAATTCTTCCAAAGCAGAGCCCATAAACAATCTAGTGAGCTAAGGAGTTAGTTTCATTAAATTTGGAAAAATGATGGTTGGGGATTACTCGACTCAAGTCATTAATGAATAATGGGGTAGTAATTGGTACTGGTGGCTTCGTCATACTTGTTGAGGGACAAAATGCCTCTCTTGCAAGTAGTCTGCATCCATCAACTGATTCCTAGATCCTGTAATTCAAACTAAGAAACCAGCCCAGCCCACACACACACACCCCCCCCCCCCCCCCCCCCCCCCCGGGGTGCGCTTCTAAAGCATAAGAAAGTGATTCTAACTAAAATTCCATTTAAAAGAATTTTGGTGCACCAAATGAATCTCTCTCCTTTTATACTGTAACACACTTCTGCTTCTCTTCATCCGTCTTGCATCTTAGAAAAGATTTCATCTCCGGTATGTTTATCCATTTCTCCCTTCATTTTCCAAAGCTCTATTTCTTATTAAAAAATTATGTATGAGGTATTGTTCTGCAAAACTTGCGATTTAAATTGTTAAACCTCAAAAACCATAATATCATTCAGTACAATTTATGAATGGCTATGCAGGCAGCTTTTTCACTGGTTCAAAAACTATTGATGGATAAAATGTTTCATTTCATCATGATTTTTAGCCATTTGCAGGAAAATGTAGGTGGATGCAAGAGATACAGCTCTGCCCCTAACCTGTTAGCTTTAATAACGGATGTTCCATCAGCAAAATATGCAGCAAGGCGAGTTTTTGCAAGCTTCGTCTTTGCACAGAGTAATATTCCTAAAACCCAATAAACGATTGATCAATTAATTGAAAATATGGATGAAATAGAATTTGGCAAATTGCTCCATACAACCAACCAAAAAAATAAACAAAAAAAAAATTAGAAAAGTCAAGTTTGAAAGCCAAACATTTATCAAGAAGGAAGAAATAATCAAAGTCAATGTGTTGACTAGGCAAGAAACATATTAGGCATCATATAATTATATAGACTAACAATTGCAGATTAGCAACAAAAATGAATCTGCCATAAAACCACACTAAGAGCAGTGTTTCGAGTTAAACTGGATAATGTTCATACAACCAACTAAATTCTATATCTACCAATTATTAATGCCTTGGCTTTCATCACCTTTTCCCTTATTTATCGTCTCAATGCAAATTAGTCTTTACTGATGGTAAGTAAGAACACCTAGATCTAACTATTTACTCATAAAGCAAGAGAAAAGAAAGAAATCCACTAATTATATTTACACAAGTCCAAGTAAGCAAATAGATGCACCTTTATAAAATAGAGTATTGGTCATCTTATTTGGCATCGATCACAAGACTAACCTGATGTGCCTCTCCCCAGTCGATGTACAGGAACAGGATGTGATACTTGGCTTGATAGGGAAGACTTCTGCTGGTTTGCCCACCACTGGAGCTGTTTCAAAACAGTCCGCTGCTGGAAAAGCCCTCCAGGCAAAACTTGCAGACCAGAAGGCTTGTTTAAAGCAATCTACAAACAAAATTATTCATTAACCGGAAACTAAAGCATGTAAATATATGATCTCACATGATTACACATAATATTCATATATCAAATTCCCTTAAGCCTTTTTGTTCTACAAACCTTGTTACTTACATGAACAATAAAAGATCATCTAGAGACATTCAATATAACAAAACAAAAAGTACATCAACAAAGCACACGATACAACTTTTAGAAAAAAGTACATCTACCAAGCACACAATACAACTATTAAAACCACTATCTAACATTCCAAAAATAAGAATAGGTTAAAACCAAATTCAGTTTCTAACTTCAAATTTGATGATAAAAAGTGACTCGAGATACAATCATGTAAAAGATTATGTGTACAACATAGCGATGTACCATATCATCGTCATCATGTAAAACTTGTAGCAAATACGGTGCATCAGGCTCTTTCCAAGGAATCCTATGATAAACTAGCTTTGAATCAACCCTACAAGATTGATCAATGTCATTGAGAAACAAAAATAAGAAATTCTCGCATCATATACATAAATACCACAAATGACCAAACTCAACAATCAAAAACCTGAGGATCCAGTCGGGATCTTTAACAACCACGCCATCAACTGATATCTGAAAACCACCCGAACAAACAACATTAAAAATCAACCAACCAACAAATTTTGTATACTCTCAGGATATTTGTTCTGATAATCTTACTTGTCCATTTTGAATCCTCTGCAACCAACTGTTCAACAATTAGTAAAATTAAAGTATACGCCTAAACAAAAGAGAAAAAAACAAAAAACTAACGAACTATTTGGTTGCCGTGACAACAAAGAAAATCAAATTCAGCCAAGTTAAGAATTCATAATAAATAACTGAAAGAAGTTCATTTATTTAACGTTTCAAACTTTCACTGATTTTATTTTCCTCCAGTTTCTGAGCAACCAAACATAATAGTTCTACGTTAAAAATAAAATAAAATAAAAAATTGAATGAAGTTATTATACCCTTGCAAGGGAGCTGAATTGTTGTGTTTGCCAGAGTAGAACTCGATCAGTGTCAATCCTGTAAATATATATATATATATAAACAGAAGTCAAATATATGAAGCAAAACCGAACTAAAACAACAAAAAGGAAAAAAAAAATTATTCAAAAGGAAATAAAAAGAAGAGAGAGAGACCGGAATCGGAAGCGGAAACAACGTCGTTGTAGAATAAACCGTCGTTGAGATCGGGCCAAGGCAGCCCGAATGCTTCTGTCTCTGAACTGTCAGACATTTTTTTTTATCGAAAAAGCAGCAGCTGCTCTACAAGTGCTTCTGATCAGGGATTTTTTTTTTTTTTTTTTATTAAAATTTTCTTTTTTAGTTGCTTAGTTGCTGTATGTTAATTTTAATTTTAATTTTTTATATAACACGTGTTTTTGACGATTCGAACCGGTAACATTGTATGCCGAATGTTTACGTGCAGTGACTCTAACCCGAAATAATATCACAGACTAAATGATTGTTTTTTTCACCAAACCATATTAGACGGTGATATTTAGTTGTTGTGTGTTGATGGTCTTGAATATTAATAAATTTCCATTTTAGAAATTGAAATTAAATATCTTTGTTTTAATGCTTTAATTTAATTAAAAACATTTCAACTAATTATATAGAATTGAGTAAATACTTACAAGTTACAACACGACCATGGAACCTCAGCACCAAATATGAATGATAAATTGATAATACACAAGTTGAGGTGGCCAATTGTTGTAATTTGGAGTTATAATGTTTTTTCTTGACGAATGATAATACACGAGTTGAGGTTGCTCATAGCGGTTTATTATTATCAATGAAATTACGAGTTCAAGTTATAATGTCATTTCTCAACTCTCGTATTACATCTCTCTTCTCTCTCTTAGGGTTGCACATTTTCTCTTGAATCCCTATTTCCCTATGTCCCCATCCTAATTTGGGGAAAAAAAAATTAGATAAAAATGGGGAAATAAGAGGGAATGAGAATGAATTTCATCCCCAAATTGAAATGGGGAGGGGATGGGGGAGGTCCCCATTTCCCCATTCCCCCCAAAACATTAATGGTTTAGATCGAACCATATGACTTACTTAATTTTTAGATTTTCTCTCCATATTTAAAGTTTGGGAAAGGGGATACGACTTGAACCAATAACTCATGATATAAGTGTGAATTGCGATCATCATAGCATTGTGTCGGCTTCATCACATCATTCTATATAAGAATTTGAACAATTAATAAAACTCGTTTTGATAAAGTCACAAAAATTTATTTCCCTCACTTGGGCTAACGAAAAAAAAAAAAAATTGTTAGAATTACTCATAATCAATCAAGCTTAAGAGTTAGAAAGCAAAAAAGCCTAATCACTTGACAATTATTTTCAAATGATACAAGAGAATTCTCGATCTTGTATTCTATTCAAGTCGATGGAGTTGGAAAAGCAACTAATTTTTTTTATACTTCCACTTAAAAAAAATGTTCATATTGTAGATGTGCACAAAAGAATCGAGGGTTTTCTCATTATAGGTTTAAAAAATAATTATTAATTGAAAAAGCATTTTTCCAAAATTCAAACTTTTTTATTGTAAAAGATACCATTTTGTTATCAAATCCTACTAGTGAGTAATGACCGATGATCAACACTAGAAGGTATGCATGTTTTCTCCATCAAATTCCATTTTTGATTTTTTTAACTTCAAACACCCAACTCATTCGTTTGCTTTTTTGAATAAGGGTAAATTACACTCACACCCTTAAGGTTTAAGGTTTGAGGTAAAAACACTTAGATAGAAAAGTTTAGTTATTCTACACTAATATATCTGTATTGTCGAAAATACCCTTGTATAATAATTAAAAATAAAAGTTTTTTCACACTTACACCCAAGGGCATTTGGGACCTTACAATGGTCAAATAGTGGTGTTAGTGTAGAATAACTAAACTTTTCTATCTAAGTGTCTTTACCTCAAACCTTAAGGGTGTGAGTGTAATTTACCCTTTGAATAATTCAAGTGGTTGTTGAATCAGCTCTGCATTCGTTTGCATATTGAATAATTCAATTGGTCATGGTGATGATGTAAGGCCTTGGACTTGGGAGGATGTTGCAGAGCTAATTCAACAACGGTAGAATTAATATTAATGAAAACGCAAAAGCTATAATGCAATTGAATTTTATATGGCACCGTTGGACCAAATACACTGTCAAACAAAGCGGTGATGTGGAGAAAAAGTAATAGCTGGAATAAAAGTCAAATGCACAGCTTGTTTTGTTGAAATTCTACTCTACTCTAATGGTGTTATGCATCCATTCAATAATCAAACACAACCCAATTCAATACACAAATAAATCACACAATTATTTCATCTTATACTTTATTATTTCCATCAATATCCAAAAGCATGCCTTTAACAAGCAAATAAGCAACACCAACACAATTACACAAGTACAGAAAAAGAAAAGAAAAGAAAAGAAAAGAAAAAGGAATGGTTCCATGGAAGATAAAACTGGTTTTCATTATTATTTCTTCACTGTTCGAAAACAGTTCCGTTGCAATGAAAGGAATACACACACTTTATAGAAACGAAGGGTAACAATACCTAGTTCACAGACTCATAGGCATACATCCGATAGATTTGATACACTTAGTGAAACAGAATCAGCAAAATACATCGGTAGATGTAGAAGATCCTGAAACCTGGAAAGAAACCGGATCCCATTCCATGGGTTTGCCACAAGGCCCACTTTTAACTGATAAAACCTGCAACTGACTTACCTTACCAGCAGAGTTTTCCTTGAGAGTCAATGTTTTTTCAGCTGAGTTTTCCTTGAGAGCCAATGTCTTTTCAGCTACTGCCTTCAATCGGTATCGCTCTGCCCTTGAACCGATGACCTGTCCCAATATAGATGCGCCAATGGTAAAAGCCATAGCATACTTCGGCATCAGTACAGTCTTCCTGAGCATGGCTATGAACGGTACAGCTGCATGGACAGCAGCAAACCAGGATGGTGAAAACTTTTCAGTGTGTTCCCTCCAAATACCTAAAGGAACATTTGCTGCCATCCCCAACATCCCAATCACAAATACTTTAGTAGGCAAGTTTTGAGGGCGGAGGTTCTTCGCGAAAGCAGTTCGTGCTAAAGCTGCTCGGGCTGCAACTATTGCAGGTGGGCACTTGATTTTAATGCCAGGAGGGGGCTTAAAACACTTTGCAACAAGTGGCAGGACACCGCTCACCGCACGATATGACTTTGCAATTGGGCAGTTTCCATTTTGCAGCCATTCATTGCTCAAAGCTTCATGGTTTGAATTTCCTCCCTGAAAGTTCAAACATATAAACATGTCAAGAGACCAGAAAAAGAGAAATCTCAACATCAATTTAAGGTTGTAGTATTTCTATAGAAGTAACATAACTTGTAATTTTCTTGAAAGGATTCAAACCCTAAAAAGGTAAGTGAATGTATTATTACCTTTGAAGAAGACTCATTCTTGGAGGATTTTGATTTCTTTTTCTGATTCTTCCACTTCTCTGAAAATGCATCAAAACTGAATGGTCCACCAAAGGAAGAAAGACTGATGGTGGCAGCTTTAGCAGCTAAAGGATTGAACTGGGGCGGGGAAACCTTGGAAGTAGCTGTCTCAGAAGGCACAAATGATCTTCCAGAAAGTGGGACTACTCCATCAGTCCCGTGAAAAAGCCTGAAAGCCATATCAAAATTTGGACCATCTTCAAATATTGGACCTTTGGCTGCACGTACCTGAGAAGGAAAAGTAGAAAATAGTGTAAGTCACAAGGATATCAATCGAATCTTGGAAAGATGTTGTATATAAGGCAATCCACAAGCAACGAATCTAAGGATGACCCAATAAGATGATGATAGTACAATGAAATGAACAAAAGGGCTCTCTTGTAAAATAACAAGTTAATAAAAATAAGTAGCTTACCGGCACTGGGAATGGCAAGGATGATGAGAACGAGAAATTGGTTGGCTCGTTGATGTTCCTCAAAAATGGACATCTAAAAATGTTAAGTGGAGAAGCCCCCGACTCCTCATTCAAGCTTCTGAAGAAAGAATCCATTATTACAGCAAAGTGAAGTCTCCTGTACCAACAGAAAAAAGAAAAAAAAAAGCATTAGCAACAACATCATAAGAGTTTTACAAGTACGAAAATGCAAACAGCCAAATACGTGACCAAAATTTCGACATGTTAACAACCAGGGCCAAGTCAAAATCAATAGGCATTGATCCGATCAGGTAATTTAAACAGGAGAATTTGCATCAACAAGATTCTAAGAGACCAAAAAGAGAAACAAATTACTCAATCAATAACTTATGATATATGCTCATACTCCTGTCGTATAAGCAACTCTAGTAAAGGCACATCAACAAAAAGTCCAGTTTCAATAACAAAAACTCATCATGTAATTGAACATCCATCATTCACGAATATTAATAAACAAGCATATATAACCTGAAAAATCTCCATAAATTTCCCAATTTCAAGAGGTGGACAACATGGAATAGTAATCTATCCACCGACACGGATTCATCACACCCAAAAGAATCACTCCAGCAAAAACCCAGAAACCCTTATAACGTAGATTATCAAATATAGTTCTCACAGCATCAAGACTAAAGATACATTCAACAAAGACCACGCCCAAGAAAAGTCAAAGACAATCGTGTACAGGTAAAAATACCGTAGATTGTTAATTGTTTTTTTTTTCCTCATTTCACATGACCATCAATTTAAAGAATTAATAGAGATCTGAATTCGGAACAACAATTTTTCAGAGACGATCAATCTTAAACCCCAATTGTTAACAAAAGCAAAAAAAAAATGAGCAATTGAAAATGTAAACATTAAAAAAAAAAACCCAGAAAACCCCAATTGTTAACAAGCTAAAAATTAACAAAAAACATATCAAAACATAAAGAAGAAACACACAATCAAGGATTACAAACCATCATAAAAAACAATACAAATCATAAACTGAAGAAAAAGAAAAAGAACAAGAACAAGAATGGCGTGATACCTTAGGTGAAGGCGATGCAAGAGAGAGAGAGAGAGAGACAACGATGAAGAAACGAACAAGTCTAGAGAAAGAGAGAGAGAGCGTTAGGTGGAATCGGAGAGAAATACAAAACTGATTTGATTCTCTCTCAATTGATATTGCGTTTTGTTTATTTGTTTGTTTTTACGGGGCTAGCTAGAGAGAGGAGAAATCGTTAAAAACGACGACGTGGTAAACACACGCGTGAAACGACGTCGTGGTTAGCACACGCCTTATTGGACTTCCATTTTTCATTTTTGTAACACCTTTTATCATCTTTGGAAAATTCGGTCTGCGTCTCGATGCCAGTTTCCATAACTGCCATGATAAATGCGTGTTATTTTATTTATTTATAATTTCTTGACTTTTGCATTCCACGTTCCTTCCTTCCTTCCTTTATTTTATTTTATTTTATTATTCAGTTGATAAAAAAAAAAAAAAAAAACACAATTATCCCTATCGGTACATCCTAAAATGTTTCTAATGTAAAAGTGAATTGCATAACAATATAAGTAATGTTACTTTGTTCAAATTTAGTGTCCAAATCTGATACCCAAATGATATGGTAACACTCTAATCCATTCATTTTAAATCAAATAGATCTAATACAATTTAAATTATTGGATAAGAGCCATATCATTTGAGCACCAGATTTGGATATCAAATTTAGATTAAGTAGTATTATTATAATAATAATAGTTGACATGTCAACAATGTTAAGAGATTTGCTTTATATGTGGCATTACGAGAGATTTGATAGACAATTAACTTAAAATTTGATCATAATACTTTTGTTTAAAACACGTTTATTTTTACTGACATGTCCAATTTTTTTTTTCAGTAATACTACTTTGCTCAAATTTGATGTTCAAATTTGGTGCCTAAATGATGTAACAACATTCTAGTCTATTCATTTAAATCATACAGATATAATACAATTTGAATGAATGGATTATAGTGTTGTCACATCATTTGGACAAAGTAACATTATTATTTTTTATGTTTTCTTTTTTATTTTATTTTCTTAAAAAATAGATGAAAAATTAATATCAATTTTAAATACTATGGATATGCAACAGACCGTTTGAAAGTAGACGACCGGTCATGTTGATAATATATAACATTTTTTTGTCACATCAGTTTGAGGTTGAATATGCACGACTGCATTATATATACATTTATTAACCGATTATCTATTTATCCTAGACATTTTTTTTTTTTCATAAGTCACTCTTGCATTGAATACGCTCTTAATTAATGATAATTTAATAATAATAATAATAATGTCATTAGAGTTATAGTTATGTTCTTTCGAGATGTGTTTTAAAACCATCTCTAATACATATGCCAATGTCAATATCAAATTTGACAAAAAAAAAAAAAAAAGTTATATTTGACACATCATTTTAGCATTATACTCAAATGCTATTTTTTTTTTTATTTAAAATTATAAAAGTCAATAAATACAATCAATGCATTCATTTGAATATCCTTTTAGAATTGTTTCAATCTCAAATTTCTTTATTAAATTTGTTAAATTTTTATTATTTAAAATTTAAAAAGTCAATAAATACGGCTATATTTATTGCTATGCCAAATTTGACACAATTTTTTTCACTATATTTAAATTATAGCATTAACACATAATCATTGCATTGAAGATGTTCTTAAATCAAGTAATTCAACCATGAACTTGACAAATAACGCTTACAAATGGGTAATTAATATCCATTAATAATAGAATGACACTACATTAGGGCTATAGTTTTCTTGGAACATGCCTTGACACTATGGTTATGAATTATGATTATATGTCACATGCTAAGATCAAGCAATTCATATATGAACATATTTCGAAAATTAACTCTTACCAATAAATATATGGTGATTAAATGGCCATTTCTATAAATGAGAATAAAACTTTACACACTAGTAAGGCTAGACTCGAACCCTATGTTATCGAAAAAGAGGAAAACGAGGCGGGACTCGAACCCTATGTTTGTTGCAAAGTAGGTGTGCATTGATAAATTAGGTTAAATTCTTATAAATTTGGTCTAATTGCATTTATCTACTTTGAAAAGTAGACAAATAGCCTCTCTGCATGGAAGGTTCTGGATGAGTTTTATAACA
Organism: Acer campestre; assembly: GCA_954870605.1. NCBI lineage: Eukaryota > Viridiplantae > Streptophyta > Magnoliopsida > Sapindales > Sapindaceae > Acer > Acer campestre. The sequence continues at coordinate 6,985,606 of OX940808.1, read as the reverse complement.
TTTAAGGAAATATCTTTTATATTTTTAGAATAACAAATTTTAAACAACAATTAGTTCACCTAAAACTCTAAACGTACTTTTCTAGATTTACTTGTGTAAAATGTAGAAGTATTATAATCAAACAATTTTCTCTTTATTATTTATGGGTTATTTGTACTGTTGTATATAGTAATTTATATTATTTTTATGTCTTTAATCCCCTAATTATTATTATTATTTTTAATATATATATATATATAAATCATAGAATTAGTCATGCTGGCTGGTCCCCTTCTTTTGCTAAATCTGAATTATAATTCCCTCATAATCCTTATTTTGTTAATAATAATAATAATAATAATAATAATAATAAAATAATGAATAATATTTTAATTAATATCTTAATTTGTATGGAAAGAAAAAAAAAGAAGTAAAATTTCACATAAGTCATACCTTTTTGGTGATTTGTCACCTTTATAAATGTATTTTTAAATTCATCACTTTAGTCCTTAGTTTTTTCAAAACTCATCACTTTAGTCTATTTGACCAAATATGTGAAAGTCAACTATTTTAAAACTTGTGAAAGTACACTTTTGCCTATATTATTATTTAATTTAGTTAAAATGATTATATTAGCTTTAAATTAAAATGAAAAATAATAAAATACTCAATAATAAAATCTTAAATAAATATATTACAAAAAAATCTTAAATAAATAATAATAATAAAATCCATTAATTTTTTTTTTTTTTTTTGTATTTTTGTATTTTTGTATTTTTGTCATAATGGATATTAATTTAGCTAAAATGATTATTTTAGCTTTAAATGATTTTTTTTTCATGATTTTTTTTTTGTAATATATTTATTTAAGATTTTAGTATTGAGAATTTTATTGTTTTTTATTTTAATTTAAAGCTAAGATAATCATTTCAGCTAAATAAAAATTCATTATGAAAAAAATACAAAATAAGAAACAATTATTGGATTTTTTAATTATTTATTTAAGTTTTTTTTTTTTTTTTTTTTTTGTAATATATTTATTTAAGATTTTATTATTGAGAATTTTATTGTTTTTTTATTTTAATTTAAAGTTAAGATAATCATTTTTGTTAGATTAAATAGTAATAGGAGTAAAAATGTACTTTCACATGTTTTAAAATAGTTGACTTTCACATATTTGGTCAAATGGACTAAAGTGATAAATTTGGAAAGATATTTATAAAAGTGATAAATTACCAAAAATGTAGAACTTATGTGAAATTCTGCAAAAAAACAAAAAAAAAAAGATATTATTGTATTTGTTTATTATATTATTTTTGTGGTTCGTGGACAGCACAGGTTAGGTAACCTGTTGTAATGGTTGGGTTTATGCGTTGGTTGAGTTTTATTTTATTTTATTTTTTTGTCGTTGCATATTATGTGGACTCAAATGAATAATGAAGCTAGATTTTCAGAAAATAAATAATAAAATATTATAAAATCTAAAAATAAAGTTGATAATGCAGGAAAATAACACACGGAGGAAGGAAAAAATAGAATTGTATATTTGAAAAATTTTCCTTTTTAAAGATGAACCTTAACCTTTGATTAATTAACATATAATAAAAGTATCGTACCTTTTTCACGTGACGATTGATGGCGTAGGATGTAATCCGCAAGATCTTCTAATCCAATCACGAACGTGAATCACTTAGGAGTGTGGTCTCCCTTTCTTTGAATTGTGTACATGAGGATAAATAACAAATTATTTTTTGTTAGTCACAAAAACTTCCAAGAGAAAACGAAGAATGTTCGGTCACTTATGAATTCTCAATCTTTTGATCGAAACTCGCATGAACCTAATTCGAAGTTGTGCACAAAACCTTTTGATGTAAAAGATACTAGTGTACTATCGAAATAAAACGATTCTCCATTCTTTTTTCTCTTGGCCGAATTCTACACTATATCTTAGAGTTGGATTTTATTTTCCAAGCAAAAGAAAAATAACTCTTAAGCAAGCCTTAGGGTGGCTGAATTCTATGATGGGGTATATATATGTTGACCGAAATAATTAAATAATTAATTAATTTCCATAAATAATTAATTAATTTTCATTTAATTAAATAATAAAATAATATAATAGGCTAATACACTTTGTTTTTTTTTTTTTTTGATGGAAACTGTGGATTACACTAGCCTTGCCACCCAAGTGCATGACAGTGGCTATATATTATTTTTTTCCATTTTATTAAATCCATTGGACTTTAATAAAAAGCCCACATATGAACTAAACTTATTCTTACTAAAAGAAATAAGTTCACATGCCTTAATACAATTCTAGATGGACTCATAATATCAAGTGATTCATGCAAGTCCGTGTGTATTAGGGATCTTGGCAGGCCAATAAACATAACTCAATCACAATCAACAAATGATTTACTTAGGTTCAATATATTAATTTAAAAAAAAGAAGAGAAAACTGTACATATCACACGTATGAAATGGGCATAGACTCTCTATAAAAATTATCCTATTCACAAATGAGATCAAATTGAATATACATTCACCGATTCACAAAAAGGAAGTAATATTAGAATTAAAAAAACTGCATTTTTATTTTCTTAAAATCCAACAAAATCTTTCTAGAAAAAATTGAAAAACACGTGCTCTTGAAGGGATTAAAAGTACTGTTTCAAAAAAGAAAAAAGAAAAAGGAAAAAAAAAAAAAAAAGAGATTACATGTGCTCTAAAGTCTAAACTAACACATGGCAATTTCTATCCACTTTTGATAATAATATAAAATACTAAAATAAATATAAAACACGTTTTGGTTTTTCATCAAGCACATCTTCTTTTCGTGTATCTCCTTTTTCACATTTGTAGTGAGAAATGTGGGGAGTTTTCTCCCTGTATTTGTGAGTAGATATCCGGATATTCAGTTCATGTATTGCTTTATCCCGACAAACCCTTAACCCGAAAATAACATATTTCTAAAAAATCTGTAAAGAATCAGCACTCAGCAGCTAAGTAGTATAAAAAAAACATTGGCACATACAACCTGCTTCCATTTTTACAGAAATATAAACATGATGGAGCTCATCTAGCATGAAGCATCCCATGATCAAAACACATTTGCAAAAAATATACTACTTTGTTTAACCAAGCTGCAAAACTTAATTACAACGAAAACGAACGGAAAAAAATGCCGCAATTTACTGTGCAATCAAGCCTCTATCCAAAAAATTAAGCGAAAATGTAGGTTGAAATATTGACTGTTTCTTCCTCAGACTTCTCCCTTGCATTGCAAATAAAAAAAAAACCTTGATTTTGTTTCAAAAGCAGAGTAATGTAAAACTAGTTTTAATCAATACTTCATCAACAAGTTAAAACCTATTTGGAAGTCGGTTCATCGGTTGATCTCTTGTATTCTGGCTTCAGCTCATATGATCCTTGATTAGTTCCCTTGTTGTTGTAGACACAGAGGTCTTTAAGTATATCTTTCAAGAATTGCTGCAGAGAGAATAGTTTTCAGTTCAATGAAATAATAATAACATTACAACAAAAAAGTTGAAAGAAAATACAGTCCTACACCGATACATGATATTTTGATTTGCCCGTATACGTCAAGGTGGTTAACTCATTATTTACTCGTCTATTCTTTTAGCAAATATGATTACAAAAACCGAGGGTTTTCAGGAAAACTATCAACAGTATGGTTGTAGACAAAGATAGAAGCATATACTACTTGAATAACATAAACCAAATGATCAAAATACATACTTCTGGTTGATCCGTCTCTTGGATCAGTAGTCTTAAAGTCCAATTGGGTTGCCTTTCAAAAAGCTTAAACATGATATCTTCCATCTCTCCACGGTCCCTTCTTGTCCTTTTCGCATCAGATCCCTTACTTGACGGTTTCTTCTTACTTTCCTATTGCAACACAGCAGCTCTACTTATGTGTAGTGGCGGATGATAAGTATTATAAAAATAGTCATTTGTTTATGTACTGCAAAAGAAGTGACCCAAGAAAAGCAAACAGCAAAACGAAATTTCAAAAAACACAAAACAAAGTTAGCCAGAAGTACGTTAAATGTACTGGTAGGAATCATCATCCCCAGCATAGGCCTCATAAGCAATCCCTTGTCATTGTCAATGACCTGAAAATAGATCAGGTGGAGGTCAAAAATAGGGCGGAAATATGACCAAATAACCAATAAAAAAAAGAAGCAATATAATGTAATAAGTAGAGAACCTGTATTTGTTTGTTCTTTCACGGCAGATTTTTTCATAGTTCTCCATGCTATCTTGATGAAGCCTCAAGTCAAATTTGTTCAATATTTTCCCCTCTATGGACAGCTTTGCTGAAATGCAGAAGGATTTCACTCACTCTGGTTGAGTTTCTCAAGTTAAACTTTTAATATCTTCAAAGAACAAGCCAAAAACAGGATAAGTCGAACAACAAGAGTAAAATGTTTGCATAGCAGGTCTTACAAGAACTCATTGGAAAAAGGACCAAAAGAAAATGACTTTTGACATCGATGAGAGTGAGTCATATGATGTGATTGCCTCAATTGGTCCCACTAAAACATAAAATCTACAAATCTCCAGTGAGTCCTTGAAATACAGAACATATGGTTTGGATTATTAAAAATTGCTATTGATACTAGGAAAGGGAGAATGACTTTGGTATCACTTTATTGGTTAGTAGTGAAGTTCTTGTTATAGCCAGGGCTCTGCAGAGAACCTCAGTCTTAACATTTTCTTCCTTTTATAAAAGACATTGCAAACTCAGAGATTTTTGCCCTCGAGATAACTACGTTAAGAGGTCATGTTTGCCCTCTGCATGAACTACTTATTTTCCTTTACACCCTTTATGGCTTTATGTATTGACAGCACCAAGATTTTGAAAGAACATGGGAATAGTACCAGAGTGCAAATTAGCTGTATCATGTTGAAGAAAAGCAAGAAGGTGATGAATGTTATAAAAACACTATGTCTGCCTGGAGAATATCAGGAAAAAAAAAGGCATCATTGGAAGATGTATGCTTACCTTGTGATGACTCCGAAAACACAGACATTGGAATAACATCTTTAGCCATATCCATGGAGTAACGCTTGGGTGCATTTCCACATACATTGCCAACCAATTCCATGGTGAACTGAACATCACTCAAACAACTTATATAAATGGCAGAGAATAAGAAATAATTATCAAAGTAACCAAATGGCAGAGGGTGTGACTTACAAAATGAAAAAAATAAAATAAAGTAAAATAACCTTGCAGAAAATTCAACATATTAACGGGAAATGTAGAAACAAAAACAAAACTAGTAATATGACTTTCATGTAAATTGACACTGGCGATAAAGGCACTTGAAAAAGAGAAAATGTCCAAACTACTGAACATGAAAGCAATATAAAATACAAGAGTCACTCTAGCTCAACTTCATCCAAAAGTTTCAAGGATAATCCCCAAAAAACCACTGATGCAAATACTACAACAAATTAATAGACTAAACCTTCAGAATAGGCACAGATTTATTTCCGTCGTCCAAAGTAAAAAAGATAAAACTTAACGGTAAAGAGTCATTCTCCAACCATAGGCAAATTTTTTCATTAAGTTTGTTGAGGTAATCCTTGTACCGTTTGTTCTGAGCTACTGCATCACCTCATGTGCACAGATAAAGCATGCATGAACCATGTAGTGCATGTAAGAAGCTCAAACCCCAACCATAATTTCGCATGGTGCCCTATATCAACCAGGGAAACCAAACTAAATATTAGCAGAATATTTAAGTTTAAGATCCCAAAACATAAAGAACTGTTATCATTAACATGTTCATTTGATGAATAATGGGATCTAGTAAATTTTAAGCAAACAAAGATTCCAATAAAAGAACTTAGAAAAAGCAATATTTCTTACCAAGTGAAAATAATTTCCTATGAATTATGAACTGTCTAACATATGTTCTAAATGGTGATAATGAAGTAGAAAAATGTTTAATATTTCCACCTGGGTTTGAATTATCCCCACTCAATCATGCAATCAGTTTCCTCGAACAGGTGAAAGAAACAAAAGTAGACATTTCCCTCTAATCACTGGTATGAAGTCCTTTATTTGGTCATCAATCTGGTAATTCATTATTAAAATTTCAGAACAAAGAATGACGCTAACACTCACTTTGTCTACAAGTTAGTTATTAGTAGGTAGGCGATTACCAAGAAATAGGGCATTTTTTGTTTTTTGAACCAAGGAGCTAATACTCCCTTCGCCAGACAAAGCATCATAGATTCATATCGAAGAAAAGACCAGGGGAAGTGCAATTACAAATATAAAACCCTATTGTTTTACATACTTCGAGGTACTCTTGCAAGCACCATATTAAGTCGAAATGGAACATAAAGATTCAATACAAAGTTCTCCAAAATAAGCAAAAAGACATTCATTTCTATATGGACATAACAACTCTATCAAAACAAACATCACTAACCTCCCAGTTAACTTGTTCCATAGAAATCAATCACAATTTCAACAAGCATTAAAAAAGTTAACACTCTACCTCCATTTTCCAAGAATACTCCCTTGGGTTGGAAAGAACAAATGGAACATAGATTTTCCTAGAAATTGTACATTTCCTAGAAATTGTACATTATTGCTAAAATAGATCACAAAGATGATACAATTATGGCATAAAATGTAAACACAGAAGAAAAACCATGAACCCCAACAAATGACACCCATTAAAGAATTTTTTTTTTACAACTTTTGAAAATAATTTCAAGTATACAACCCAAATGGTGATCGACACTTGTTTACGACAGAGAAGGTGGAAAAAAAAAAAGGTAAACCAGGTACCACAAAACCAAAAAACAAAATTCACAAATGCAAGCAAACAACAACCATATCAGAATCTATTAATAAATGGAAATCAACAACGAAAGTTATTTCAACTTGATAAAACAACAATTTCAAGTCAAACAGCAAATGATGCACACCCAAACACAAAACTAAACTAGAAATGAAAAAAAAAAAAAAAAAAAAACCCACCAAAAAATAACAAAGGCCCACAAAGACAACACCAAATCTCTAAACAAAAGCACAAAATGCAAAGTGAAATGCAATTAGAGGAGGTATATATATATAGAAGTTACCTGAGTAGAAGAAGAGTCATCGGTGGAGTGAAGAGGATCGATGGAGATAATGACCTTGGCAACAGGAAGTGTGGGTTCATCATCATCATCATCATCGGAAGGGTTGTTGAGAGAGCGAGAAACCAATGCAGCGATTAAATACCCGGTCCTTGTTCTATTGCTGGTAATTAGCCAGCCCTTTGGATGTTTAACTTTGCTGGTGGAAGGACGCACATGGAGCTAACGCCGAATCCGACCTAGACGGGGACGAGTTTTGATTTACAAGCTTGCATACTTGTGGGGCTAGAGGTGTGGGCCAAGGTTTCAACGGGTCACAGCGGGTCACGCAGTTGATGGCCTACTTCCAACATAACATATAGGCCACGGCGAGTCACACAATTAGGAGAGGAAATAGATAGGTGTCTGGACGAAGTCCGGAATCCTTGATACCAACCAAAAAGCAAAAATAAAAAAAAAATAATAAAAAAAAAAGAAATAAGGTATATTCAAGAAGCATGTCCATAAATAGAATCGAAGCCAGAAAAATTTAGATGGGTTTAATATAGTAAAATATAATATTTTGAGGGATCAAAGTAAAATTTTACAAAATTATATATATATATATAATTTTTTGATGGATATAATAAGGTTTTTTACAAAATTTACAAAATTTAATTTAATATATATAAATATAATAAGGTTTTTTATTTTGTATTGTTTTCGTCCTATTCATTAGGGAAAATAGTGTGTATATATATATATATATTTGTATAACATTTAATTGAAAAGTTCATGGAAACAATACACAAGGATTGGATTATCCTCATTGTATCAGTTCTTTGGTTTCGACCGAGTGTCGAGGTTTGTAATGTTATGCTTGTTTCCTCAAAAAAAAAAAAAAAAAAAAAAGTTTACAAGTTGAAACAATATGGAATTATGGATGTTTCATGTTTTTATACTCAATGGAACATTATGGATGATTTTGATACTTTCCCTAAAAAGTACAACTTTACAATTATTAATTTTTTTTTTTAAATTACAACTATTGTTGAGAAACCTTGCGATATTAGACTCTACAAATATAGTTTGGAATACTACTCTCACTATCGAAGAGATGATACATTTAGACTACAACTCTCACAAGTCACAGCCAAAGAAAAGGTTGCTCCCACTTTTTGGGAGAGGATTCCCCATAATAGGATTTTATAGCCAAATGTATGATTAATTTATTTTTCACACTTTTAGATTAAAATCCATATTAACTGTATACACAGGTAATGTATAACAGCATGATCCAACAGCTTTATCCATTGGATTCTTATCAAAAATATAAGATAGGACGTTTTTTATTCATCAAATTGAATAAATCAACGGCTCTGATGAAACAGTAGCTTGAGAAGGATTTCAATTTCCAAGTATTGACTAAGGAATTGGTAAGCTGATTGAGTAGGGTGGATGCTATCCCATAATATGAATTGTGAAGGTTTTCCACATGTTGGTGTAGTTGGATTACACAAATATGTTGTTCTATCAGTCCACTTCCACAATACCCTCTCTTTGTTTCCACAAATCCTATCATTAATTATATTCAACCAAAATTTAATTATTTTTCTCACCTTATTGATTCAAATTGCCATTATATGTTTTTTATTATTTGACAATTATATAGTTTTTTTTTTTTAAGTTTTTTGTAAGAATTATCTTGATCCTTAAATTTAATTTCTTTCAAGAGTATGAAATACATTTACGCTTTTAATTATATTTTTGCATAATATAACCAAAAAAAAAATGTATCTTATCAACAAATTAATAAAAGAGATGTTTATAATTTTTTATTTTTTTTTAATAAGAGATTTTTATAATTAAATGAATGTTCTTGGGAATAAGCAGTGTACTAAAATACAATATTTAGGGAGGGCCAAAGTAAACATTTTACAAATTAAATAGAAAATATAAATTTTAAAGATATTTTAAGGGAAATTGTCAAAATTGGTCCTTTAAAAGAGACAAAACCAAATATAACCACTCAAAACATCAAACTTTCCTTAATAACCACATTTGAAATTATAATTGTTAATAACCACTTTTTAAAAAAAATTTCACTGTATGTCCGTAATTTACTATGATGCCCTTGAAATTAGTTTTTTTTTTTTAAAACCTCAAACTTGAAATCATGGCTAAAACTTGAATATTGAAACTTGAAATCATGACTAAAATGAAATTTAAAACTTGAAATCATGACTAAAATGAAATATGTGAAACTTGAAAACATGCAAAAAATGGAATTTCTGAAACTTGATGTCTTCTTCCCCAATTTCCTTTCTCTCTCCTCTGGTCTCTCTCAACAGCCTCTGCAGTGCGCTGCCGCTGCAGCTGGGGGCTCGCCGGTGCTTGGCGATGCCTTCTCCGGCGCCCGGCGAGCCTCTATCACGCCGGCGAGCTTCCAATAGAGGAGAGAGAGAGGTAGATCGGGAGAGAGAGGGAAATCGGTGAGAGAGACCAGAGGAGAGAGAAAGAAAAAAAGAGAAAGAAGAGAGAGAGAGAGAGCTGATTTGGGGGTTTTTATACGAGGGCTTTCCTGTAATTTCTCAAAAAGTTGGTTATTAATAAATAAAAGTTCGTTTGTGGTTAAAAACAAATTTCCTATAATTTATGTGGTTAGTTTTGACAATTTTCACCCTTGTAAATTTTTTTTTTTTTCTCTCTCTAACCATATGAAAATTTCATTTCACCCCATTATCATATAATTGCATTAATACTCTAACCAGGATAAAATTTTGTTTGGACCTCTATTTCACGTTGGGCCAAATAAGCCTATTTCACTGACTTATTTCACGTTGGGCCCAAGCCCAAAATCAAATAGGACCAACTTTTTTTTTTTTTTTTTTTCTCTCCTCTCTATTACAACTCACAAGTTTTCTTCGGTTAAAATAATTTAGATGACCGAATATTGTTCAAAATAATGTCCTAAACAATGTCAATAGCCAATCAAATGCGCAATCACAATTCACAATATCATTTTCGAAGCTAGGGGGAAAAAGATTGGTTGGCTTACCATATTCACGAGGATGATTAATCATATCAATCAACGGCTGATAAATGTCTACAAAAATAATTCTGCTACATGGGAGCGAAGGTTGCAATTGACCAATAAGATTGGAGAGCTTGAGATTATAGGACTGAGCATCTGAATTTTGATCCACCAAACACTTCCTATATAATGGATTCTCAAATTTTAAAGTCATTTGTATGGGCAGACAACCGATTGGAGGTAACCCAGCTATAATCACCTTACGACATCCTAGCTCATATAGTTCCTACAATAATTTTATGTCGTAATTGTAATCTTGTTTTTTCACAATGAAAATAAAAATTAGAAACTAACACAATTGGTTGTTTTGTTTGTGATAAGAAGGCTGTTTGTAAAATTAAGAAAAAATATATAGAACTTGAAATTTTCATTTTTCAAATTGGGTACAGCCTTGCAGAACTAACAAAAAAAAAAAAGAAGAGCTTTTTATGATTTTTAAAGTTACTTTTGAGAAAATGTTTTAGAGAAAAAAAAAAAAAAAAGGAATTTTGTATATTCAAAATCTAATAAAACTATTTGGAGGGTTTTGTGTATTTTCATCATGAGTTAGCTGGGCTATACAAACATATAAAATGGACTTAAATTGTCTAATTTCAACATCTAAATTGATTTAATATTAACTTTTATCACCTTCAATAAATTTCTTAATGTATCGTTCGTCTGAATTTGTAAATAAAAAACAGAATTTGAATAATAATAATAATAATAATAATAAATAATGATGTGCTCATATTTAATTACCTTAACAAAAGATTGTAGCCTGTCCAGCAAGAAATCTTGATATGCCCCAGAGAACTCCAACCTCCTAGTGGGAATATCATAAAAACTAAAAATAAAGTCATTAGTACCTGCACTAATTACAACCAAACTGCCACTAATTATCTTCTTAGCTTTTTCTTCACCAACAACCCCCTTAATCTTCCTTATATAATCTCTAAACAGTTTAATCTGCTTAGAAACTGGGATGGATTTAGATGCAAGAGTGGTCAAATCATTGAAACCGGATCCGCTGGACGTGAAATTGACACCAGAGAGGAGTTGATAATCAGAGAGATTTGGGTCCAAAAAAGGAGCCACAGCCTCAGCTATGATGCCTAGAGCAGAGGCTATGAAGTCAGGCACAAATTTTCCATTAGAGAATCTGCCTGTGGGGATGTGACTAGGAAAGTCTTGGCCATATGGAAGATAATTGCCTTTAATCAAAGTTTCTATGTAATTGTTTTTGCCTGTATCAACTGTTGAATCTCCAAATATGAGAATGGTAGATGGGAAATATTTTATGCTGTTGCAATAAGCTGTGTTGAAGAAGAAGATGATCAGAATTTGCAGAAATGTGATAATGATGATCAGGAGATTGATTGAAGCCATTTGTTATAGAAGAAGAAGTGGCTTGAAATGAAAGTGTTTAGGATTTAACAAGATTGGAATTATCAATAAATACTCATTATATCATGTGTACTTACGAAATCATGAGAATTAAGGAAGTAGAACTTGCACCGGAAGAAAGACAATTATTGGAGGGTTAAGTTTTCTAAATATGACATGTGCCGGGATCGTATTGGCTCCATTTTTTTTTTTACATAATTTTTAACACATTTTTATGGTCCTACGATCCAATAGGATTGAATGGTTTAGATTGGTTAGGTTATTTTCTCTCCGAACAAAGATCCTCCGTTAAGGACAAGGATTTTTTGTTGAGCTTTGAAGGATCGATTGACAGGTACCTTTTTAAAATTGGATGGTCAAGATTTATCCATATCTTTTTATTACTAGTTTTTAATACCCAACTACACCGTTTTGACGTTTTACAACAAAAATTCATTTAATCCCAAACATCACCTAAAACTCAAACTTTACACCTTTTCCAACTATTTTATATGGGAAAGTCCGGTGACTGAAAAAAAAAAAAAAAAAAAAAAATTCCTACGAAGCTTTTGAAAATCCATAAAATCCAAGAACAAAATTTTAATTATAAGGGTTTGTGGGTTGATTCATATTCCATTGTTGGATGAAAAATGGAAATTCACATCTAGTAGATGTTCATCAAGCACAGTCGCAGGAGATCCATAAATCTTTCTCATATCCATCACCTGAACGACACCCTACACTTAGGGGTTAGGGCACTATATGAAAGGAAAATTATTAGTATATGCTGAGGAAATTAAGACGATGAACAATACATTCCTTGCTTGCAATTGTATCGATATAGCAGAATTTATATATATATATATACCTTTGCAGAAACTTCGATAGAGGATATATTGAATCATGATATGTCGAACCATGTTGAATTATAACATGAAACATCAAAGTTTAATCCTCTCTCTCCGCCAACTTGCGTTCAGAGAAGTGCTCTGCCTCTCCTCTGGGTGGCTGCGAACAAACAAACAAGAGGCAGAGCTTTATCAGTGCATGAGTTTTGCATTCATGAATTGTGTGCGTGATCGTTCTCCAACCAGTGATAAAACCCGTGCAGATCGACAATTCCACTTCCGTTGAGATTTTTCAGATTTCCCAAGGTGAACTTTGTTTTCTGTTTTCTACCCTAACAAAAATCTATGTTTTCTGGGTAATTGAAAAGCTGTCATCAGATCAGACATAAACTAGATTCTGAAACCCAAAACTCAAAAGAGATGTTACTAGTTAAGCTAGTAAATTACCCACAAACATAATGAAATGTTAATCCATGGACGCGTCTTTGGCAGTCAGTACTGTGGGAGGGGTACAATAACAAGCAAACTTTCAAGCAACGAAAACCACTACGAAACTAGACACTCGTATATATATATAGTCAAGAACATTATCAGAGAAATTAAATTATGTATACTAAAAAGTAAAAACACACACCATGGTCAGGAAAACAAAGAAAAGAAAAGAAAAGAAAAGATAAATGTAGGTAGATAGAGGAAATTAAAGACATCAAGCCATTGAAACTAACCAGACTTGATGATCTGCTTCACAGCTCCATGGTTCCAAAAAATTCTTCAACATGTGTCTTGAAGTTTTACGGCATGTCATGCCCACTTCCACTTTTAGGTCTAAGAAACAACCCAAAAATAAGAAAATAAGAACCCATTGCACATCAAGATAAAAACATTTGTGTATTCGAAAATCACATGAGCAATCCTAGTGAACAACATTGCTTTTAAATCAAAAAAGCAAATTTCTAGATCAATCCTAGTGAATAGATCTCATATAACCTTTTGATTGGATTGTTGTTTATCAGTAAGAAATATCAAACTTTTTGATCAAGTTTTGCTTGAAACAACGGTTTAATTTTCATTCAACAAATATGTAAAATAAAAAATGAGTCCATCATACGAATTGTGTACGTGTTATCTTTGTAGACTAAAGAGATCAAATTTATTATTATTTTAATTATATATATATATATATTTTTTTGGGTGGGGGGGGGGAGTGAACTAGATTTATTTTCATAACCCCCATTTTCCAAAGGAATTGTCGATCTATTTAAACCGTGATCATGAGCAAGTGCATAAATATACTCTCGAAAAAGAAGTGGGTATAGGAAGTTGTGTTGCTGAGATCTATCTAGTTCTAAATGGATTTGATATTCTTTCATTTGAAATTATATTGCAACAAAAGGTAACGTATTTATTGTATTATCAAATGTTAAAATTAAAAAATGATAATGGGCAGTATTAAAATAAAATAGAGTATTATCCCTAGTGAAGTAATATCCCTATTGCATCAAGATATGTAGCTTTTGGCCTTGAACCTTCCCTAGTGAAGTAATATCGGATTTACTTGGCTAATCAGTTAACGTTATGTCTTGAACTGTTCAGCCGTTGGTGTAAAACAAGACAATAATACTCACATTATAACCTTCCAAACATATTCTGATTCATACGGTTGTGTTCATTTCGGCATTGAACAAATCCTAGTATTCATGAGTGCTTTAGAGAATTCAGCCCTACGTAAAATTCTCATAGAAATGGCAACATTTCACACTCATATAGGTGATTGCCCATAAAGAGTATCCTACCATACCCAACTTGAATAAATCAAATTATGGGATCATTAAAAGCATAGCTTAGCCTAAGTCCATTGTAGGCAGCATTGCTTCGTATCACAAGAATGGGAAGGAGATTTTATCTCCGCAGTGCTTGGTCAAAGTATGCCATAATTTTGTTGTCCCTTTTGAACTTAGATCTTGGGATCTCCAGTCAACCAAGTTAGGTTTCCATTGTGGCTCCTCTTTTACAAGGGCTTTAATCCCATTCCTTTTGTTAATCGGCAAACTTGCTCTCTACCCAAACTTTTGGCAAACGGATCCGCTAAATTATCTTTTGACTTCACATAGTCAATGGCAATAATACCACTAGAGAGCAGTTGTTTCACGGTGTTGTGTCTTCGACGTATGTGTCTAGACTTACCATTATACATATTACTGTGTGCCTTTCCAATTACGGATTAGTTATCTTAGGCCAACATGGAATATCTTCTAAAAAATTTCAAAGCCACTCAGCTTCTTCTCCAGGCTTATATGTTTGTTTAGTAGATCTCCAAGATATTGATATGCCGCCAATTGTAAAGACATATCCATTGGTGGATTTCAAGTCTTTAGTATCATATATCCAATTAGCATCATCTAATCCACTAAGGATATGATTTTTGCAGATGTAGTCTACATGGTGCCAGGCATCAGCATCGGTTGCTTCTTCCTTGTAAGTTCCTGGTTTAGGAGCGTCTTCCTTCAAGAATTTATCCAAATTTAATGTTGTCAACTAAAACAACATTTCTGTTGCCACCTTTTGCAGTCACTTCCTTAGAACTTCTCAGGGTTTTCTCCATGGTAGGGAGTAGTTGCAATAGGCAAAGAAATAACAGGGACTGCAGTGCCAGTCGCTGTGTTCTCGTTTTCGTAACTATAGGCAAAATAAATATAGAATAAACATTAGATAAGAATATCATGGATGCTAATATTATATATTACCAACAAATTAAAAAATTAATTTAAGCAATATAATAATGCAGGTCCAGATGGCTTAAAAAAATAATCAAGCATTTCAAGAATTAAAATATATATAATATATATATATATATATCTGGTAACAAGCAAATAAATTTGCAATACTATTTTAATGAATAAAATCCAAATCCAAGATAGATAATTATTTAAAATTACTCAACAAATTTTAAACCAGATACACTACATTTTGAAATGCGTTAAACACAATAAATGCAGTAAGTAAACTTCACAATTTGAAGCAGACAATAATAACATTAGTAGAATCCAATAAACACAGTAAAAAAAAAAAAAAAAATCCAAATACTTCAATTTTTTTTATTATTTTTTAATATAGCAATAAACATAAAGAAAATAAATCATCTTAAGATTGTTAGAAAAAATTTGGTGTAAATTGCTATATAAATAAATAAACAGAAAATAAGATTAAAAACACAGTGAAGAATTTGATAAAAAAACCTTCACAATTTTGCAGCATCTATATCAGTAGTTCTCTTTGAAGTCGAGGCTAGTGATTGACACTATGTCCTTAAGACGATTTACGCCCGTCCACCGGTGATATAGGTCAATCGGCGCTCGCCTTTTAGGATACAACGACTTCTCTGTCTTGTGGTAGTAGCACTTCAAAACCATAAGCGCACAACGAACTAAATATGCAAAATTCTCTCTCAATGATCAAAGGACTCAATACTCAATGCAGTAATTTTATGAAATTTTTTGGATGTTTAGAATGAATGAATGACTTCTAATTTATAGACACAAAGTGCCTTTTGGAAAGGTCATGATTCAAAAGAATAGTTGCAGTAAGTAAACTTCACAATTTGAAGCAGACAATAATAACATTAGTAGAATCCAATAAACACAGTAAAAAAAAAAAAATCCAAATACTTCAATTTTTTTTATTATTTTTTTAATATAGCAATAAACATAAAGAAAATAAATCATCTTAAGATTGTTAGAAAAAATTTGGTGTAAATTGCTATATAAATAAATAAACAGAAAATAAGATTAAAAACACAGTGAAGAATTTGATAAAAAAACCTTCACAATTTTGCAGCATCTATATCAGTAGTTCTCTTTGAAGTCGAGGCTAGTGATTGACATTATGTCCTTAAGACGATTTACGCCCATCCACCGGTGATATAGGTCAATCGGCGCTCGCCTTTTAGGATACAACGACTTCTCTGTCTTGTGGTAGTAGCACTTCAAAACCATAAGCGCACAACGAACTAAATATGCAAAATTCTCTCTCAATGATCAAAGGACTCAATACTCAATGCAGTAATTTTATGAAATTTTTTGGATGTTTAGAATGAATGAATGACTTCTAATTTATAGACACAAAGTGCCTTTTGGAAAGGTCATGATTCAAAAGAATAGTTGCATCTGTTCATGGTTGTGTCTTTCCATTTCAAGAGACATTTCCATCTATAACTCGGTGTCTGTTAAATTGAACAACAACCTTTTATGCACCTTTCCAGATCTATTTCATTTTTCATATGGTTTTAATTACTTTGAACAATTTATCATTCATACAAAATATGATTTTCCAAGCAAATAAATATTTTCAAATTAAATATTAATTGCTTTTAAAACCATATTTCCAACAGTTTATATACAGAACAGGGACCGGACAGAAAATGAGAAGCATTCATCTTGAGTGCCTCTCCATTGTTGCCTCAAATGGCACCCATTCTTGCCTCAAGTGGCACCATTTCTGAATTTATAGTCTGCCGTTGTTGTCATTATATTTAGTCATATAAAGAGTATTTCAGGAAGGTCTGGAATGTCGAAACGAGACAGAATTTGCTAGTTACATATTGTACACCATCTATATATAATTATTCTTTATACAGTTTCATTAATTGAAACTGCACACAGTTACCATATCTCTATCCATTGATCTTTGAAGCTAGAACAGTACTTATTTGTATAATAAGCAGGGAATGGCAGAAGCAGAAGCAGAAGCAGTCTGTGATGTGAAATGTTCTTCTATTTGTAGCTGAAACTAATAGGAGTTATTTATCTAGAAATTTATTGTTGGGTTTCTTTTATCCTCTTTATTTGTTTCTGATGTGGATGTTCTTCGGTTGAAAGACAATGATATTTTAAGCTGATGGATTGTGTGTACTGATTGTCTTCTGTCAAAACTAAAACTGCAAATGTCAAGAAGGATGTTCAACAAAAATCATAAGCAGGCAAGCTAATTACTTTGCACAATTATTTAATGTTTTTTAAGACCTATAGACTTCACCCTTTTGAGTGTTTGAGAATTGAGAAAAGGTGAACTACTCTGACGTGGGGAATAGATATCCGGGTTGGTGTTTGATCGTTTCCCGGTTTGGTTATTTTTTGAAGACTTGATGAGCTCAAATCTGGGCCCAATGTTTTGTTTGGTCACTAAAGAGTAAAGACAAGTTTTTGGTCCCATAGCCGACAGAAAAAGCCTACACCACACCGGTATTATAGTTTGGTTAACTACTGCATGAGAACAGCTAGCCAACTCAGATCGTTTAATTAATATATATATTTAATATTTTTCTTGAATATTTAAAATTTGTTAAAATCCTTTTCAAGTATTCATCAAAAACCCTCTTTTCTTTTTTTAATTAAAAGATAATACTATTTAAATATAAAATAGTCGTTACTCTCCTTTTCACGAACCTTGATGTGAAGGAGATTCGTGCTGATAAAAATCGTCTAATTGAATCACACTTTAAAGATTGGTGTATGGGATTTTTCCTTAACATTGTATATTAACTGGTTTCTAAAATGTTCTTCAGATGTGTTGTTAGGGGCAAATTACCTGTGGCCATTTAAAAGCATTTTAATATTGCAAATTTTAGGACTATTTTTGTGAATTATATAAAAGTACAATGTGAAAAGAATTAATGATGAGCGACGAGTTTGGCGTGTACTAGGGCGCATATTCCGATCCAAGAAAATGTACTTAATTCTATTAATATTATGTTTGATTATTTTACTTAATTCTAGATATTCGTGAATTAAATATCGTATCACATAAACAAGAGATGATTAATCCTATAAATAGAACGAGTTGGTAGTCTACGAAAAAATATATGAACGATTTAAACTCTCGTATATATACATTTACTTTCACTAACATTAACGAGAAAACTTTTTACGTGTATTAATATTGCATATGGTGAGGCTCAAACTTCCACTAGAGCCGGCCATAATAGAGAAGCTGCATACCTTGAGTTGAGAGAAAATGTGTAAGAACAAATGAGTAATGTTACTTAATCTAAATTTACCGTCCAAATGATGTGACAATACTATAATTCATTCATTTAAATCATACAAATATAATACAATTTAAATGAATGGATTATAATGATGTCATATCATTTAAACACCAGGTTTAAGTAAAGTAGTATTATTGAAAACGAATTTATATTATAAATAGAACTTGAAGTAGCCCATGGTATGTCAACATCAATAAATTCAAATCATATTTTTATTTTTGAAATTCCTAAATTTTAAAATCATTTTAACAGCTACGTCACGAACCTATAAAATTAGTTCAATCATGCTTGAAGGGTTCAACTTTCATATTACAAAAATAATTAGTGTAAGTAATGTAATTAACTAAAAGAACTACAAATCTAATTGAACCGATTTTTTTTATTTGGTCCATGTGAGAAAAAATACCGACTAGTAAATATATTAATTTTGGACGGCGTAGGTAAGGCCACGTGGCCTACATGGGTGTTGCTTAATGGCATCATCGATGCCATTGAAAAAAGTCAATGGTCTATTGTCAAGACAGCATGTGGCACCAGATCCTGCCGTATCTCCACTTAAATGCACTATATAATTAGGAAAAAAGTCAATGGTCTATGGTCATTACTCATTAATGTCAATATTTGCTTAATTATTATCTAACTTTTTTTATTCTTATAAAAAAATTATTTAAAAAAAAAAGGGATAATATTAAAAACCTTCCCTCACCTTTGATTATTTGAACTATTATTAGATATATATTTACAAATATTTTTATTTTAGAAACCTCTTATATGAAGTAACACCTTTAGTATTTCGTAATTGACCATTATACTCTTATATTCTTACCAAATAAATTAATAAACCCCACCAAAGTTGAACCTTAAGAGCATAGCTCACACCAAATTGATGCCCAGGCCAACAATAGATTCAAAGTTTTTGAATGAGAGAGAGAGAGATGGTGAGGAGAGAGAAATGAAGATTTTTAATTTTTTAACTGTTTTTATTATTTAATTTAATTACATTTATTAATTTTATTCTTTCATTTATTATTATACCCTTCCATCACCGTCAAATATCTAACAAAACCTGACGGTAGGGACCAAAATGGCAATTAAGACCATCTCCAATGCATATGTCAATGCTAATGCTAAATTTGGCACAAAAAATATTAAAATATTATATTTGACACATCATTTTAGTATTGTACTTCAATGCAAAATTCTATTTAACAAGTTATTTTTTATTTCATTTTTATTTAATATTATAAAAGTCAACAAATATAACTAATGCATTCAATGAATGCATTGAATATTTTGTTAGAATTGTTTCAATCTCAATTTTCTCTACGAAATTTGTTATTTTTTATTATTTAAAATTTTAAAAGTCAATAAATATAACTGCATTTATTGATGTATCAAATTTGACATATGTTATACACTGTGCCAAATTTGGCACAGCTTTTGGCACTTCATTGAAGCATAAATTTTTTTACTTTGTACTAAATTATAGCATTGACAAAATGATTTAACATTACCTTGGAAATGCTTTAATACTAAATGTTTGGACCAAAAGAGCCATTTTTGAAACTAGGTGGAAGAAAACGAGCAATACATCAAACTAGAATGACGTTTTAATAATATTCCTAGAATTAACTTAGTAAAGAATTATTATTGAATTTTATGTCTTTTTAAAAGATATAATTTGGAATTTGGGGTTTGGGGAGGGGGGAGAAACTCAAATCCATAACCTTTTGGTACATGTGTACTCAATATAAAATTGGACTAACTTCATCTTATAATATATATATTTTTTTAAAAAAGATACAATATAATATTAAATTAATTAATGCTCCTAAAAAAAATTAAAAATTAAAAAATGTTCTTTAAAACAACGTCAACGCTTAAAAGACTCAAGGAAGATGTGTATATATAAGTGATGAAACTGCAAGGGCTTGAATATAGCTGCTAATAGTGTAAAATACAGGGGACAGAAATTTATTGAAGTGATTCAATGGAGACGAAAGAAGTGCTTTTCATGACCAAAGGAGAAGGAGAAAGTAGCTATTTGCAGAACTCTGGTATTTCTCCATTTCTGTCAGAAAAATTCAAGCGAGTGTTAGAGAGAGCAGTTGAATCTATCTTCGAAGAAAATTCGGTGCCATTGCAAGTTTTGAGTGTAGCCGATTTGGGTTGTGCAACAAGTCCAAGCACATTTTTGGTGATGGCAACGGCAATAGACACCGCGAAAAAGATGCAAGTAGTGGCACCGCCAGAATTTCAGTTTTTGTTGAATGACCTACCGGGAAATGATTTCGACACACTCATCACGGGCTTGTCTAGGTTTCTTAATGGTGAAAAATGCATGGATGTTTCATGTTTTGCAATGGTTGCTCCTGGTTCTTTCTATGGCAGGCTTTTCCCTAGAAACACCTTGCATCTTGTTTATTCTTGCTACAGTGTCTGTTTTCTCTCTAAGGTACTACTAATGCATGCAGGAAATTGTTTTTAAGATTTTGATTTTCCAAAAGAGTAACGCAACGCTGCTCAAATGATGTTGCATGTGAATTGTCAAAATCCTGTTAATCATGAGATTACGTGGTAAGTGATGCGATTTTGACAACTTACAAACCTTGCGTTACTCTTAAAAATATTTATGAAATTGATGTGGATTATTATATACCGTTTTCTATACTCTATTGAAATTAGGTACCGAGACTGAGGGACGAAGCAGGGTTGGCATTGAACAAGGGAAAGATTTACATATCCAAGAAAAGTCCCGATGCAGTGAGAGAAGCGTATCTTTGTCAATATCAACAAGACTTGTCTTTGTTTTTGAAATCAAGGTCTGAGGAGATGGTGGCCAATGGCGGCCGTGTTGTGTTGATACTACCAGGAAGGGAATCTGCCGATCCCACCAGTGAAGATGTGTGTTATCAGTGGGAGATTTTAGCAGAGGCAATAGCTAGCGTAGTTGATGATGCAGACAAGTTAGATTCGTTTGCTGTACCGTATTATGTTCCGTCGATAGAGGAGATAAAACAAGTAGTAGACAAGGAAGGATCATTTGAATCAGAGATGATAGAGATAAGTGCAACTGACGGTGATCTGGAGAATATCAGTGCGAAGGAACTTACTAATAGTATAAGATGCTTCACTGAATCATTGATTTCTTTCCACTTTGGAAAGAATATTGTTGACAAATTGTTTGATAAGGTCACTCATTTACTGATCAGGGATTTAGCTAGACAAGCTGTACCAACGAAATTGATAAGCTTCATTGTTGTGCTAAAGAGAAAGATAGTTAAACTACAAGTAAATTAAGCATAGTGACCATGGAGATCCTGTGTCCCGTGGTTCAGTGGTTGTCAATGTTTTCAGCTTTATCAGTAAGCCTGTGGATGTCATTGCTTTCAACTTTATCAAGTGTAACTTGGATTTATTATGTTTTTTCAATCTTGAGTTGAATAATAAAGTTTGTGTTGTGTTCTGGTATATATATATATATACACTATTTTTTAATTGTTAGTTCGTCCTGATATAAAATATATCAGGACGAAGAATGTGGACCATTAGATTTACATACTTTGACTCAAAGTGTATACATTTGTCAAAACTTCTCCATAATCTGTGATATACATTCTTCGTCCTAATATATTTTATATCAGTAAGAACTAACAGTAGAAATAATATATATATACCCACTTTCTCTCCTAGGACGAACTAATTTTATTTATATTAGTTATGCAACTGTCAACCATCAGATTCACATACTTTAGTTTAATAAAAATTTTCTTAAACTTAATCAATGATTCATATGTCTCATCCTAATCTTAAAAGTTCAGTTCAATATTGAAGAGAGAAAAAATATATATATATATATATTAAAATATTACAATAATTTGGGGTTTGGTAACGAGTAGAAACTCAAACCCATAACCTGGTGGTGTAGCTGTGAGAGACATACCACTGGACCAACCCAATCTGATCTTGTATGCTTTTTTTTTTTTTTTTTTTAATAATGATAATTAAATTATATGCTTTTATTTATTCATCCCACTACTAATGGTGTTGTAAAAGGCAAAAACTTGAGTATAGCATGATGCAGCATGCATCCCTGTGGCAACATCCCCCGATGAAGGTGCATTTGGATGCACTCAAGATCTTCTCCTTGTAAAATATTACTTTATTATTAGATAAGTTAAGTGGGCCCAATTGTTTGTTTGTCACGTTAGAGACCGTGGATTCAAGTCTCCCCATCCTCTCAAATCATAAATTATTATAATATTTTTATTGGCTAGAGCAAATAAGATAAAAAATTAGGGTAAGTGTTCAGATCTATCATGACTTATCTATGAGATACATACCAACCCTTAGATTTTGATATATTGTATTATTAATATTCCAAAAATAAATAAATAATTATATATATTTTTTGTCTACGGTTTGTATGTGAGAAGTCTTTATATATATACATATAGTATTGTTTACCTCAGTGCGCATTGATGTGTACAGATATTAACACTCATAAATATAATAAGTATACCTATATTTATAAGAACATCTATGTCTAAAATTTAAAATTAAAGCATTACTATAAACACTCAACTTAATACCAATAGTACCCTTACTTAAATTAATGTTTTTATTTTAATACAAATTATTTATAAACCCTCATAAGTTATTAACACACTCACTAAAAAAAAAAGTCTAATAATTTAAAGAATGTAACATTAAAGTCTTAGTGGCTACCTGCAATAGACCGGATGGATATTATATGCAGGAGAATTCAAGAAAGTAATATTTGAAACAACTATGTGTTTTGATGATACAAGTTCCACTAGATGAGGATGGCTGTAATTTAAGGATTTAGAGCTGAACCAATCCCACCAAACCGATCCCTGGTCATCAATGGTTCCATTATCACCTAGCGCAATGTCAAGTTGTTCATGTGAGACGTGATAAATTTTAACAATGATTATGACAAGGAAAATAACGATTACTCTTCCAACGAAAAAAAAAAAAAAAGTAACAAGCAACCGTGATCAAACTTATACCCAATACAAACTTTCTTCTATGACAATAACTTTTTTTTTTTTTTTTTTTAATAGCAAGATTTTATTAACAACCAAAACAAAGAACAAAGGAATAACAAACCAAAAAGCCACAACGAACCCAAATAACAAACACCCACTAAAACAACAATTTGAAACCTTACTTTGATTCTTTCGAATCTAGAGAACACCTAAAATTCAGTTTTCAAGTAAAAAAATAATTTAACTCTATTTTCTCTTTTATACAAAAACTAAAAATGTTATATAATGTATAAGCATAACTATACCACGTAATTTGTAAATTCATTACTGTAATCCACAGTACATTCGACTCCAACATTGTTCATGCTCTATTGAGAATACACAAAAATTCGATAATTGTTCCAACAATGGGATATGTACTGCTATCTTTAATATATATATATATAAATATTACTTCTCACCTTTTTTTTTTCATTGATAGAGTTCATAACAAAAAAAAAAAAAAAAAAAAAAATATGTACCTCTATGATCGGAGTCTTATGAAAATTCTTATTCCATTACTTTGTTGTATGATAATGAGAGATTTTGGCTCCATTAGACTTCTGTTATTCTCGTTCTTTAAAAAAAATAAAATTAGAATTAAGGTTGAATTAGGGTTTGGTTTTTATTTTTTATTTTTAATAAAGTGATATAGTTGAAGATATGAGTGTAATTGATGGGTGTAAATAATATTTTGTTTATTTTAAATTAAACTAATTTGTCCTTATTGGTAAATTCCTTTTGGGATATTTTTGTAATTAATTTTTTTATTAAAATATAGATATGTTTATCATATTAATGGGTGTCAATATCGGTTACCGCGTATTGATGTATTAATTATCAATGCATTGAATGTAAGTCGTTGGATTTAAGTACTTTGACTAAGTCAATATCAAAGTAGTTGAATCCAACGACTCCCGTGTATTGCACTGATGTATTTACATCCATATGCACTAAGGTGAACATCACTCATAAATCCAACGACTCATATGCATTGCACTGATAATTTTCAAATCTAACCATTCATTTCATCCAATGGTGGGATTTAATTCTTAAAAACAAAAAATGATTTTAAAAAAAATATCATGTATTAAAGGATAATTTTCATGGTAAAAAATCAACCCTAACTTTTCTCTTTGAGTTTGCATCTACAAATTGTTCTCTCTCTAACAATGAAATCTTTATTCTCGAAGAGTCGAAGCTCGAAGTTTACTCCTGCTCTCTATCAAAAAAAAAAGAAAAAAATTCACTCCTGATCTGATTTTATTTAAATTTAAAAGATAATGAATCAAAATAAAGTCAAAACTTAGCTCTCAAAGGTTTATTAGATTTAAATATTTAATGACCGCAATGGATTTTTGGATTTATGTTTGTGGAAATTACCTGGAGTGACCACAAATATTAGGGAATTTTTATTTTTAACCACAAACGAATTTTTATTTATTAATAACCACTTTTTTGTAAAATTACTGGAAAGCCCTCATATAAATAGAGTCCCCAACCCCTCTCTCTCTTTTCTCTTTTTTTCTTTCTCTCTCTTCTGCTCTCTCTCTCCCCGAAGTCTCTCTCTCTCTCCCCTGATCTCCTCGCAGGCTTGCTTTGAGGGTCGCCGAGCACCGGCGAAGGTGTTGCCGAGCGCCGGCGACGGCAACCTTCTGGGCTTCACGGCAGCATCGACGGTGGGCGCTGGTGGCAACTGGTTCGTCGCTGGTGCGACGGCCAGGCGTGGGCGACGGGGACGAGCCACGGTCGTGCGCTGCCTCCTCGCCGTCCGTTGATGCTTCGCCGGCGACGAAATCCATCCCCCTTCGCCGGCAAGTTGATCTGCAAGAAAAGGGAAGCAAAAAAAAAAAAACCCTAGTGTTTAAGGAAGAATAAGAGGAAGAAGAAGAAAGGGAAAATTGCAATTTAGTCCAGATTTCAAGTTTTGGTATTTCAATTTAGGCCCGATTTCAAGTTTTGATATTTCAATTTAGACCTGATTTCAAGTTTGGACATTTCAATTTACCCATGATTTCAAGTTTGCTTCGAGATTTAAAATAAAACTATTTTCAGGGGTACTCTGGTAATTGATGGACATACACTGAAATTATTTTTAAAAAGTGGCTATTAACAATTAAAATTTCAAAAGTGGTTAGTAACAAAAGTTTAATAATTCATGTGGTTATTTATGGTTTTCTCTCTTTATGTTTTGGGTCAAATATAAATTCCGGATGTAGATTGACTAAGAGAAAAAAAATTGATAGAGAGAGAAAAGGATCTTTGACTCCGTTTGGAAGAGTTTCTTCAAATATATCTTTTAGGTAAGGGTGGGCACGATTTAGTTCGGTTTGGTTTTGGGCAAAACCGAATTGTTGTAGATCTTTTAGGAGTTGATCTTTTATAAGTAGAGCTTTTAATAGGAATTTGTTGGTTGTTTGATTGTCAATTTGAAAATGTTTTTTAAATTGTAGGATTATCAAAATATTCAAAAACTATTTTAAATGATAGGGTTATATTAGACATTTTAGTATTATTAAAAAAAAGCTTAAAAAGATCTACTTAGAAAAGCCTAAAATTTGAACTTCTCCAAGTTAACGTAAAACAAATTTTTTAATCATTCAAAAACTCTATTAGGTGACAATCAAACGACAAAAATAATAATTTGAAAATTGCTGTTTTAAAAAAGCTCTTTTAGCTAATAAAGAAGCTCTTTCAAACGGACATGAAATTTCAAAAAGACAAGTTTGGATTAGTTTTTTACCATAAAAATTAGAGAAAATAGCACTAAACACCATTAATTGATAGGTGGAGTCCCAAAAAGGTTATTCATCGTTTAAATTGTTTCAAAATCACCATTTTAACAAAACATTGTTCTTTGGTAGCCATTCTATCCAAATCTAACGGAAAGTTGCATAGAAACTGCACTTATCTATGACATGGAACCCATTAAGAATTTTGTGGACAATATTTTTATACCTTTTTATTATTTAATTATATATATAAAGTAATGATTTGATTAATTTATTATTTTTATATTATATGATTGTTTAATTATATATGTAAAGTAATGATTTGATTAATTTTTTATTTTAAATGAATTATTGACGTTAACCATTACTTCCATCTCTAACTTATCTTTCTCTCAATTTGATATTCTTTTAAAAGCAAAAGTAACGATTTCATTCTTTATTTCCTTTAAATTAAATACTAGAATCAATATGATCACAATGATTTAGTAAAACTTTGTTTTTATAGAAAATTAATCTGGGCCTACCTTTCAATATATATATATATTATATATATTATATTATTATATATATATTATGTATTATTACATATATTATATATAATATATATTATATATATAATATTATTTTATTCCAATATATATATTATTTTTAGTTTAGTTCAATTACTTTAAATAAATTTAATGGTTTCAATTTTTTAATAATAGTTAATTAGTTATTTAATATTTTTAATTGAAAATAATCATTATTTGAAGTTTGAATCAATTAACAGTTAATATATCAATTAAAAGATATTATATATGTTTGTTATTGAATATTGTAGTAATATGATAAATAGATTGTATTTACAATTACTTAATCATATATATATATATATAATAATAATAGAGTTTCATCAGCGTCACATGTCGTCGTGAGAGAAGTTTGATATTAAATATGGTCAATATATAATACATTAATAACAAATCAAGAATGCATTTTTTACTAAAAAATATAATATTTAATAATAATATCGATAAATGTCTTAATCATCAACATCATAATTATGAATTGTTACTGATTCAATGCATTGATTATTCATCTCCTTATAATTACTATGAGTTTTTAGTAACTGGTTATATTCCTCTACTCATTTCCTTATTAATGAGTTTTGATTGTCTTTATATTTTTAAAATATTATTACTATTTATTTATCTTTTGGAATTCTTTCAATTAAACCTATTTAATAAATGATTAAATATATTTAAGAATATTATTAATAAATATTTATCTTTTGGTATTCTTCCTATTAAATCAATTGAATATATAATTAAATATATTTTTATTAAATATTTAAAATTCTTTTGACATTCCTCCAAAAAATTTACCAACTCTATATCTATATACACATGTAAGTATGTAACCCTCGATCCAATCTCTCAAACCAGATAATTGTAAACACTCTTTTTATTGTTTTGTGTGGTATATTTCTCTAAAAAATTTCCATGTTTAAACATCTCCGGTAGAACAAACCCCACCCCCACCCCCCTCTTTTTTAATCTTTAATGTTCATAATATGGATTTTTTATAATTGTAAATTGTTCGTGTTTATTTTAAATGATTATTTTTTTCATTCGATCATGAATTTCATGTGTTCATACATCTTTTTATACATGTACCACTAATTTTGTTTAATTCCCCCTGTGTTTTTTAGGAGATTTTTATGGTTTTTACTACAACCATTGTTATCATTTAAAAGGTACAACATTCAAACCTTAATCATGATTGTAAATTTCTCTTGCTATATATATATATATATATATAATCTTTTAGAATTCATTCATATATTTTTAACCAATTTTTTTTATCCGCTGCTAATTTAGTTAAATTCCTAATTCCTAGGGTGTGTTGTTAAAGTTTTCTTACTTTTTTGTCTCTAGCCGTTATTATTATTATTTTTTGTGAATTGTCTCCCTCCGTTTATAACCCATATTTTATATTTTATGTATCTAATATATTATTTAAAATTGGTAAGTTTAAACAAATGTGGAATAAAAAATATAATCACAAAATTAAAACAATCTTTGTAAAAAAAAAAAAAATGTTTTTAGAATTTTTTTTAAAAACAAATCTGGAAAATTAAAAAAGTATTCAAAAAATCAAAACAATCTGAGTAAACAAATAATTATAACAATATGGATTAAAAAGAATAATTTAACTTTTTCCTTTACAACAACAATAATAAATTAAAGAAATCAAGTGAATAACGTTATCAGAAAATTAAAAAAATATGGAATAAAAGTAACCAAATAATTTAAAAAAACAATCTGCCAAAAACACTATCATAAAATTTAAAAAGTTAATGAGTTACAATATTTGTAATTATATTCTTATTAATTACTAATTAATGTAATAATGTTTTTTTCATGGCTAAATAGATAGAGAGCCACGACCTTTATAATTATGTTAAACATAACTACCAAAAACATATTTGGAAAATTTAAAAAGTTAAAGAGTCACACTATTTGTAATTATGTTCTTATTATTCTTATTAATTACTAATTAATAAGAACATAATTAAAAAGATATAGAGACACAACCGTTGTAATAATATTAATAATGATTATTATGTTCTTATCATTAGATTTGTTTTAAATATTAGTAAGCCACTATCTATATTATGAATTTTAATTTAAATAGTATCATTTAATATGATTAATTCGAATTTAATATTTAAACTTTGGGTTCAAATTTGTATTTGACTTTTACTTTTCCCAATTAACATGTGACTCTTATTAAATAAAATCATAAATATTGAAGACTTTTGTATTCTATAGACTCTGATTTTTATTTTTATTTTTTATTTTTATTTCATTGTAAAAGAGACTCTTACATATAAAGATCCTAAATTTTTCTTGAGAGAAATTTGTTGGGTTGTAATTGAGCCACCATTTTAGTAATTATGTTGCTTTATTACGTTATTCAATACACTTGACACATTAATTTAGTCTAAATAACTAAATTATATTATAAAATCAGAAATTAAGATAGAAAACAAGAAAAGTAAAAACAAATTTTAAATATATATTTTAATAAAGCCCGTGCATTGCACGGGTTGACAGACTAGTTATTTATATAATGCTATGTAAAGACAATATTGGAATTTTGAAAAAAATATTAATTTGGGTGTACATATGATTTGAGAAGGGTGCCAATATCGCCACTCTTATTTTAACTACAATTTTAGAGCCCTTTACAATTAGGAGCCCTAATCGGTTGCCTCATTGGACTCTCCTAGTGCCGGGTCTGTTGGGAAGTGAAGGAGAATAATAGGAAACTAAAAGAAAATTCTAAAGTGATGTAGAATGATATACAACTGGAATATATGTATTCTTAATTGTTGAGTTAAAGAATATCTCGATTAGATCAGTGAGTACTAAACAATATTGCCTTTTATTTTATTTTATTTTATTTTTTATTTTTATTTTTTTTAAACAAGGGCAATACACAGCCTAGAAGAGCATAAAGAGAATACCAGCTGCCTATTGTTGTTGTTCATGTTTTAGTTTTGCAGAAAAATTGGATAGATCTTCATTTGTACGTATTCATTCAGAAATGCCTGTTTAGTATACGGCCGTATAATTCCGTGTCTTCAACAACTACAACTACAACTAGAGTCACTCGTGTGTGTATCATTTGTCGCCCGTTGTCGGTGTAAGCACAAAAGACCCATATTTTTTAGAAAAGAATCATGCATTCATATTTTTTTAGTCAAATGTAAATATTTAAATAAAAATGTGTTATTTGATCCGATAAAATTTAAAGGTTTTGGTAAAAATTAGTATTACAAACAAAATAAGGTAAAGCTAGTTGGATATAACTGCTGTTATGCATTTGTAAAAAATTTTGTCGCCATGATGGATAGATAATAAGGTAAAAAAAATCGCTCCAATGCAATTATCTAATATAAATACAGAGTTGATGTTTAATTAATTAATTTATTTATATTTTTTAGAGGTTATGGAGATAAATTTCTTAATTGAAAAACTCTCTTAGAAATCCTGGTCAGCATTTTTCACTATTTTCCACGGATGTTTTTAACTTCAAAATAAATGAGTGGAGAGAGCGACACAAATGTTTATTTAAATATATATATATATATATATATTACAATAATATGGGTTTGGGGAGGGGAGAAAGATTCAAACCCACAACATTTTTGTGTATGTGTGAGGGATCTACCAATGAGTTAACCTCATATTGTCGGAGTGACACAAATGTTTATAGTGATTGGTCATAAATTGAATACATATTTTTTTTCTAGAAAATTGAATTGGAGATGAATATACCTATTTTTATATATATATAAGTGGTTCTCTCATAAATGATCATTTGTTTTAATTCCAGCAAGGACCTTGATGAAATCATATCGATTTTTATGAATTTTGACCTGAATTTTTTTTATATTTGTGGATGATAAGTTCATTGAAATCTACTAATTAATAAAATTTGAGAAATTTTCAAACACTAGAATTATTTTTCTTTAATTTTTATATATTTCACCTATTTTCCGCTGCCTTTGAATTTAATAATATCAAGATAAATAGTTTTAGTGTTTGAAAATTTTTCAAATTTTATTTGTAAATAAATTTCATTAAACTTATAATCAAAAAAAAAAAAAAATTCAAATTAAAATTCATAAAAATTGATTGATTTCATTAAGGTTCATAAGACACTCACTCTTATATATATATATATATCCAAAGTGGATTTATATTGAAAATAAATATTGATATGTCATTAATGAATGTTCAAAAACAAATAATAGCATTATAGATGTTCTAATAAACATAATCCAAATTGTCATTCGTTATTTACTTATTTTCGATACATTCTATGAACCCACATACTTGTAGCCACGTGTGTTTGAAACTTCGAATGCACAACAGCACAAGTCTTTCTTCCTCGACAAGTGCACTTTTTATCTGGTCTGATGCAGAGATGCAGTGTCACACAAAATCGGCGCCAATGTCCATCTTTTTTCCTGCCCAATTGCATATGACATGTGCCGGGAATGTAAATTTTTTTTACACATTTTCATGCCCTAGCCCCTAGGATCCAAATAGTCATTATTTTATATTTAAGTAACAAATATTTTATATTGCAATAAAAATTATTACATTTTTTTAACTATTTATAATATTTTTTTAAAGAGAAATAAATTGAAAAAGATTATAAAATAAAAAATATATAAAAAATTGTTAAAATTAAGCTAAATGGAAATAGTGAGACTTGAACCACCATCATCATTGTTGTTGGGAGTAATCCTACTAGCCATGCTAATAGGCTATACGATGTAATGTGTGTGTATTATTATTAATATATATATATATATATAAACAAATTCATTTTTTTTAAAAAAAAATTTGAGGTAAGGCCGATACGTGGGTCCGCCCCTGTAGACAACAATTAATGCAATGATAAATATTTTGTAATTATTTTTTTTGGTTTATTATTTTCTTTTGGTTCATAATGGATGTACCATTTATTTAATTTAGTTTATATGAAATTTTTATAATATCTTTTTAAACTATTTAATTCTAATTTGTTTTATTAGTTATTTATTCTATACAACAACCATCAAGTTAACAAGTGATGTTTGATAATGAAAATTTGATAAAAAGAAATATTTGAGTAATTTAATTTGGTTATGTAAACACAAGTTCAGTAGAAAAAAGAGAAGATATTAAATGACAATGCGTTGAAGTTGGTAATCTAAGAAATTAGTTGTAGGTTTGTAGTGTAAATAAAATGAAAAGGTAGGCTCTTTATAAATGTTAGATTTTTAATATAAAATATTTATTATTGTTTACATGTCAACACTAGAATATAGAGTGTTTTGAGAGAGTGAATTTAATACTCCTCGAAAAATAAAGTAGTATACAATCTCTCAATATTATCTCATTATATTCACCTGCCATGTGTACCATTAATCTCTAGCAACTCAACAACATTTAATTTTCCAAACGCCCACCATTCAATTGTGAATTTGTGCAAAATCCATTAAGATGCAATTGTGCAAAAAATCCCACCATTCAATTGTGCACAACCTTTTCTTTTCTGTTGGAAGCGTCTTTGGCCGTGGCGAATCCACCCTACGGCAGAGACCATGGCCCCAGGCCAATTTTTTTAATAAAAAAAATTCCCATTTGAAAGAGTTTTTACTGCTACCAGATACGATATACATGTTTTTTCATATCTTGTGCTTTACATTACTAGGAGTCTATAACTTAGGCGTGGGATTCACCCAAAGAGCAAGTTTGGTTTTAAAATTATCAAAAGCTGGCCTAGAGAGAGGCTTTGTGAACAAATTTGCAAGCTGTTGAGAGGAGGGAACAAATTGATTTCTTAAAGTGCAAAGAGCAATCTTCTTGCGGACAAAATAATAATCAATAGCAATGTGTTTACGCGCATGAAACACGGGATTGATAGACATATGAAAAGCTGAGAGATTATCACACTCAAATACTTCTACTGCTACCAGATACGGTATACATGTTTATCTCATATCTTGTGCTTTACATTACTAGGAGTCTATAACAATTTTAAATATTATGGATGTGCAACAAACCGTCTGAAAGTAAATGACCGGTCATGTTCATAATGTCTAACATTTTTTTGTCACATCAGTTTGAGGTTACATACATACGACTGCATTATAGATACATTTATTAACCAATTATCTATTTATCCTACGTGACATTTTTTTTTTTCTTCATAAGTCACTCTTGTATTGAATACGCTCTTAATTAATGATAATTTAAAAAAAAATAAAAAAATCATAGAATTAGTCATGCTGGCTGGTCCCCTTATTTTGTTAAATCTGAATTATAATTCCCTCCTAATCCTTATTTTGTTAAAATAAAATAAATAAATAAAAGAATGAATAATATTTTAATTATGATTATGTAATAATATCTTAATTTGTATGGAAGGAAAAATAAAATAAAATGATATTATTGTTTTTGTTTATTATATTATTTTTGTGGTAATGGTTGGGTTTATTTTATTTTATTTTTTTGTCGTTGCATATTATGTGGACTCAAATGAATAATGATGCTAGATTTTCATAAAATAAATAATAAAATATTATAAAAAATCTAAAAATAAAGTTGATAAATGATGTCATACACAGTAAATTGCAACTTTATGTCTTTCCATTTAATCGCCAAATGATTTTTTTTTTAATTTGCCCTTAATCGGGTTAGAAATCTCCGAGATTTTTTGAGATCTACCGCTAGAAATATGACCCGAAAAGTAATCCTGCTATAAAAAAAAAGTTATCTCACGTTTTGTGATTTTATAGATAAATGTTGAATTTAAACTTCTATCATTCGTGTAAATGAAAAATGCAAAATCATTTAGACTTTGAACGAATATGACAAATGACTTTAATTTGATTTACCTTCAAAGGAAAAGATTTTATTTATATAGAATAATCTACACATCTAAAATGATCTATCAATCTATCATATATTTTTCTAAGCCATTTTGTTTTACTTTTTAATTTTATAATTATGAAAGAAATATTTATCTTAACTAGTATATAGATTCAATAACTTGTATTTTCCAATTTCCATATCTTTACATGATAATTAAATGAGTGATAAAATTTAGACGATGAAAAAAAAAATTATTTTTTTGAGTGAACTCCTAATATTAATAATACTCTTAAAGCAAGTCGTTTGCACTTTAATTATATATGGACTTTCAAGTTTTATTCCATATTTATAGTGGAGGATTCAAATTTCACCGTGCATGTTTTTCAATTAATGTTGTGTGATAGATATTCGATGTAAGATTTCAAAAAAGAAGAAAAAACTATACATATCACACGAATGAAATGGGCATAGACTCTCTATAAAAATTATCCTATTCACAAATGAGATCAAATTGAATATACATTCACCGATTCACAAAAAGGAAGTAATATTAGAATTAAAAAACTGCATTTTAATTTTCTTAAAATCCAACAAATTATTCCTAGAAAAAATTGAAAAACACGTGCTCTTGAAGGGATTAAAAGTACTGTTTCAAAAAAGAAAAAAGAAAAAGGGAAAAAAAAAAGGGATTACAACTTTACAAGTATTCTAAACTACCACATGGCAATTTCTATCCACTTTTGATAATAATATAAAATACTAAAATAAATATAAAACACTTTTTGGTTTTTCAACAAGCACATCTTCTTTTCGTGTATCGCCCTTTTCGCATTTGTGGTGAGAAATGTGGGAAGTTTTCTCCTTGTAATTGTGAGTAGATATCCGGGTTAGGCTGTTCAATTCATGTATTGCTTTATCCCGACAGACCCTTAACCCGAAAATAACATATTTCTAAACAACCAGTAAAGAATCAGCACTCAGCAGCTAAGTAGTATAAAGAAAACATTAGCAAATGCAACCTGCTTCCATTTTTACAGATATATAAACATGATGGAGCTCATCTAGCATGAAGCATCCCATGATCAAAACACATTTGCAAAAAATATACTACTTTGTTTAACCATGCTGCAAAACTTAATTACAACGAAAAACGAACGAAAAAATGCCGCAATATACTGTGCAATCAATAGCCTCTGTCCAAAATATTAAGCGAAAAAGTAGGTTGAAACATTTACTGTTTCTTCCTCAAGACTTCTCCCTTGCATTGGAAAAAAACCTTGATTTTGTTTCAAAAGCAGAGTTATGTAAAACTAGTTTTAATCAATACTTCATCAACAAGTTAAAACCTATTTGGAAGTCGGTTCATCAGTCGATCTCTTGTATTCTGGCTTCAGCTCATATGATCCTTGATTAGTTCCCTTGTTGTTGTAGACACAGAGCTCTTTAAGTATATCTTTCAAGAATTGCTGCAGAGAGAATAGTTTTCAGTTCAATGAAAATAATAATAACATTACAACAAAAAAGTTGAAAGAAAATACAGTCCTACGCCGATACATGATATTTTGATTTGCCCGTAAACGTCAAGGTGGTTAACTCATTATTACTCGTCTATTCTTTTAGCAAATATGATTACGAAAACCGAAAACACAAATCCAGGGTTTTTAGGAAAACTATCATCAGTATGGTTGTAACAAAGATAGAAGCATATACTACTTGAATAACATAAACCAAATGATCAAAACACATACTTCTGGTTGATCCGTCTCTTGGATCAGTAGTCTTAAAGTCCAATTGGGTTGCCTTTCGAAAAGCTTAAACATAATATCTTCCATCTCTCCACGGTCCCTTCTTGTCCTTTTCACATCAGATCCCTTACTTGATGGTTTCTTCTTACTTTCCTATTGCAACACAGCAGCTCTACTTATGTGTAGTGGCGGATGATAAGTATTATAAAAATATTGTCACTTGTATATGTACTGCAAAAGAAGTGACCCAAGAAAAGCAAACAGCAAAACGAAATTTCAAATAACACAAAACAAAGTTAGCCAGAAGTACGTTAAATGTACTGGTAGGAATCATCATCCCCGGCATAGGCCTCATAAGCAATCCCTTGTCATTGTCGATGACCTGAAAATAGATCAGGTGGAGGTCAAAAATAGGGCGGAAATGTGACCAAATAACCAATAAAAATAAGAAGCAATATAAGATAATAAGTAGAGAACCTGTATTTGTCTAGTTTTGGTCATATATTTGTTTGTTCTTTCACGGCAGATTTTTTCATAGTTCTCCATGCTATCTTGATGAAGCCTCAAGTCAAATTTGTTCAATATTTTCCCCTCTACGGACAGCTTTCCTGCAATGCAGAAGGATTTCACTCACTCTGGTTGAGTTTCTCAAGTTAAACTTTTAATATCTTCAAAGAACAAGCCAAAACAGGATAAGTCGAACAACAAGAATAAAATGATTGCATAGCAGGTCTTATGAGAACTCATTGGAAAAAGGGTCAAAAGAAAATGACTTTTGACATCGATGAGAGTGAGTCATATGATGTGATTGCCTCAATTGGTCACACTAAAACATAAAATCTACAAATCTCCAGTGAGTCCTTGAAATAAAGTACATATGGTTTGGATTATTAAAAATTGCTATTGATACTAGGAAAGGGAGAATGACTTTGGTATGACTTTATTGGTTAGTAGTGAAGTTCTTGTTATAGCCAGGGCTCTGCAGAGAACCTTAGTCTTAACATTTTCTTCCTTTTATAAAAGACATTGCAAACTCAGAGATCTTTGCCCTCAAGATAACTACGTTAAGAGGCATGTTTGCCCTCTGCATGAACTACTTATTTTCCTTTACACCCTTTATGGCTTTATGTATTGACAGCACCAAGATTTTGAAAGAACATGGGAATAGTACCAGAGTGCAAATTAGCTGTATCATGTCGAAGAAAAGCAAGAAGGTGATGAATGTTATAAAAACACTATATCTGCCTGGAGAATATCAGGAAAAAAAAAAGGCATCATTGGAAGATGTATGCTTACCTTGTGATGACTCCGAAAACACGGACATTGGAATAACATCTTTAGCCATATCCATGGAGTAACGCTTGGGTGCATTTCCACATTCATTGCCAACCAATTCCATGGTGAACTGAACATCATTCAAACAAATTATATAAATGGCAGAGAATAAGAAATAATTATCAAAGTAACCAAATGGCAGAGGGTGTGACTTACAAAATGAAAAAAATAAAATAAAGTAAAATAACCTTGCAGAAAATTCAACATATTAACGGGAAATGTAGAAACAAAAACAAAACTAATAATATGACTTTCATGTAAATTGACACTGGCGATAAAGGCACTTGAAAAAGGGAGAATGTCCAAACTACCGAACGTGAAAGCAATATAAAATACAACAGTCACTCTAGCTCAACTTCTTCGAAAAGTTTCAAGGATAATCCCCAGAAAACCACTGATGCAAATCCTACAACAAATTAATAGACTAAACCTTCAGAATAGGCACAGATTTATTTCCGTCCTCCAAAGTAAAAAAGATAAAACTTAACAGTAAAGAGTCATTCTCCAACCATAGGCAAATTTTTTCATTAAATTTGTTGAGGTAATCCTTGTACCATTTGTTCTGAGCTACTGCATCATCTCATGTGCACAGGAAAAACATGCATGAACCATATAGTGCATGTAAAGAAGCTCAAACCCCAACCATAATTTCGCATGGTGCCCAATATCAACCAGGGAAATCAAACTAAATATTAGCAGAATATTTAAGTTTAAGATCCCAAAACATAAAGAACTGTTATCATTAACATGGTCATTTGATGAATAATGGGATCTAGTAAATTTTAAGCAAACAAAGATTCCAATAAAAGAACTTAGAAAAAGCAATATTTCTTACCAAGTGAAAATAATTTCCTATGAATTATGAACTGTCTAACATATGTTCTAAATGGTGATAATGAAGTAGAAAAATGTTTAATATTTCCACCTGGGTTTGAATTATCCCCACTCAATCATGCAATCAGTTTCCTCGAACAGGTGAAAGAAACAAAAATAGACATTTCCCTCTAATCATTGGTATGAAGTCCTTTACTTGGTCATCAATCTGGTAATTCATTGTTAAAATTTCTGAACAAAGAATGACGCTAACACTCACTTTTTTTATTGAGGAGCTCACTTTTTCTGTACAAGTTAGTTATTAGTAGGCAGGCGATTACCAAGGAATAGGGCATTTTTTGTTTTTTGAACCAAGGAGCTAATAAGTTGTATTTCCTTCACAGAAATGGAAGTCAAATAATACTTCCTTCGCCGGACAAAGCATCATATCGAAGAAAAGACCGGGGGAAGTGCAATTACAAATATAAAACACTATTGCTTTACATACTTAAGAGGTACTCTTGCAAGCACCATATTAAGTCGAAATGGAACATAAAGATTCAATACAAAGTTCTCCAAAATAAGCAAAAAGACATTCATTTCTATATGGACATAACAACTCTATCAAAACAAACATCACTAACCTCCCAGTTAACTTGTTCCATAGAAATAAATCACAATTTCAACAAACATTAAAAAAGCTAACACTCTACCTCCATTTCCCAAGAATACTCCCTTGGGTTGGAAAGAACAAATGGAACATAGATTTTCCTAGAAATTGTACATTATTGCTAACATAGATCACAAAGATGATACAATTATGGCATAAAATGTAAACACAGAAGAAAAACCATGAACCCCAACAAATGACACCCATTAAAGAAATTTTTATTTTACAATTTTTGAAAATAATTTCAAGTATACAACCCAAATGGTGATCGACACTTGTTTACGACAGAGAAGGTGAAAAAAAAAGGTAAACCAGGTGCCACAAAACCAAAAAATAAAATTCACAAATGCAAGCAAACAACAACCATATCAGAATCTAATAATAAATGGAAATCAACAACGAAAGTTATTTCAACTTGATAAAACAACAATTTCAACTCAAACAGAAAATGATGCACACCCAAACACAAAACTAAACTAGAAATGCAAAACAAAAAAAAAACCCCACCAAAAAATAACAAAGGCCCACAAAAACAACACCAAATCTCTAAACAAAAGCACAAAATGCAAAGTGAAATGCAATTAGAGGAGGTATATATATATATATATAAGTTACCTGAGTAGAAGAAGAGTCATCGGTGGAGTGAAGAGGATCGACGGAGAGAATGACCTTGGCAACAGGACGTGTGGGTTCATCAGAAGAAGAAGAAGAAGGGTTGTTGAGAGAGCGAGAAACCAATGCAGGGCTCTTCATCAACCACATTGATTTGTCTGCCTTGATCATATCAACAACCCCACCAATACCATACTTATTGTTGTTGCTGTTGTTCTCGTCCATGAGAGGATTCAAAGAGAAAAAAAGAGAAACGTTTCTTTTGGATATTCAGATTCTCTCGTCTCTCACAGTGTAACAAACAGATTACAGGTGGGTTGGGTTGGGGAGTTATTTTTATAGATAAAAAAAATGGGGGCCACAGAAGAGTCTCCGAGTCATGACCCACACCAAATCTAATACTCCATTTGTCTTTTGTTTATGGAGACAGTCACAGGCTCACAGCCCACATCTGAATATATTATACCAATTTTTATATTATTATAAATTTTTATGTCTAATTGTTATTTATATATTTTTTATTAAAATACTTCCGAATTAGTTTGTTTTTAAAATAATAATAAAAAAAATTTAAGTATAAATTTGTGATTCGTAGTAGCGATAGGACTTTTTGAACTTAAGATCTTAATATATGAATGTGAGAGCTTACAACTAAGGCATCTCAATTTTAATTTGTCGTCTATGTGAGATAAGAATTTGATTTTTTTTTTTTCAATATCTAAAATTTAGTAAGTGTTTGAAGATATTTTAGTCCCCAAATGGGGATATATTTAAGGGTATTTTATTAAATAAGAAAAACAATTTACTTGGCAAATGGAAGAAGCTTTGCAAATTTTTTTATTTTTTATTTTTAAACATATGAGTTATGACCAATATTTTTCAAATAATTTTGTAAAAGAAGTTGATTAGCAATATGGTAGCTCGAATCATTGTCTTTAGACCATCTCCAACCGATTGCATCAATTTGTTGCAACTTTACTTTAAAATGCAGCAACTTCCACACTTCCATCTCGAACCCATTGCATCATCAAATCCTACTCTAAAAAGAATATCCCCTTACATATTCCCTCTCAACCAATCAAAAATAATGAAACAATTTTTTTTTTTTTTTAAAAAAAGTTGCACAAGAAGTAGCGCAAGATGAAAAAGTTGTGCTAGATCTAGCGAAAGAATTCGAGCTGCTGCACTCTGGTGCAAAGAATAGCACCTCAGTTGGAGAAGAAAAGTTGTGCCAATATGGAGAATGGTGCTCCCGTTGGAGATGGTCTTATAATACATTATCACACCAAATTTTGTATTTGGTTTGGTGACACTAATATGGAATTTATATGCAGTAACAGCAGAGTTAAATGGGATATTAAAAGAGTAATCAGGAAATAACATCTGCTTCACTATTTGAACTGTTTGCTCTTAATAGAGTAATCAAGAGTTTCTTTCTCTCTCTCTATGTAAATACTTGGTTGAGATAGTTGTGTATATCTCTCGGTATTAATGATGGACGTTTGGGTCCTATTTTACTCGTAGAAAAATAAATGTGAGGAGACATCTCCCTATCGTGGAGTACTTGATTGAAATCTGAATCGTGTTTCTAAACTAGACAAGTCTCGATAGAACCTTGATTTGTTTGGTGTTAGCTCTACGGCAAAAAAGAAGGTTTTTCTTCTTTTACAAGATATAAAAGAAGAGGTAACTCACCTAACCACAATGTTTTAACCTCTATCAAACAATTCATACATTTCAGACCAAGAAATTAACAAGACTAATGAAATTAACATTAATTTGAAGCATGAAGTGCTGGCATGAACACATTTCAGACAAAGAAAGCACAATATCATAAATTGCTGAACAATATATGCATTCAATTCACAAACTTATTGATCTCCTATATGAGAATCCTCTCAATGCTAAGTCGGACATAATATGGTAGAATTCAAGAATGTAGTTACACAATTCTTAGTAAAAGATTTGTGCTCAGTTGAGTATGTTTGGTATTTATTTACCGGAACAGAATCAGAGTTGTTGCTCCTCCTCCACGGAGTTGTGCTTCTTTTCTGCCTGAAGTGATTGGCACAACGTTTCGAGTTCTTCTTTCTGTCTCTTCGATTCCTTCAATTGTTTCTTCAGTTGCTCACACTGCTTGGACAAAAGGAAAAATCAAAGTATCTTTTTGGTAATAAAGAGCAGCATCTCACCGGAGGAATAAGGAGAAAAAGAAAAAGAACACAATAGTTATATGTCGATAATAATTTAGGCAATCGTTCAAGAATGTCTCAAGTGTCTTGCACAGAAACAACAATGGCTGCAAGGAGAAACCTAATACAACTTGATAGGCCTAATGTGATTAAGACAACATATCGGGAAAGATACGAGCTTAACTGAACTGACATTCTACAGTTGTAAAGGTACCCAGAGGGGAATTTGGAGTTCTGTCTTCAATGTAAATAGAAAAGATAAAGGGGGAAAAGAGTAGAAAATCATAAAAATTCAAGTGAACAAACCTCCTCATCAAGTTGCATAACAGTAATGTCTAATAATACATTTTGCTTCTTGAGTTCCTTGATCGATTTTGCCATCTAGATTTTACAATAACGAATACACAATCAGGAAAAATAATCATCAACCAAATATATTGAATTCCATAAAGAAGCAGCAGCAGATGTGTTATACCTTCTTATTCTCTTGCTTAAATGATACAAAAACCTCATTGGCCTCTAACAATGCATCCTGCAAACTCAATTAACAAAAAGAAACTTTATATTATCTCCTTCTCTCAACTGATTGAACAGGGAATGCTCGGAAAAGTTTTCATATAATATCATAAGACAACACAGATAACATAAATAAAATGAGATAAACCTGAAATGTCTTGCTATTTTTGGTCTTGAATCTGCTTTTTCTTTCAATGCTGAGTTTTCCATTCTTCTCCATGCTATCCTGATGAGGTCTCATGTCAAATTTGTAATTTATTTTCCCCTCTACCGCGATATTTCCTGCAATGCAAAACGATTTCATCACCATTCTTTTTAAAGCAGAATTATGAAAAAACAAAAGCAGCATACACAGGAAGATGGATATGTTTACCTTGTGATGATGATTCAGACAAGACAGTCAATGGAGTAAAGTTTTGAGACACATCCATGGAGTAATAACACTTGGGTGCATTTCCAGATTCATTGCCAATCATTTCCATAGGCATAGTGAACTGTGTATCATTCAAAACTAACTTTGTTATATAGGTAAAATGGTTCATTCTGCCACATCAGCTTGAAACACAAAAAGAAGGGTAAAAGTCAAGCAAACGAAGAAGACACATAATCACGTGGCGTGGTTGAAGGACGTGTGGTAGGAAACCCTATAAAGGAGTTTCCCAGAACGAAACTTATTGTGCAAGAAAGATTCACCATGGGGAAACCTTAGGGCTTACAAAACCCCAAACACGACTATATACCACTATCTACATTTTCTCTTTAAAATCTCAACCGACTTGAGAGTCGGAGTGAAAATGCTAATGAACCATTCTCGAATCTCGACCTTCTCTTTCTTTTGACACTAACCATTTTCTATTTTTTTTTTTTTTTTTAGAAATAAAAGAGCAACCTAAACCAAATCAAAATCAACCTCGAAATTCTCTCCCTCTAATGCCCACTCATACTCTGCAATTGCAGTGACGACATGGACTCATTGACATATATACATCATTTAATAATAGTAATAATAATAATAATAATAATAATAATTTGTTGAAAATGAAATTATGTTACAAGAAGTATGGATCATGGAAATATGGAATATGTACCTGAGGAGATGAGAATTCATCGTTGGAGCTGCTAAGAGGATCGAAGGAGAGGAGGAGTTTTGCGACAGGACGAGTGGGATCATCACCATCACGAAGAGAGCGAGAGAGCGATGGAGGACACTTGATCAGCCACATGGATTTATCTGCCATGCTCGTATCCACAACCAACCTTCCATTGTTATCATCACTCTTCTTCTTGTTAGTGGACGACTCCATTGAAAACGAATTTTTTTTCCCACAGTTTTTGCTTATATATGGAATGGAACCGTATATCATTAAAGATTTGATTATTTATTGCTATATATATTTTTTAAATACAATATTTTAGGGTTTTTTAAATACAATATTTTAGGATTCGATGGTAGACAACGAGTGCAACTTTACTCACCACCTTACCTGGAGATAAATCCCTCCCCAAATATTGCCATATGTCCTAAACTACTTTGGACTTTGGGTTAAGTTTGAAACACGTGGTAACATTTAAGGAAAGGAAGGTAATGCTTACCTCTAGTTAAAGTGGATGAGCAAAATTGCTCTTGGTAGACGACCTCACCACTCGAAAGTTGAACCTAACCTCTCGATGTAACCAACCTCACTCGAACCCA
Source organism: Acer campestre (assembly GCA_954870605.1). Lineage (NCBI taxonomy): Eukaryota > Viridiplantae > Streptophyta > Magnoliopsida > Sapindales > Sapindaceae > Acer > Acer campestre. The sequence continues at coordinate 6,942,393 of OX940808.1, read as the reverse complement.
CATCCTCATAACGTAAAAGGTAATAGTAAATGTCTTAAAAATTATGATGTGGTGGTCGTTAATTTAGAGAAAAATAAATTTGCTTTGAGAAAAAAATCGCTATGATTATTTATTTATTTATTTATTTTGTATGGATGATAGAATGAATGAATTATACTAGCAAAAAAAGTTTTTTTTTTTTTTTTTTTTTTTTTTAATTCAGATATAGGAACTATTTTTTAAGAATTTTTTTCAAAATAAAATATTTTTAAAAAATAGGAAAATATCAGAAAAACAAATTTAATCTAATTAATCTATCTAACCAAATTTGACATACTCAAAAGTAGGAGAGTAATCAAAAGTAGGAGAGTAATCAAAATTTGATTATTTAACCAAAAAACACTGTTCAATGGAGTCACTAAAATTTAGCAATAGAAGTTATCAATAATCAAATTGTCTCTTCAATAATCAAATTTGAAGATTGACTTTCAATCATCAAATACAAATTTAACCCAAATTAACTGTTGTAATTTTATTCTTTCTCTCTTTTCTATTACTTTTTTTTTTTCCTCTTTTTTTCTCTGATCATCAATGTATTTCATCATTGTTTCAACCCCAAAAATTTTAATTAAGTAAAATTCGTCTCTTCATTACGAATGGATTCATTACGAATGGATCAATACCCATATCATATACCTTCTCTTGTTTTTTATAATATTTTTTATTTTTTAGCAAAAAAAACTAATATATCATTCTGGTACCATTGTGGACTATACAATCATCAAATTTAACAAGCCCTGAAAACAATCCTCAAATGCTGAGGTGGCAACTTTTGAGGATCCAAATTTGCTTATACCATTGGAGATGCTCTTAACCTACTAAATAAATTATCAACAATAAACCAACGACTATATTAACATACAACAATCAAATCCCAAATAAATAACTTAAATATAAATACAAATCCATAAATCCAATATCTACAAAGACAAAGTCCATCAAGTATTATCCTTGATAAAATCCATAAAAAGAAATCAACAAACCCTGCAAGCTGCCAATAAAGATTTCAAAAATTAGGCATTTATTGTTAATAGTAGTAGTGGCACTAATCAATTGCTATAATTGAATGCAAACATTAACAAATACACAATAATACTTACCACTAAGAAGCAAATTGGGAGCAGAATTTTCTGTTGAATAAGTGAGTTCCTTGTTGATATTTAGAATCCTAGTACATCTTTGGCAATCTCATCCCATTTAAGAGTCCGACTCTCTACGATAATTGATAAATACAAAATATAAATATTCGTTAAATATAAATATTTTCGAGTAAAATTTTTACCTTCCTCTCCGTATAACCAATCTCGAGTGCAGAACATAGTGGTCATTACATTAGGTTTAAGTGAACTATGATACTCATCAAGATTCCGACCATCAATGTTAAACGCTGATTTAGATGTCACTGTAGATATCGGGATGATCAAAACATCACAAGCCATGGTAGCAAGCACAGGATAACGAAATTCATTAACCTTCCAAAAGCTCAAAATATCCAAATCCATGGATCTGTCTAGTCTTGGTTCATCCAAATACAACTCTAATTGAGTCTTTTGAATGCAATCATCACTTACATGAGGGGAATCAAACTCCTGCATATATATATTAAAAAATAAAAATAGTTAGCAATCACCTTATGATTAAAAAACAATTAAACATGTTTATAGGCTACCTTCATAACAGTGTCCATGAGATCAAATGATGTACCATGCATGAAAGTACTTGTGACCCCTCTTGCAAAAGATGCTTTTGAGGTAGATGTCCCAGTCGAATTGGTCATATACTCACTAAACAAAGAATACAATGTATTTCGAACTGATTCCATATGCTCCGATCCATCACCATAAACTTTCTCAAAAGAAAATTCAACAAAATTCATCTTGTAATGGGGATCCAATATAACAGCTATTGCAAAGATGGTGCAAGAATCAGCCCAATACTTATACAATTTAGTGTACATTTGATTTGTCAATTTTTTCAGGAACACATCCTCACTTTCCAAGTTTTGCTTCAGAGTAATGAGAGCTACAAGCATTTTAGGGAAATACATATTTGAAGTGGGGCACTTTGTCCTAGAGAAAATACAAGCAATCTCATAAAAAATCCCAAAAAACTTGATACTTTTTCTGACTTTATCCCACTTGCTTGCAGAAGGACAGAGCTTGAAATTGATATCAAACAATTCTAGAAGACACCAAGCACGAAGATAGTAAAGAGCATTTTCAAGCATAAGATAAGTCGAATTCCATATGGTTGGAATATCTTGCCTTAGACCTTTCTTACAATCCAAAGAAACTTGCTTGATGCACTCTAAAAACTTTTGCCTCAACTCTGTTGAAACTTTTACACAAATAATGCTCTCACGAATTTTATTGGCAACCTCATTTATATCTTTCAATCCATCTTGAACTATCAAATCAAGAATGTGAGCACAGCAATGAATATGTAGAAAATCCCCATTACATACAAGTGGTTTCCTTAAATTCAATATTCATTTTAAATTATTAACAAAGTATTTATCAGATAAAGCATTGTCCAATGTTAACGAACATAGCTTCTTGTCAATTCGCCATTCCCATAACAATGTGTTAAACTTGTTAGTTAAAGAAACCAAATCATGTGGAGTTGGCATCCAGCAAAAATCCAACATTCTCTTCTGTAAAACCCAATTTTTATCAAGAAAATGTGCGGTGACACACATGTAATTATCAGTATTCATACCAGTTCACCGTTCAGCTGTTAAACAAACTCTACCATAAGCTTCTTCTATCGTTGTTTTAACCCCTTCTTTTTCTCTCCTATGCACCTTCAACACATCCATTTCCGTTGTTTTCTTAGAGACCAAATTGACATCATCAGACACGAATTCAATCATTTTTCTAATGTGAGACCACTCAAAAAAATGCAAGGGCAAATCATGCATAATAATGGCAGCTGTAACTAATTCTTGAAATACTTGAGGATCTTTACGATCAGAATCTGAACTAGACCCCCCTTCACTACCCGATTCAAACAATTGATCTACATCATGTATTTTCATTTTAGGACACATTTTTAAATGGCGTTTCATGTTACCTGTAGCAAGGATGCTTTCACACAGATAGACCTTCCCACACAACTAGCATTTGTTTCTTTCCCTTCCATCTGAACTTCGCGGAAGCTTGACGGATACTTCCCAATCTTCTGAACTAAGCCTTCTTCGTTTTCTTTGGCCACTCTTACTGGGTATACTCTTATATTCAACAATTTCCTTTCCCATTTGAGTCACATCATTATCTTCTTCTTCTTCCATACTTTGAGTGGTGTCAAATTCTAAAGCTTTAGATTCCTCAGATGGTGCTGCATATCAAAATTACAAAGTAAAAATTACACATTTCCAAGTTTAAATTTCATGATTTCAACTTATTTGAACTAATATTAGTGAAAAAAATTCCAAAGCAAATAAAGAGAAAACAAATTTAAACTAGGGTTCGTTTAATAATTGAATCTAGTCTTTGGATTGCTAAGAGAAACCCTAAACGAAACTAATTTCAATTTTGGATTACGAGGTCGTACCTGTAAAGTTATCGGTGCCGTGATACGAATCTGCCATCTTCGCTTGTTTCATGAAATGCTTCGAATTGTTTGGCGCTTCTTCTCTCGTTTTCACTTTCCACCTTTCACTTTACCTTGCTCTCTGTTTACATGTTACATATTTACCTTAGATTTTTTAAAGGTTATTTTTGGTTAATCGAGCGAAAATGCAAGCCCATTGGGCCATTTCAGTCTGACCCAAACCGATAAATCAGATTTTGAGTTCAGATTTCTGCCCAAAATGTTATCTTTTTGTGTTTTGTTTGTGAAATATCAGATTTTTGATTCAATAAGTTACTGCATATACAACAAACATGCAATGAAACCTCGAAAGCTGGGGGAAGAACAAGAACCCAGAGAATGTAATCAGTTTATTATAATTTGATGGAAATTCAGGAACTCACGAAATTCTGATAACCAGTTGTATTAATTCAATAATTCAACCAAACGATACGAAAATGATTCTGTACTCTCAATCAAAACAAGAACAAAATTACAACATTAATTAGATGGATAAGTCCTGGCATGGAACATAATCCAGACAAGCAAAGCACGAGCGAAAGCGATAAAATCTCAATTGTTCAATAATACAGTGATAGTGAAGAATGTTAGCATTCAAACAAGTTACTGATTTCCGATGAATCATCTGAATAAGTCACAGCTGGGACAGATTACGGTATATAAATAATTCGAAATGGTAGTACAAAATTCTTTTTGAGATTTGTAAACTTTGTTGAGTCTTCGTATTTTATACCGGAACTGAATCAGAGTTGTTGCTCCCCATAGAATTTTGTTTCCTTTCCGCCTGAAGTGATCGACACAATGATTCCAGTTTTTCTTTCTGATTTTTGGATTTCTCCAATTGTTTCTTCAGTCGCTCGCGCTGCTTGGACAAAGGAAGAATTTAAGAGCTATATTTTTATGGTAATAATAAAAAAAGATAAGAGCACAACTATTTTAAGTAAGGTAAACTAAATGACGCAATAGTTAACCCGACACTAGTTGAGGGGCCTTATTAACGGGGATGGCAGGAAGAAGGAAACGTAAGAAAAGGCAATGAGAAAACATGTAATTAACCGTGATTATAAAAAATTGATAGGTTAATTATAAAAAATTGATAGGCAATAAGCCGGCCAACTGCAATCAGTAGGGTTAGGCCTTAGCTGATGTATACAACTAAAAATTCAGTAGTGACAACAAAAGATGCCTTCTCCAACCATCCATTGCATAAAGTTGAAGCACAAGGGACTTTTAATTTAATATGCTGTAAAATAATTTTACAACTATCCTACTGCAGTTGGAAAGAAGTCCAGAGAACTGGAGGGGGAATTTGGGGTTCAGTTTTCATCATAAATAGAAAGAAAAGAACAAAAGGGAAAATGAACAAGATCAATGAAATGCAAGCCAACTAACCTCCTCAACAAGCTCTATAAGAGTAACGTCTGATTTATCACATTTGCTTTTCAAGAATACATTTTCCTTCTTGAGTTCCTTGATTGATTTTGTCATCTAGTTTTCAAAAAACAAATTAAATGATAGATTATCATCATGTAATCAGTAAAATATAAGCTTCAACAAATACATTTAACTTGAAGAAAAATGAAAATCTACCTTCTCAATCTCTTGCTTAAATGTTTCAAAGACCTCATTGCTCTTTAACAGTGCATCCTGCAAAGTCAATAAGCATTTTTTTTTTTTAATTTTTGGCCATGATATCAAACTAGGCTCATGACTATATGAATACATGGGCAACCTGCCCATCTAAGACGTCTTAGATCTTTTATGAGATCGGCATTGAAGCCCAGTCTAAGCACATCCAGAAAAAAGCACTTGCTATTGGATTAAATTAACTTAATCATGTACATGAATGTAGTACGGAATGCCCCACAGGGCCACAGTTCTTCTTACAACAAGCTCCTGGATTGTAACCATCTCTAACTCAAGCAAACTAATGAAAGAAAAAAAAAATGATTGAAGGAGAAAAGAGAGACCCAAAGTCCTAGGTTGATCCGGAATTAAGAATGAAAAAGAATTGACACATTAAACCAATGGTAATAATATCATGTAGTAGTATCGATGTATTTATTAACAGAATTTATATGCTATTTATTCATGAAAAAATGATTCAGAGACTAAGCACATAACAACCCACACTTTCCATATACAAGCCATGAGGTTGGAAACCTTGTAAATTGACAAGAGTGACACCCAGCTAGCTAAAGGAAATTAAATCTATACAAATACCTAGCATCACTAAAATAGCTTGTTTTAGCCATTGACTCAATTTTTATCCTTATAAGAGTATGCAGAGTGATGTGTCCTCGACCATAAGGAGTACGTCTCCTATGCTGGCAGATAGTGTCAGAAAAAAATTCTATTTGATATTGTAAGACAATACATAACATAGAACAAAGTAGACCTGAAATTGCTGAAATTTTTCTCCATCAGCTGTCAGCTGCAAGCGCAAATACTTTTCAGTAGCCAGTAACTCTGACACCTGTTCAGCGTATAACTTCATCTGGGACTGTTCCTGAACCAATTTCTCCTCGTGTTGCTTAATTTTCAAGTCAGCAATCTGAAGTTCCAGTGACTTCTGCTTTAACTGTGCATTCAATTTACAAAAAGCAATATAATATCAGCCAATGAAGTTGACAAGAACCAAGACAGAAAGCTTGGAAATGAGTAAAGGGAAAAAAAAAAAAACCTGATGTGCATATTGCTGCTCGGAGAGGGCACACTGATCAGCTAATTGCTTCAGATTATTCCTTAACCTGGACATGAAGAACAACTATAAATCTTATATGGTCCCAAGGTGTTAAAGTCAAATACAATTCCATTAATTTCCATACATGCAACACAATCATAAAAATACAAAAAATAATATATAGGTGACACCAAGATAAGAAGAGCCAAAACAATTGACATTTACTCATGAATTTCCCTGATCTTACATATCATTCTCCTTTAGCTGCGTGAGACACTCATCCTTTTGCTCATCTAGCTTGATGCTAACATCCTATAACAGAAAGAAACATTTATAGCAAAAAAGAAAAAAAAAACGACATAATTGTGAAAACAGCATGAGTTCAAAAAGGAGAGAAGGAAAAAAGAATAACACCGCAGGAAAATAAAATAATATTGTAATTTAATATAGCAAAAAACCAAGGAAACAAGAATCTGGTATTTAAAGCAATAAAGATTGAGAGGTCAAAATATTGGTGGCAAAACACAGAATTTAGATGTCTTAGAACATATGCATCCAAAAACCATACATATTGAGAGAAAATATGTTATAGAATATTAACTTCGAATGTGATATGCAGTTATAGAATGTAATATCATAAAAAAGTAAAATTAGGAGCAAACATCCATATAATCAGATTATTTACACAATCTCAACTCGATAGGAAAATAATCAGACCTTGATTGCATCTTGGAATTTGGTTGACAAATCTAATCTCAAGTTCTGCCCCTCTGTTGATACCCTTTTGCACTCTTCCTGTAAAATCAAAAGTAAGTCATCACTGTCCCATGAATGAGATGAATAGCAGATAGGTGAGTGCAGATCATTTTGAAACTTCCCATACTTGTAAGGAAATTAACTGAAGCAGGGAAGATATTGCATAGAACTTCAAATTAAACATTGATATTTATGAAGTTCTTGCATAACAATACAACTATCAAAATGTTGTAAACAGAAGAAGTAGCTTAATATAAAGAAATGAGGCCAGATTATGCCTCAATTTCGTTACAAAGATAACCGTTCATGCATCTGGACTGATGAGAGTAAGAAAATGGACTGGAAAACGGAAAAATATCAATGCAACAACAAAAGTAAATGGAATTCGAGAACAAAATTTTGCATGATTGATCTACGACCCACAACCACAAGCATAAGCATTAACTGCACACGCACATGCACACACACATACAAAGAAAAAGAAGAAGAAACATAACTCTATGATACAATCAGTCAAAGCAGATAGAGTTAATTAAAAAGAATACCATTAGCATTTTGTTCTGGCGTTGTAATTCTCTACACAGCGACTCAAGTTTATCTCTAACAGCAATGGCTGCAATAAAAGAAAATAAAAAAGGTGAAGTCAATAGAAAATTATCCATTCACTGTCAATCAAAACTGTATTATGAAAGATTTCAATAAAAACATATTTGCCCCTCAGCAAGCAAATTTCCTACATGTGAATACTGCATGACTGTTCTGCAATTCCTAGATTTCAAGGAAATATCTACTTTGTAAAAAAGAAAAGAAAGAAAATATTTCAAGCTTCTACACCAGTTTATCCTGCAACCTTTACAGCCTATTCAAAATACAGCACATACATCAATCTAGTTTACTGAGAATTTTTTTAAGTCCTCAACTGAACTCAGCATACACTGATGGGTTTACACTACCGTTTATACCAATTCAGATAAGATAGAAGAAAAAGCCCTATATTAAGTATAAACATATAAGATAGAAGAAATTACATTTTTCCACATAACTACATCAAATGCCTAAGGCTCTAGACTAACACTAACCATCTGGGTGTACCCAACAATCACAAATTTTGGAACAGCAAAGCTGACATTTTACTTACCTCCATCTCTTTCAGCAAGAACTTTTTGATACTTCAGTGTGAATTCAAGAAACTCCTTTTCAGATTTAAAGCCACGCTTTACATTCTTACGTTTGGTTTCAGTGGTTTCCTGGCACAACCAAAAAACAAACTCATTAAGACAAAACTATCCTTTCACATTTGGAAAGAATTAGCTATAAAGGTGTATGAAAAAGATCACAATATCACATGTTCTTATAACACACCTCAAGGACACAGCACATTAGATAGGAACTCATATACTAAACTGAACTAAAGCCTTTATTGCAATGAAATGGGTTGGCTGCATGAATCATGCTACATGAAATGGGTTAGCTCTAAGTATGTAGCATGTTATGAGAGGCATGACCCTTAAAGAGTTATTGTTCACCAGGATATTCAAGTCATTAACAATTTTATTGTTAATCTTAATCCTACCGGTATTTGAAGTTAATATTGCTTATAATTGAATATTTAACAAGTTTAGAGTTCAAGCCCTACTGTTATCAATAAGTGGCAAGCAAACTAGCATAACCACATCCTCAAAGTGAAGTTTCAAGATACAAACTGATTAATAGCAAAATCATCAAGACACACATACACACATACACACACACAAAAAAGGAACTCTATGAATCTATAGAAAAACAAAATGGAAGTTTTTTTTTTTCCTGGTAAGAAACATAAAGGAACTTTATTGAAGAAAGGATTACTAACTGGCTTTCTGTTTTTCAGGGTGTCATCACTTTCTGATGCAGATAACCCTTTCACATGGGTTCCATGTGCACCCGGTCCTCCATCAGTGGCTGCGAAAGAAATAACAATGGTGCAATCATAAATGTCAGAAATTCAATGCAAAGAGAGTTAAGGGAAATAAAATAACACATACACGCATATCCGAACAAACTCAATCATATTAATGTGCAAGTCTCTGCATAGATTGCATGAACTAATGACAAATTGTTTTTCTAAGATCCTTCAAGAAGTTGGTGCCCTTTGAAATCCAACCAACTGACTTCAACTAAATTCCTTTGTTCATAATAACACTCTAAACAAGCACTTAACATAATCAATTATTTGAACCGTATCGAGTTTGTCAAATGTGTATGACCAACATCATTTTTAGATTAACTGTTAATTGTGCAACATATCACATATCCATTCTCATTGAGTCATTTCTGCATTGGGCTAGGAAATTCACAAGACTGTATCCTGTATTTCTCAATTGCAGGCACATTCTCCCTAAAATCCTCTATTTTTTTCAATTATAATTCTGAACAACAGCTATATAATGTTACAAAAACCATTCCATGATAAAAAATTATATACCAACTACAAAAAGGAATCTATAACACTGCTTCAACCAAGTGTACTTTTGGGAAGTTAAATTACACAACCAACCCCGCAGAATAGAGAATGACCCAAAAATATAGAAGATTTCTATCAGTTTCTAGCCTTTTCAATTCCCCTCTCAAGGACAAAAGTGGTAAAACTATAATCCAACACAAGTGATTAAAACTATAATCCAATGGAGAAGGTCAATCATACTCTATTCAACTTCCGATTAGGTCCAACTCACCCCCCTCCCAGAATGGAAAAAAAAAAAAAAAAAAACCCATCTCATCTTACTTTTCACAGTTGCCAATAACAGGCTTCACATTGCTATCTGATCTTACATGTCTCAAGTCAATATGTGCATTTACACAGATAAAAGGGTAAAAAGAGCTGCTACAAATGCCTCTATGCAATCTATTATTGAAAGGAAAAGGAGAAAATGGAATACAAGTTAAAAATAATTACATCTTTCTGTATTTTGACATTCCCCTTGAGCTCCGCCTTTTACCTCACTGCATCCAGATACCCCAGCTGAAGTCTCGGAAACTGGATTAGCTGAATTAGGCATGACTAGTGTACCTTCAGTCTGCTCCACAGCACCCGTATCCACTGAAGCATCAGAATTATCCATTTCAGATAATGGAACAGGAAAAGTTCTCTGTTTTTGAGTCTTCTCTGTCCTATCCTTGCAAGTTTGAAGATCCGTTGATGCCAACTCATGTGTCGACTCATTAGAATGATCAAGTTCTGTCAAACCCTCCTCCTTGTAATCACCAAGTGACTTTTCTTCCAATGTTGGGGTTGAAGGAGCCAGAGATTCTGTGGAACTATCAACAAATCCATCTGGCAATGAATCCGCTTCAGGAAGCTGACTTGCACCTGGGTTTTCCATTATATCTACAGTTTTACACACACAATATCACTAACAATATAAACACTACTGAAACAATTTTCAGGAAGAGAAGGAATTAAACATCAATAAAGCTAATGCTTGTGTTACTTTCCTAAAGAATGTTGGCTGGTAAACGGCAAAGATAACACCGAAGGAGGGTCTTTGTTTGAACTTTGAGAACAGATCAATAAGTGCAAATCTAAAGTGATACAAGTGCTTTTAGCATCCAAAATCAACTTGTGGATATGGCTTTATAAGGCTGATTTCAGAGTCCATGAGGGTGACATTTGAAATTTACATAGCAAATACTTCATGCAAGTTAACAACATCATAATTAAATTAAATACTGTTTTTTTAGAATTCATTATAACTAGTTTTACTTTTCTTTTATCAAAAACTGCAAAAAAAAAAAAAAAAAAAAAAAAAATGTAACAACTGAATTCATTTCTCATATTTTTTTATAGCTATTTAAAAACAACTAAGAAGCATTTCAGTGAAAGAAGAAGTATATATGCTAAAATTGTTCATAGTTACAGCTTCGAAAAAATTATCGACACTTGTAAATCAGCAAATGACATAAAAAGAAAGCGAGATAGAATTTTTTTAAAAAAAATCCTGTACCGCAGCTGGGTTTCACCATTTAATTCACCTACAACGAAAATATAATAAAACCCATCGCCATTTTGAAACCTTAAATAGACTTATTGATTAGAAGAAGAAGAAGAAGAAGAATCAGATGTTATTTGATTTCTAACACAAACATAATTTGCAGAAATTAAAAGCTTAAAGCGATCTATAAAAAGAATGGAAAAGGAAAAGGAAAAGCTAGAAATAAGAGTTACCAGGGAAGTTAATGGAGTCTGACAGAGACTGAGAAGCAGACGCACTCGTTGTTGTTGTACTCAAAATTCACAACTACGTCTCTAAATTTATTTTCTTTTGTTGTGGTTCTAATATATGAAAATGAATACTAGTGAAAAATATAAAACAAAATAAAAAATCAATGAAAACTCTTTTTCGTTTTCAAGATAAGGCTGATCCGGTGGTTAAACCTCATGAAGGAGTTTCAATAAGAAAGGGTGTGGTCAGAAGTCAGAATTCAGAATACTCAGACATAAGAGTGGGCTTGGACAGGCCCACCTATATTGACCCAATCCAATGACCCCAGCTATTAAGGGGTCTAAAGGGGCCATGACCTCTCCGGCCTCTTGGAAAATTTCATTTTAATTGTCATATTTTATTTAAATTATTTATATTTGTTTTTTATAAAATGAAAATTTTACTGGTTGGCCCATAAACTTAATTAAATTTCAAAAGATATATTGGTTTGTAACTTAATTTCTTCTCATTTATATGCACTATGCTTTGTGTTTTTCATAATTTCATAGATTTTGTATTATAACCGATGAGTTTACTTTGTTATTTTCATTAAGGGAAACAACTGCCAAGAAGTTGGTTACGCTCCAAGGCGGCATTCAAAGAAATCTGTTTCTACTAAAACAGATTCCAAAATAAAATCTGGTTCGAAATTCGACTATGGATCATCACTATCAGCGGCAGTAGTAGCAGCAACAGATGATCTTGCAGACCAAGATGGAAGTAGTCACAAGGAAGCCTCCAACACCATTAGCGAGCTAGTCGAAAAGGTGAAGCAGCTAGAAAGTTGATTTATTTAGGGAGGTTAATCCACTAAACACAATTATCAGCTGCTCGTTTCAGCAGCTGATAATTAAATATAAAAGACGAAGACAATTAATATATATATATATAACATTTTTTTTTTTTTAATGATTCGGCAAAATGTCAACTTTGACCTAATGACAACGTTCTTGAATCAGATTTATTTAACGGATGACTTGTCATTCGACTCAGCTTTGTGATGAGACAATCATCCGACCACAGTTTGTCCTCAGAAAAGATCTAATGAAGATGTATACAGATAAAATGCGTGTAAAAGTCAGATTAATGACTGAATATCTGGGTTTAAATTAAATTCATTTCCTATAGGTTTGATAGGAATATCATTATAGGCATATTCCTTCCTCATGTTTCCCTCTTATATACAACTTCCATAAACACAGCAAACAAACACAATTCCTAACGTTGACCTTCAACAAATTCATCCTGTTCTAAGATCCGGGAAATCTCTGCCCAACACGTCAAAACAACCCGGCTAAAGTCTAAACAGACCTGGCTCCAGGACAGAGTTCTTATCGAAATGAGATAGAGCTGATAAATACATTTTATACAATAAGCATACAAACTCCAAAGTCCATGCAAATCATTCGTATACATACCTGTCGGATTTTCAGTGCATCCTTTTCTGCTGGTTTCGTAATTCTCCTCTTCAGGTTTTCATTCAAGCGCAAGAATTCAAGGATTGACAAGAGATTAAGCATATCTATAAAGCTAAAAAAGTAAAATAACTTTCATTTACAGATAAGTTCAAAAATCTCCATAATATTTACACATTTTTTTTCTCTTGCTGTTGGACCAAAATAGGAAGTTGAAACAGTTTCTTATCAAAAAGTTAACAAGATGGTTCCCAGATTTTAGATATTTCAACCAAAATGTATATTTCCAGCTCTGAATACAGGTGTCTGTGACTTGCATTCTTCAACTGAGGGTAAACAAGGAAGATAATGTATGTACCTGACAGCAGAAAAACAAAATTTTCAGCAAGTGAATCTGCTATACGAATAATAACCTCTCTTGTTGGTACGACCATAGACACTGAGGGTAATGTTTCAACTAACTTTTAATGTCCATGTATCATTGACCTCATTGTCAATTCGTGTATGAAAATACCGATAAATAAATGCATAATCACTTATAATGTCAATGTATCACCAACCACGTAGTCACATTTTTGAATACCGACAAATCAATACATTATTTTATATTTCTCTATTTTAAAATTTAGACCGATAAAATAGGCATGGCAAAGTGTTTATCAAAGTACATGTTCTGGATTCATTCAATTAAGATTGAAACTTTGATTTACTAGAACCTCTAACCAATCATGTTTACTTATCACCTAGAACATTGGCATTTATAATTATTACCTTAAAATTAGTGCTTGCTACTCACCATCAAATAAAGTGCATCTAAAACCGCAGATGAGATGTCATTCCAACCTGAAATCATGATCAGGCATTGCACACCAAAACTTGTATTTATTTCAAGGAGTATTTTTATCTTCTTTCTTCCAATCTGACCGGATCACGTCTATATATTCGGGTCTCAATTTGAGAGGGACGCACCCTTTGTCTCGCAGAGCGTGGTTGGCGAGGAAATGAGAAAGGTCCATCTGATAGTTTCTTATTATTTGTTCTGTTGGACTTGCGTTCACCTCTCAAAACCGCTGCTGCACAGGAAAAAGAAAAGGAGAGAAAAATCAAATATTTGTCCGAACAGATGTTCATAAATGACAAAACCATTAGAGACACACCCAAGCCGTATTACACACATAATACTAAATTAGATCGAAACCCATCCTGAGACTGGTGCCTGGTAGAAGCACAATCCTCAAAAGAAATTTAGTATCAACAAGCAAAAGACTATTAACAAGTCCAAGGAAAAAGAAGTCTAAATTCCAACAAGAAGACACTAACACTGTACTATCACTAAATTAAATCAGAAAAGTAAAAGAGAATAAAGTTTTCATAGCAGTATGAAAGTAGTCATATTCATAAATGAGGTAATGCAGAATTCATTAGGAGAAATAAAATATCATAAAACCTAACTGGAAGAGCAGCAATAAAGCTCTGTAGTTCTACACAAATTAAACGAAGAATATGGAACTGGAGCAGGGATTTAAGACTCACAAATAAGTTCCAATGTTCCATAAAATCACATCAACCAACAAATCAGCATAAATTACATACATCCTATACCCACCAGATCTGCTTCATAAATACTGAACCAGATTAATTCGCAGCTAACTATAGTTATATAGCACCACATGTTTCCCGTGGTGGTCCAAACATCATCGCATGCATATCAAAGAAAGTAACTTGTAAGAAAGAATCTTTACAACTGCTGTGATGTAAGTTAGGTAAAGCAAACACAGAAAAAATTGAAGTCACAACTCAGTATCATCTCAAAATTTATGGATTACCGTGAATTTTCTTCAGCAAATTTCACAAAAACTAATATAAATTTTCTCCATAAAATTTCATGTAAACTAATATTAATTTCATAGAATAAATACAAATTAATGCTCCTCTAGAATGCAAAGTTTGCTTTAAGCAAAGGTACAGCATTAATTAGGCATTTCTACCTCCATTTGATTCACACCCGTTAGTCAATTCCAACCCATTTGTGGCAGCAGACTGAGAATGATCCCTAACATCACCATGAAAAGGCTCATGAATAGGCTCGCCATTGCTACCTAGCCTAAGAGATATCCAATCATTAGAATGAATGCCATTTGGAGTTGGAGGCTGGTGTTCCAAAACAGACTCTGACAGTGCAACAGATGACTGAATTGGAAGGAAATTTTGTAGAGAGGGGTCATCATGGACGTTGAACGCCAGGGGATTGTCAATCAATGCCTCGTCTATGTCAAGATTGGTATGGCAAACAGAAGAATCTAGGACCTCCACACCGGAACTTATAACCGACTTTGAAGCTAATGTGTAACTATTCATTGGTGCGGAACATGTGACCGAAGAAAGGTCCATATCAAAAAAAGCATCTGGCACATCAGCATCTGTACCAAACAGTTGGAATCCAGAACCTGCTCGGGTACCACAAGTATATGGCCAGTTAGAAATTCCAACATCACTATTGCCACTAAAAAGACCCAAACAAGAACTTGTACCAGCAACCAAAGCAGGATCTTGCAGGTATGAATCTGAAAACCCAGGAGGAGCATTATCAATTACTGAGAATGTATTGTTGTCAGTTTGAGGTGAGACCAAATTGACATTCTCTTCTTCTGAATCACTGAGAATAATGACGTCTGTATTCCTTGTTAATGATATTTGGTTTTGGGTTCCAAAATCCTGATTGGTATCTTCATTGTCTCTGCTGCTTCCAGTGGCACTGCTGCTCACTGATGTGATTTTTTCACCATAATTTACAAAACTATCCTCCATTTGATTTCTAGGAGAGAGGGTGATAGGCTGATGTTTGCTGACCTGTACAGTTCCACTTGGATTGTTTTTCACCCCAACAGTAAGATTATTATGTCTTGAGCTATCTTCCTTCTTGATCTGCCTAGACATTTCTGAGTTGGAAAGACCATCATTTCTGGCGACACACAGTGAACCATCAGGGAGATGCCATTGAGCAAGATCGCCAAGCTCACCATTGGCTTTTACAATCCAAGAACCATCAGGCTTCACCTCAATCTCAGTTATGTCTTCTCCACAGTTCCACATCTGTCCCACAAGATGAAAATGAAAAACTTCGTGAACTTTTTTCACAAATCATTATATGTAACCTATGATAAATAAATTCAAGATGTGAAGCATAGGCATTACCGCAGTTGTGATGCGATTAAAAAAAGGATCAATGATGACGTCCTCCAAAGAATAATTCTTCAGGCAAATTGGACATTGCCACTGCAGTCATTACACTTTTTTATCACATCTTTATGCTTGAAATTCGAAATAGGTACATAATATAAGACAAAAGGAATTACTTGCCTTCCTGGATCGCTGATTTAGTGCTACAAAAGTATGAAGATCAAAACATCCCATATGAACACAGGGTTTGAATCTGCCAGCAACCTTCATTCTGGACCCACTCATCTGCCAGTCACGTGTAGGCATAAACCAGTGGGAAAAAGAAGAGGAAAATACATAATATACCATAGTTCAATTCACTCGTATAGTAATTCACCAACTTTAACTGCATCAATATTTTTAAGCAACCAGTTCCAGAGGCATATGATTATACCATCACAATGACTTAAATTTTTAAAAAGACCATATTAAGTAAATTGTCACACATGCAACTTTTTAAACACCAGTGCGTACAGTTATCTGTTGATAATCAAGGACTAGAGAGGTCAATTTTAGCATGTCAAATATTTGGCATCTTTTCAACATGTCATGATCTAAATTAACATAAACCAAATTCCAATATCAGGACCATCACACTTAAGGCCCAACAGTAGAGCATTAAATTCCAACACAGCTCCACATGTACACAGTCCAATTTAATCAACTTGTTGCCAATGTGGTCTATATGACTATAAGTAGATCTATTTAGCTCAATGGAATAGACTGATATCAAATTCAATAACAGTTTACCCAAAAAAAAAAATGATCCTATAAGAAAGTACACATGAATGGAATTTAAATTCTAACAAAAGGTGAAGTGGATTAGCTTAAAATTAGAGTGAATTCTACTTTGGCAAATATACTAGAAAGATGTCAAAAAGAACATAACTGTAAATACACTGCCATAAGAATTGTATTATTACTCACAGGACAGCGAAGATTAACTTTAATTGAATCTGTGATGACTTCCAAATCACTATCACTATCTTCATTTTCAGTAGCCATCCCACCACCGATGCAACGACGAACTCGGGCCAAAGCATCTTCAAAAAGTTCACCTTCTGGTTCTTTGGGGATCATGCTTAGAACCTTTGCATTGAATCAAACAAACAAGTGAATCATTTAGGTAGATGAAAATTGAAACTAAAAGCAAACCTTACAAGGGAACCAAGAGAAGAGAATTTTGAAAAACATGTAAAGACAAAGCTCTCTCTCTCTCTCTCTCTCTCTCTCTCTCTCTCTACTTTTGAGATCGATAAGCATAACTACTAAACAAGCATAGTTTGGAAGAGTCTAACAGATGGGAAAGATGTGGAAGAATGATAATACTTATAAATCTCACAAAATGAATATGATAACCCAACAAAGATTAAAAATTCTTGAAGTGCTAATCCATAGAGGGGAAAAAAGCCACATCCTAGGCTCCTAGCCAACAGAAACCAAGTAAAATGTTGCAAGATTACCTGTTCAACTGTACACCGTTTCACAAGTCTGACCCCAAAGCAGAAATTGCGAACATCACATCCAGATAACGAAATCTTATTAACTCCCTCAGTAATATATGGTGTAATCTGATATGAAAAAAAAAAAGTTGAATTAAAATAAAACTTTTATCTGAAGAATGAACAAATCCAATTATAACATGTCATTCAATTAAGAAAAGGTTGAACATATCAGAACAAAACAATCACATATAACACAAATCACCTTAGAGAATAGAGTATAGGGTGACAGAGACTCACTAGTGCACCATCATCACGACCATTAGCACCCAACAATTGTGAAGCAGGTCTATTAACTGTCCGCATAGGAAGTCCTACAAAATTATGTACAAGTAAAACAGAATCATGAGAAAGCACAACTATCAATTGGAATTTAAGAATCAAAACAAAATTTTCTACTAATTGTATCAAGCGATCAAATCAACAAATATAAGGCTACTATTGCATATGTTCAGGCTTAATGCCTGGTTAACAGGTCAAGATCTGCTTTCATTAAAGACATCAGACCTATGCAGGCACTCTTCAGGACCAAGGCCTCATTTGGCCATGTGATGGTTCTATAACAGAGTCCAAATTAGAATTGCTAATAGAGAAGAGACTGCAATAGTAAATGAAACAGTTCAGAGCTTGCCTCTGGAACCGCGGTATTCAAGAGCATGGAAGAAAGTTGGCGAATTAGTAGTTGTACATGTAACTTTAACACAGTGGAAAAAGATAACCAAATTACATACCGTTAACTTGTAACTCTGCATATTGTGGCCATTGCATCCTAAATGAAACTTTATCATTGAGGAGAATACACCAGGCCTGCATGGCAATAACTGACCACATATTAAAAGCCATATATCAAGAAACCACAATAGAAGATATACATTATCAATTTGAAACCAACCTGAACATCATATTCATTATTCTGTAATAAATCTCTATATGCTTTTGTCAGGTGAAATGTACTTTCTACATTCACAAGAGTGCTTGTCCTGAAGAATAGTGAACATAATACTCAAATGTAAACTATCAGAAGAGTATATGAACAATCCAAAATTAAGAACAATGAACAAAGAAAAAAGATGATAAATTAATATGCAAATGAGTTTCTCCTAAGTCCATATTTCTGCTACAAGCACGCTGTTGAAAATACTCCTAAACAACAATAAAGCCTGGACTAAAGTTTCCTTTTTCCTTAACTACATTAGAGATCTGAGTAAATTTTTCACACCCCAACCCTTCTAAAAGTTAAAGCTGACACAGGAACCATTGTCTATTCAATTTAGGCTGTCATGAGCTGGTCCTATGATCTGATAATATGTACATTTTACTTGCTCGAGTCCAATGCATTATGGCAGTACAAGAAAAAAGTTGGTGGATTTAAGCAATAAATTACCGTGACTGGTTCCAAAAGCTTAATCCTATACAAAAGGACCCAACAAATGGTATTTAAATTCTCAGATATCCAGTTATAAGCATGGCTGAATTTAAGCAATAGACTTCTCATGAGGATCCGAACATAGATACATCTTGTTTTGAGTTATAATTTAATTAACAGAATGAGTCTCCTTTGCCAGAATTCAAACAGAAGACCTCTCAGTCAAATAGGCCTTGATACCATGTAAGATAACTATTTACTGCAAAAGCTTAAGTTCATTGAAAGAATACAATATTTAAATTTCAACTATTAACAAATTATACAGTCGAAATTATAGAATAGAGAGTCAATGGCACTAAATCTGACACAAAATAACACAGATTTAATATACAAACCGTTATTTTCTTGATAATACAATTAGAGTTGGATTTTTTTTTGGAGAGCGGAGAGAGAAGGAGAGAGAATTAACTCACCCATCAGTTGTTGGAATATTTGTGGTGACCAACTTCACAGGGGATACTAAATATGCAAGAGTCACCCAAAAACTGTGCATCAAAAATAAGTTAACATACCAATAAACAGTTTATTTCCAAGATAAATGGAAAGCATGAAAATAAGTCAGAAACATGAAATATTATCAGTAATTTTACATTACTTTTAAAGATCAGCAAAGAGGTTATCATTGATCTCATCATGAACAAGGTCAATTCGTGATGCATCTAACAGACAATCACGTCTATTATCAGATTTGCTACTTAAGAGACCATGAAATCAGTATTAACCATCACTTTTGGGAATAACTAATTACAAGCAGCATTAATATCCAAGCAAGAAATCAGTATTAACCATCGCTTTTGGGCGAAACTAATTACAGGCAGCATGAACGTCCTTGCAATATAAAGATAAAGTGAATCAGAAACAGAAACTCAACTCTCTAACAAAGCAGAAAGAATTCAAAATTTTGAATTGCAGCAAATCCCTACAAAAGCAAGATCTGAACGCCCAATTACTAGAAAACTGGGATACGGATTGTTTTGAAGGCTTCTAAACACAATTTGGCCCTAAGAAGCAAGGACAAATGATGGTTTTATAGAGTAGTTCAACGATTGTATGATACAATTAATATATCGTTAGCTTTGAGACCCAATTTGACAAAATGTCTTGACTGAAATCAAAACCATATATTTGCCTCTAATATATTGTTTCAATTTGACAAAATATTTGACTGAGACCAAAAGCTTGAGCTCATAATGGTGTCTTTATATCATTACAAATATTCAGTCAGCAAACTGCCAAAATCAGTACATTTGAAACAATATTTAAAAGGCAAACATACGGTTTTGGTCTAATCCTGAAATTCTGATGCCAAATGATGGTTTTATAGAGCAGTTCAACAATTGTATGATACTTTGTTAAACAATGCAACTCCAAGCTTATCCTATCAGATGAAAGGCCTGACCATAAAACAAAGTCAACATACATATCAAACTTAACCGAGGTGGAATTCACCACTAGAACCATGGCAAAAGTTAATAGTCCAAGTAATTATTTCTTGTAATTGAATTGTGTTATACATGACAAAATAAAATGCAAAATGCAAGACACATACGGATCTGCCCTTTTGATTCTACACATTTCACAAAAAAATGGTAGCATTGGTAAAATCTCCTCCGTAGTATTCTCTGGAATAATAACGCAAGTAGCATGTTGCTGCACCAGACATCTTGGATCTACACACTGCACATTGCAAAAGATCATGAGGGGAAAGACTTAGTAAAAGCAGATTTATAAAAAGTAGATGAACTATGCAAGAAACAGAAACTGCTTCAAGCACCTACAATTTTTTATGGTCTATACCAAGTGTAGAATTGTGAAAATATTAGCGTAGAGAAAAGGGTATCACATAACCATCTCCAGGATACAAATAATTAAATAACCTTAAAATAGTTGAAATCAATTTCTGGTATTACACACCTGGCTAAAGGATATTTTACATAGACATTGAGAAGGCTCACTCGCTACTAGAGCAACCAAGCTAATTCACACTCATGTTATGCATACAATCTCATGTTTGCGACTTGTATAGCCTTTTCTTTACTCTGACTTAATACTTTTACTTTACCATTCGTTCAACAAAAAATAATCATTCAGCATACATGTTCCCCACAATTACATCTTTCTTACTTGATTTGACTGGGTTTATATTAGGACAAGAAGGAAACATTCAAACATCTTTAAGACTAGATATGCAATAAATCACACCCAAAAGGTTCTGCAATTCATATTTTCCTTAACAGAAACTCAACCACGCACATGTAGACAACTCAAAGATTTATACAACCTAACCAATGCAAATTCATTACCTGTTTCATAAATTCAGTAGGCAATGAATTTCCACAGGGGCAGCAAATCTTTGAATTTAAAGAGTCTCCAACTTCCATTTTTAGATTCACATCAGACAAAACTGAAGCACTGTGTTCGTTGGTTGCTAAATCATCATCATCCAAAATCTGCATTTTTCTGGAACAAACAGTTTATTTAATGTATAACAATGGACCATAAATGCATAAAAATCCCACATTTCCCACCTCAAAAAGACAGTGTCTAATAAAGATAATTTATAAGTCAGAAAACATGTGTGCAAAATAAGATGTTAGAAAAATGCCAAAACAGATATACATATCCAAAATGCTATCAGGACTTATGCACACAATAAAAAAAGTAGCACCTGTGAGTCTCATCAATTATTTTTGCCACTCTTTCATCTGACAGCGCATGTTGTATTCTGCTCACCAAATCCTGCAACAGAGATGTACAACAGATATAAGAGAAAAGACCCATCCTTGGAGGAGAACAACGTAGAAAAAGACAAAAGAAATTAGTGGCCAATAATTGCAGGCAAAATTTAACAAAAAGAAAATAGATAATTTCAATTTATATGGACACTTATGAGTTCTTTCTCCCCTCTGATGGTCATCTTAAATACAACCTAATGCAAGCACAAGGTGCAACAATTATCTTCGAAATGAAAAGCGTCAAACAGCTGCAACAAATGAAGCAGCAATTCCTCAATGATGCATGTCCAGATACCCTTTAAGAACTCAAAGCAAAGAAACATAAAGATATGCTTTGAAGAGAACAGGCACGAAAACCAAAATAACCATCACATTTGCTACCTTCAAGAGTATTTTTATCAAGCTACCTCCAAGATACTTAACTGCAAGATACTTAACACAAAAATCTTTTATCAAATAATTCTTTAACACACTTATAAAATTCACGAAGCTGATATAAGTTATGTTTAATAAAGACCATCTTGGAGGGAAGACTTAAGTCTTGTGTACTTAGGTGATAGCAATTAGAATCTTCCTAAAACTTTCACCTAATTAAAAAGTCCATGCAGAAGTACTACCATATGAGAATCAACTAAACAGCTTACCTGCTTCCTCCCTTGCTTAGAAAGACCTAGTTTTGTTAGAATGTCCTTTAGCTCCTTAACCCGAAAGTTGGCCAACTTGCTCTACAAGATTGCATGAATGTCATGAATGATCATATACACACAAATATATATTATCAATAAAACAAATCTTCAGGTAAATTCCAATCATCAAGTTAGGCATAGAAATCCTTAAGAATAGTAATTCATACAAAATCAGTAACAAAGTTATCAAATTGAATAGGGTTTTCTTGTTGATATTTTCCCACCCTTTGTATCTTCTTTTATCAAAATTTAAGTCAGCTTTTTTGCTTCTCATCAAAAATTGTTGTGAAAATTAAATTATATTTCAGAAACCACCTCACAATAACAAATAAATGAAAGATAAAATTTCTGTAACCCCCCCGACCTCCACAGTCCACGCCCACCTCAGGCACTGCAACCAATGGGGGTACTTCCTTTTCGGAAAAGTAAAGCATGGAAACCAGACCAATACTTCTAGTACCTTAGAGAAGCCACTAAAAGAATATATCCAACCCCCCGTTCAACTCCTTTTTTTCTCATGCCCTTACTCATAAAAAAAATGCCATTCTCGGATTTCACTTATCAATTATGCATGATAAGCACTCAAGACAACTGAAATAAATACAGAAATCATGAGACATGTTTGTCTTACAACTTATTTCTTTGTCACAGAATACGGATCCCACAAGACCACAAAGATCATTTGCAGGATCCACATTCATGAAAAACTAAAATCTATGCAATATAGCAATAAAAATTAACACTTCACATAGCCAAAAAAAGAGTAATGCACAAGCATTCTCCTTGAGAGTAAGGAATCCACATTCCCTGCAATACGGCAGTCCAGACTTCCATTTCGCAGGACCATATGGGACTGCCAATGACCCACGAAGGGCCCACATTAGGGAAACATAAGCAAAAGAAAATGAAGAGAAAATGGGTTTTATGATTAGGGCACAGAGCAATACTTTTTTCAAAAAGGCATGATATTTTAATAGGAACTCACACATTAAATAAAATATAGTAAAGGCAAATTAACCCAACTTTAACAAAATCAAACACAGTTTTACACAATGCAAAAGCCCACAACAAAACACACAAATCCAAACTTGCAACACCAATTTAGCAGAAACAGCTACAGTAAACAACAATCAATAACATTACCTGGCATCTAGACGCCAAATCCATTACCCAATCACATAAACTACAAAATTCTGCAAGAAATAAATGAAAATCTCAGCTTAAAATCAACAAAATTTAAATAAATAAATAAAAAATGAGAGGTTTCACCAAACCAACTCACACCACACCCCCATCAACCCAAACACGAAAAATATTCACGAAACCCATAATCACATGAACTCGAGTACTCACAGTGCCTCCAGTAGACCAAAAAGCATCGATAACCAACTCAACAAAAAATAAAAAAAATAAAAGCTTTAAATTGCTCTGCTATTCTCTCTCACTTCTGGTGCCATCACATCACTTTTAGGTCGGTTTAGAGAGAGAGGGGTGGTCTGGTCGCCCAAGTCACATAGACGACTGCGAGTGCGAGACTTGACTTTATTACCGGACACGAAAATGGTTTTATCCAATCCGGTTTTGTAATTTTCCCTTCACGTCCGGGTTTTGTTCCGGTGTCGGCTTTTGTTGTCAGTCTATGTCTAGTTTACGCGGATCAAACTGTATAAAAGAACAAACCAATCATTATTCGACACGGGTTTGTCATATGAAAGCCATGCTTTTTTGTCCGGATATTCAAATTTCGATTTTCGATAAAAAGAACTTTTATTTTGTTTTTAGATTTTTATATTCCAATTAATACTATATGCTCGTCAAATCAAATATGAAATTATGAACTATGGAGTGTGTTGACCGTTTTGTTGAACTTGAATATATGATTTTAAATTTTTAATTCAATTTTAACTCTAATTAGTTTTAATTAGATGTATATAACTTTTTATAGAGGGAATAACTTGAACCCGTAATCTTTCGATACTGATGTGGGGTATCTTTCGGTGCAGATGTAAGGAATTCACCTCCAACTAACCTCATCAGGTATGTACATAACTTTTTAATCACCTTTAAATGTGATAATGAAGAAAATCCTAGGTGGGACATACACACAGCTCGCTTGTCTAAATGATCACACAAATCACACAACTACCTTGACTAAATGATCACACATAAACATTTAAATACAAAAACACAATATCTAGTAATCCGGAACCAGATATTTTTTTGAAAGTTTTCGTCATTAATAGGATTCGAACCGTTGATATAGAAGTCATTTGCCCAAACCCTAAATTCGTCCATCTACCAACAAAAAGAAATGCTAGTTATGGAACAATGATGTTAACAGTGATCTTCCATACTACACAAGCTCCCAAAGCCATAACAGAACGTTAAAATAAGTGGCCGATAGACAAGAAACAATATTCATGGCTGAACAGACAAGCTGAAATTAGAAGAGAATAGCCGAAAAAGATTTACACAACATCAAAACAAGTAGATTTGTGCTCGGTTGCATTTCTAGAAAGTAGTTGCAAAGGTTAACTTAGCTGTGTGGACAAACACTACTTTGTCAAACAAACAAATATCGACGTGTTGCCTTATACTAGATAAACTGTTAAGCTTGTTTCCGATTGTGAGAAGTAATGATGCCAAGGAACTAGTTTTCAGGAATGATCAAGAGGAAGGCTTCTTACTCCTTTTCCTAGCGGTTTTGGCAATAGCATCACAAATCTCTCTTTTCCGTCTGTTGTTGATGCTACTGTTGTTATTTTTATTTTTGTTATGGTCATTGATATCGTTGTTGCCACCTGCACTAGCTGCAGCCTTGCTCTGAACTTCCATAGCATCTTTCACGAATAACTTCAACCTCCACAGGGTGGATTCACTCTGCAAAATGAACAGAATATGCTCAACATTCAACTTGTTTTGTAATCCGGCAGATTGTAAAAGAAAATGAGAAAGCAATTTTAGTGATTTATAACCACAACCTGAGCATCAATGTCTAGGTTAACCTCTTCAGCTGTTGCTTGGAAACTTGTGTTGTTCTGAGCAACAATCTCCAATGCTTTACTGAGATCATCAGGAGATAATCTGCTAAGTGCAGCACCAAGCTTTCTTTTCTCTTCAGTTGAAGTTTTCCTGAAAGCAGCATTTTAAAAACAATCTTTAGTTTGTATAAAGCATTATAGTAATTCTTATTCATCTAAACACAGCCCAAAAAGACAATTTATAGGGATCAACATAACTTGCTTTAAGAAATACATAAATCTGCCTGCACAAGGTTGTTAGAGTAGGCTCTCCGTGTGGTGTCAATTACTTGGTATAGATGAGAAAACCAAGCGATATTACTTGGGACATATCAAATATTATCGTTCAAGAGTCCTATTCAATTCATTTAAGTTTCATCACCATGTACGTGAAATAGATAAGAAAGACCAAGCAATCTTATTTAATACAAATATTTCCATATAAAATACAATCTAGGTAAGACGTAACACATGCACAAGTAGGTCTTTTTTTTTCATTAACAAAATCAAACAAGCCATTTTCAGTTGTTTTGGAAAAAGTTGAATGGGTGTGCAGGGTAACAAACACGCGAGACAGACAGCTATGGAAAAACACTTTTAAGTAAAAAGCAAATGTAAGGCTTGATGAAGAAAAATTAAACACAATTTAACTTTATGTTACATGGATCATTGTTATCACAGAGTGTTACAGAACAAACCTGCACTTTTGGACAACAATTTCTCTGAGTTCTTCCAAATGCATGTCAACCTCATAAAGCTGGAAAACATTAAAGTATTTGTAAAACAAAATAATTTCCCTAAATATATATTTGAAAGGAGGGTTATAAAGCGTTTAACATGCCTCATTACTAATATCTCTAGTCATTTTTGCATGAGCAGCCTCCTGAGCAAGCTGCATATCTAACTGTGCCTCTGCTTCCTCCTCTTCTCTTCTTGTTTCCTGCAAGTACATAGGAAGTCAACAAATGATCAACAAATCACAAACAATGCCATTCGACATTTCTCTTCCAGAAAAGGAACAATCTAGTTAACCCCCAAGTCAGTCATGGACAGGCAATTACATCCCAGCAAGCCCCACTGTACAGAATATCATGATCATAAATTACCTCTTCAGTAACTTTTGGAAGAAGTTGGAGCCACTTCTCCTCAAATTTTGCCAGCAAAGTTTTCGCCATGATATGAACATCACTTCTTTCATCATTATATTCCATTGCATTCTTAAAAATCAATCTCACGTCAGTGCATATCTCCCGAACATTCTTATATTCTTTAGCCTCCATTTGTTTTTTTACTGTACTGAAGTCCATGGGCTTGTCGATAACCTAGTATAAACCATAAATAATAAATTTAAAGGTGTGATACACGCAAGACATTTAACCGCCAAAGTGAGTGCCTAATTAGAGACAGACAATGAAACAAGAATCAGCAGCTAACCCACTAACAAAATCCATGTAAGCACACAAGATTGAACATTTAGAAGCATACACTAATATATCCAGTTACAAATATCTGCCATATATAATAGAGCACATCATACATTGTATCATAGGACTCGCCGCATTTGAAAATTATAATCTAATAATTTTATGATACTGGAAATTTTCAACTTAACTATAAGAAATAACTTAATTTGGTTCCTCCAAGTATATATATGTATAATGTTCTCAAGAAAAATATATCAATCAAGCACAACAAGATCCTGCATTTTACATGGGAAGTTGGTAATAAAGACAAACACCTTACATAGTGTGTGAGTGTGTCAATGTGTGATACTAGGATTATGTCCAGTGATTTTAAGTAGACACATATATTTCCAATAGCAACTGAATCGCTAACTATTAGTAAATGGAATGACAACAAAAGTGGTAAACATTGTTTATACAAAAACTAAGAAGATGAAATAAACTTTACCTCATAGTAATCATCTAAACCAAGACCTTTGACATCAACAGGTTGCAGAAAAGGCCGTGCCCACTTGTGCTGTGTGAGCTGCGAGCAAGGACAAAGAAGAAAGATTTTTCCTCAGTTAAACATCGGCATAATTCATCAGCAGAACAGTTGTTTAAAAGATCGATTAAACCATATATAGCCTTGAAACCATTATCAACAATCATATCTATGCACATGTATGTGTCAAGATGAAACTTTACAAAGAATTATGAACCAAGCATTGATTATCACATTAGCCCAAAAAAGTTTGATGAACCAAGCTGACAACATAAACAGAAAGCTACAAGGAAGTATATAATAACTACAATCCTGGATTTTGCATAATTTCTGATTAAAAAAAAACGTGATAGCATGTGCATATAAACTTGTTTATGTTATTAACTATCAATCATAAGTTTCATTCATGATCAGGAAAAATTATAAATCATTAACAATCCAAATTTGGTTAAATGAGAAATCCTAAATAAAATATGTCCGAGTAAATGAAGTAATTAATTAATTATGAATGGACTACGAATGGACATATCAAAATCAAAATCTGCTAGTAAAACTATTCATACTATTACCATAAGATGCAAGGTTGTAAGAGAAATCATAATTAAGACGTGTCCGGGTAAATGACGTGATTAATTAATTATGAATAGACTACAGATAGACATATAAGGTATACCTTCAATTACTATATCCTTAATGGGGTCCAATGCCGTCTAATTTGATAGGATTGAGCACGTACTAATATTTCATATGTCATACAATCCGTTAACATGATACAATTCAGCATTTGTACAAAAATAACTAGTCAATATGATAGAATTCACATTATCTAATGCATATAATTTTCAAATATGCTTTCAGATCGGCCAATAGAAATGTGAAAGTGTAAATGTTTTCCATAAATCATATTATTCTAAATCAGTTCAAGCATAAAGACAGTATCCAATAAGCAGACAGACATTTGAAGAGAAATGGTGATTACATTGCGCAATATTGTGCCCAACTGTCGCATGAGCTCTTCCATTCTCTTTTCAGCAGCTTTTTCCCTTCGTGATGCTTCTTGCTTCTGCTTCCTAATGCCAGGTACATGTCTCTCCTTATCTTTATCCTTTACAATTGAACTACCTTTGGAAGTGCTTGGCTGAATTTTACTTGTATTCAGGTAGAACTGCTCGATCTCATCCACTTTTTGCTCGAGCTACATGTACATTATTAATCATCACTTATCAAATAGTAAATCCCAAAAACATGGAAAAATTGAACAGCTCCAGCTTACTCAAAAACAACTGCATTATTATGACCAACAGAAGTCATGTCTCTGTACAGAATCAATTCATATTATGCACTACATTCTCTGCACCATTGTTACACTAATTTCGAAAATGATCATCTTAACATGTGCACTTAACTAATGAGGATTTAATATGTTTCAAATTCAGATGAAACGAAATCACACACAATTCTGTATCTTGAACAAATAACGAATTCGTAATCTTTTGAATCCTCCACATACCCTTTTCGAAAAATACCCGATACATTTCAATATGATACATCAATTATAATAAAATAAAATTCCTGCAATTGCAAGTTCTACTCAATTTTCGAAATTCCAAAAATCACAAGCAGTAACAGCATGATCAATCAAACTTCAAGAGTACTAACAATCACTTATCACAATAAAGCGTTCAAAATTAGACACCAAATCAACGGATGTGAATGTTGGTTTCTAAATTCTATAACATACATATATCATCTTTTACCTTATCAACCTTCTGAAAAATTTCATCGACACGAACCCTAAAACCCTCCACTTCCGGAGCATTAGCTTCGGAGTTTCCGGGTTCAACAGCCATGAAATTTGAAATTGACGCGTCCATGGTTTCCGTCTGATGAAAAAAAATAAAATAAAATAAAAAAATCACGCCGCAGCTAAAACTGGCGGAGACAGTAGCATGTGCTATACAGTATATATATTACAGTAAATATGAATACGTAGAGAGAGAGATGTACCATGGAAGATCCTAGCAGAGGCTGCAGAGTTGGAGCGGACGTGAAGGTAGTCACTGCGGTAGTGCGCAAAACGAGAGAGTGTGTAATAGGAGATTGATCAAGTACTGAAACGACGTCGTTGATTAGTAACATGAATTATCCGTTATTCGATGGGTTTGATAAATCGGTTTGGTTTGGTTTGGCTTCGGTGGCCTAGGACTAAACATGAAAGGGAGAATCGCAAATACCCCCGACTTTTAACCAAATGGCAAATCAAACCCTCTGGTTTGAACAATCAGCAAATAACCCCCTACCGTTAAATAACCCTTACATTATTTGTGTAATGGTGTTAGTATACATTTAACGGTAGGGGGTTATTTACTGAATGTAGGGGGTTATTTACTGATTGTTCAAACCAGAGGGTTTGATTTGGCATTAGATTAAAAATCGAGGGTATTTACGATTCTCCCAACATAAAATAATAATCTTGGTCTTTTTTTTTCAAGTTATTCTATTACTATTAGCAATTATGAGTTAATGTTTCTTCTCTTCAACGAAAAAATAATAATAATGAATTAAATTAATGTAATATAATTAAATTAATTTTTATTTAAGCAAGTATAATAATATTTATATAAATAGGTAAAATCATTGTCATATATTATAACATTGAGTTTAGAATACAAATGTCCGAAAAGTGAGAATTGAAGAGAAAAAGATGAAGGTTTGAAACTTTGTGACAACGTGAAAAATAAAATATAATACGAAATTGAGTTAAAGTTAGTTTAGTTATTTTTGTTGATATATATATTCTTTTAAAGTATATGCACATGCACACGCACACACACATTTATATGCTGATGATAAAATTGTTGATTATACTATACAAGCGATCATCATTTAATTGACCCATTTTAAGTCGTTGATTCGATTAAACCCATTTGTCCACCGCATGAACAATCACTCATTCACTCTCACTGTTATTGTTATTCGAATATGAAGAAATCTTGAAAATTAACCATCAGTGCTCTTCCGTTGTTGATGTGATTCGTGATGTTAATTTCTATGTTGTCTTAGATAGGGTTAAGTGGAGCACTTGAAACACTATATGGTCAAGGATTTGGTGCAAAAGAATACAGAATGTTGAGAATATATCTACAAGGCATCATATCGTTCCTATTCTCGATTGTTACATCCATCTGTTGGTTCTATTCGGAGCCTATATTTATTTTACTCCAAAAGGATCCCATTGTTTTGAAAACTGCGGCTCTCTCTATGGGGCCGTTTGGTATGGGGGTATCTTGGCATGGGAATGGGAATCTGATAGGATTCCCATGTTTGTTACTAGGTTTGTAATTTCAGATTCCTGAGAATGTGAATCCCATGGGAATCACATTACCCTCCAAGAGGGTAATGTGATTCCCTCCCCAACAGGTGGGTTTCAGATGCCCCTCCATCTGATTCCCACCGTGGGACCCACCTCATTAATTATTTTTTTTATTTTTTTTATTTATTTATTTTTTTTTTTTTAATGTTCTTCTTCTTCGATCTCACGCAGATCACACTTCTTCTTCTTTGATTTTCAATTTTCAATCACACCACCTCTTCTTCTTCTTCAATTTTCAATCACACAAACCCTTCAATTCATCCCCAAATCCCAATCTTGTCCAATCAAATCAATTTTCAAAAACCCAAACCCAAACCTAAATCGATCAATTTTAAAATCGAATCACATCATCTGGGTTTGCTCGATGATGACGACGCCGACGACGACGAACTTCGACGATGACAAGCTTCTTGGCGACTGCGAGCTTTTCGGCGAGGCGAGACGAGCTTTTTGACGACGGTGAGCTTCTCTTCTCGGCGACGGTGAGCTTCTCTTCTCGGCGACGAGCTTCTCGACGACGAGAAGATGAAGAAGAAGACGAACTTCGGCAACGAGAATATGAAGAAGAAGACAAGTGATCCAGTTTTTTATTTTTTGGCTTCCTGATCTGGTTTTGTTCACAGCAATGAAGATGACGATGACGTGTAAATGTGTGATGTTATTTGTTTATTTATAATTTTTTTTATTTTCAAATTAATTTTGACATGTTTTTTTATATAAACACAAAAACATTCCCATACACAACCAAACACAATTATCTAACATTCCCAGGAATCGAACATAATATTCCCATGCACAACCAAACACATGTATACAACTTTCCCAGTAATGTGATTCCTGGGTTTCACATTCCCAGGAATCACATTATTTTGATTACCCCATACCAAACGGCCCCTATATGAGATATTTTATTCCTGGTCTATTTGCATATGGCTTTATACAAAATATGGGGCCGACCCTCGGCTTTAGTAGGAGGGGGGGCTGCCCGGGCCTTTTTTAAGGGGACTATATTTACATGATTCAGTTTTAGTTTGGAGGCGCAATTTTTTTTTTTTAATTTTAGTTATAAAAGGTTCAAATTTCTATTTTGAGTATTTATCTAAAAAATGACCATATTTACATGATTTCAGTATTAGTTTAGGGGCTCAATTTTGTTTTATTTTTGTTCATAAAAGGCCTAAATTTTTATTTTAAAAATTATTCTAAAAAATGACCATATTTACATGATTTCAGTATTGGTTTAGAGGTCCAATTTTGTTTTATTTTAGTTAATAAATGGCCCAAATTTCTATTATTTTAAGTATTAGCCTGTCACAATTGGAAATTTAGCTGACTTCTTTGTTTTCATGGCCCTGTAATGGCCATTCTCGATCTCTCCTTCTCTCAGCACAAAAGCAAGAGTGCAATATGTTGAGAGAGAGAGAGAGAGAGAGAGATGAAGATGAGGCTTGTTTCAAATTCAATTACAAGAAGATAAAGTTCATGGGAGTCAATCTGTTGATTGATGATGGATGCACAATCTTCTGCTACTTGCTCTTCTTCTAGTGGCAGCAACTTTACAAGTTCAAATGTTGCTACTATTGCTAATTAATTAATAATGGTCATGAGACTTTAGTTGTAGAAGATGGAGACATGAAATATCTCTGCTACTACACTCCCTCTATGATTCCAACCAACATTGTGGTGTAGTGATCATTCTTGTCTATATTAATCTGGTGCTTTATTTTTGATTCTTCTTTTGTTTGGTTGGTGGTATACAAAGTTATGGATATATAGCTATAAATTATAAGTATATAAAAGTAGAATGATGAATAGATAGCTAGTAAAAAGTTATCTTGTGTCACAATTCACAAGTCATGTTACCGTAAAAAAAATTGTTACAGTTCTTATATAATAGCAAAATATCATAATTCATAACATGAGATATAAAATTTAGTAACTAATATCATAATTCATAATATGGATTGGTAACTAATTTCATTAAGTATGCTAAAATTGTGAAGATTGACATGATCAATCTTTATATCTCCTGCTTCCATTCAAAACTATTGCTTTAACTAATTACTTGAACATGTGAAATTGTAGAACAAAATTGATAAGATAAGATACGTGATTTATAGAATCAATATCAAGCAGTATCAGCATCAAAAATCATTAAAAACATTTTTTTTTTACTCTAGTCTAGTGTTTTTTTCAATACTGAATTTTCACATATTTAAAAAAATATAAAATGACTAGAAATTACAAGTTTAAAAAAGTAGACAAGTAAAAATGACTTATGAGTAATGAGAGGGATGATGTCTAGCTAGCTAGTAAAAAAGTTATCTTGTGTCACAATTCACAAGATATGTTACCCTAAAAAAATAGTAACAATTCTTATATAATAACAAAATATCATAATTTATAACATGAGATATAAAATTTAGTAATTATATTATGGATAGTGTTAACAACCAATTCATTTCTATAAATAAAAATAAACACACATATCAATGACTGTATTTATTATCTTATTACAATAAATATAGTAATTATTTTCCATTTATAGTAATAAAATAGTTGTTAACCTATGCCCTTCGGGCAAAGGTTAACACTATATTATAGTGTCCGCTAAGGTATACGGCCTTGAAAGTTGAAACAGTAAAGTTTTTTATTTTTATTTTTGTGATATAGTAAAGTTACAAATAATTCAAGGCCCTGAAAGAGTTAAATATTTTTGTGTTATTTACATTCTATATTGCCTTATAAAGTAAATGAAATTGTGAAGATTGACATGGTCAGTCATTATATCTCCTGCTTCCATTTAAAACTAGTTGTTTTTTTTTTTTTTTTCTCTTTTTTCTCTTTTACGGCCATGGTAGCATTTTTAAGGTGATGACTAGTTAGACTGTCACAGTTTTGCACAGACAATTTGTACTTGTCTTAAAATTCTATTGCTTTAACTTACTTGACCATGTGAAATTGCATAGCAAACTAAATTGACAAGGTAAGCCAGAATTTCACATGATTTAAAAGAAAGCACTTTTAAATATTTTCTAATTCAAATATATATATAACCCAAAACCCTAATTCTTTTTTGGGGTAATTCTTTGTACAAGAAATTCAAATTATTTGCAGGCATCGACAGTGGATTCTTCGAGTTGATTATCTAATATCGATAGTCATCCTCCGAAGGTTGATTATCTAAAAGTCACTTGGTAAGGGATATATATGCCGCTTTTCACATATTAATTGGATTTGGTTATCATAGACAATTTATTGCCAACAATATCTAATGAATTGGGTTGGGTTATTCATTTGATGTAGTATATGCATTTTCTTAAAAAGAGTTTTAATTGTTTTAAAGTTCTGCTAGCTCTTCAAGACTACATTAAACATGAATCATTGTGCCTTTTATCCTTTAAAATAATAATTAATGAATAATTGAAGTTTAATTGATGAGTTATAAGAGTCCAGAGTCTCAGCTTATCATGTTGTTGGGTTGAGTAGTAAATTAGGCCCACTCAAATACTAAATCAACGGCCCAAAACCACTTTACATTTTTAAGTAACTTGGTCCTTTCCTTCTATGCACGTACGTAAGCAGTAAGACGCATATCGTCTTCTTTCTTCTTCTAAAAAAACAAACACACTACAGAGCTTCTGCAATAACCATGGCGTCCTCTTTATCTTCTTCTTCTTCTTCTTCATTCACAACCTGGGTTCTGTTCTGTCGCTACTCGCTAACTTCTTTTTGAGAGAAAAAACCTCTGAAAACCCTAAAAATGTTCATGGATGATAGTCTGATACCAGTCCAAAACCCTACATGAAACCAAAAACTCCCACAACCGAACACCGACTGATAAATACTCCATTGTGTATTTGGACTCTGATCAGTCAGTGCCCGCAAAGTGAGATTACATTATCTTCAATTTCCGATTTATTTATTTTTAAGTCCCTTTTTTTTTTTTTTGCACCGTATGACGGCATGGCACATCATCGAATTTTGCTGACGTGGTCTTGAACTGTCTGTGCATGTCATTGATTGGAGTGATGTGTCCTTAACGTCTATGTACACGTCATTAAAATCTATGTGGCAATTGTTAAATGGACACATATTAATATATTCACTTGTCATATGTCGCATGAGTCCCATTGTCATATAATATTACAAATTAGGATATAGAGGTGGGATGTATAGAATTATTCTATTAATAACTTGATTCTACTGCCTCTCTAAAAGCATAGGTGAAAATTCTAGGGTTTGAACTTTGAATACAAAGAAGCTTATGTTGAAAAAGTTCTTGGTTTTGAAAGCAGTGAATGTGTGGCTGCAAATTTAAACATTATAATATTGTAGAGAGCTGCTGATGCTGGCAGGTAGCTGGACTATGAACATTTGAATTGACTTTGTAAATGAGACCGAGTCTCACTATTGGAGTAAAAGAATTGAAACCTGACCCAGTTTTATGTGCAAGTAATTCATTAAGCTTGGTCTACAAGTCATACAAGTTCTATGCAAATTTGAGTCAATTTTCACATAGAATATATTCCATGTTGTTGTTTGGGCATCGGATTTAGACATCAAATTTGGATAAAATAGCATTATTGGTTTTTTAAATAATCGCTTTGGCAATTTCTTACAATCTTCAAAATAACCATTAACCAGTTACACTTGGCCTCTTGCCAATGTGGTTGGACCCTCCTTAGGGAGGCTCCACCACCACGGTTCAAAGCCATGTGTGTGCGTATATATTTGTATATATATTCTTTGTCCCACCTTGGCCCTTAAATCCCAAGTGTGGGTTGTCTTCTCCCAGTTCTGGGAGCATTCCTCTCTCCAATTGTGAGAGTAGTTGTATTTCACATGTATCCTCTCCCCGATAGTGGGAGTAGTATTCCGGGCTGTGCTTGTAGAGTCTATTCTCGCTGGTCCCGATAGTGGTTATACTTCAAAAAAAAAAAAAAAAAAAAAAAAAAACCATTAACCAGTTAAATGACTTTCATTTGTTCTGTTTTTCTGAAAATTCATCAAACTCGAATCTAAACAAAAAACTAGAAAAGAAATAAAATCATCAATTTTTCCTAAAAAGGAAATAATTGAGATAACAATGTAAATTTAAAATACTAGAATCATAAAACATCATAAACTTATCTAATAAGGAAATTAGATTTGATTTAATAAAATCAAATCATAAAATAATTAAATACCAAATTAAATATGTAATGAATGGAAACATAATAATATGTACCAATTACAAAAATATTTTCAAAACTCAAAATATTCCATAATATCTCATGCATCACCTAGTAGGTTGGCTTCAATTCTCCAACCATGATAACCGGTGTCTTCTCTTAAAATGTTGCGATGACTTGTTATGTGTCGTGTCGTTGCTAGGGGCGAATAATGGTATATATGCACGGTCTAATTTTCTTAAATTAATAAAAGAAATATTTTATTTGAAATTTATTCTTATCTTTGAGATACAGAAATGTTAATTCAGGTTTTTTTTTTTTTTTTGAGAGTTTTTAGTATCCTGATTCGTATTTTCTACTAAACATATCTACTATCAATTAAATATGTACAAACGACACATGACACTGCACGTCACGGCAATTTCCTCCTCTATTCTTCACTTCCTACTCCTCCAATTTCTGACTCTTGTCACCGCAAGAAAAGCTCTTGCTGCTCTCACCACCAAAAGGATAAGACATTGGAGTGGCCAAGTAGGTTGGCTTTAATTCTCCGGCCATGATAACCGGTATCATCTCTTCAACCGTGTGCTGTGCCGTGTTGTTGCCTCTGCCACCCTCTTCGGCCTCCAAATCCTGGTCCCCTCCGCCATTCCGCCATTCTCGCCGCCGCCAGTTGGAGTGCTTCCTGTAGGAGCAAACGAGGAGCAGAATAGAAATTGCAATCAAACCAAGTAATGCCGCCAACCCACCAAACAGGTATAGCAACGGAGAGTGCGGCGGCTGAGTCGACCCAGTAGGCATCATCGGCGACTCATTCTCGTTTATGGGTGTCTCTGGTTTTGGCTTCTCCACTCTCTGGTACAAGACCATATATCTATGCTTCATCCACAAAAACCCAATAATTAATCAAAATCATGATATAAAAAACAATTCAAAGCGCAAAGAAGAAAACATTGAATAAAAACAGCCGAAGAAAAGAAATATATCCGTACAAGCAGAGAAATATCGAGGAAAGGAAAGGAGAGGTGATAGGCGAGTTAGGGTTTGTGGTACGTGGATACCTGAAAGAGGAGGAGTTGTAAAATATATTAAGATGAAAAAGTGAGGCTTATCTGGGGAACCACTCAAGAGAGTCTTGAGACTTATTATGAATTGGTGAAAAAGAAAATGGACCTTGTCTGCTGGAACTAGTCCCCGAATTGTCCTTTTACGGTGGAAAAATAAATAAATAATAAAAATGAATTTTCACAACAATATATATATATGTACAATAAAAATGAATTTTCAATGCCCTTTTATGCCTCGTGTGTTTAGAAGTTGGAAGAGAAATTAAGTTGAGTTTGGAGAGAGGAGAGAATGAGATTCTATCTGTACAATATGGGTTTTTATTTAGGCAAGCATATAGACGGTGGTTTTCTAGTCAGGACATTCAACCACATCCACACATTCACATTGGGTCTATAGCTAAACATTAATAAATACTTACACCTAATGTAAACGTGTGGTTGTAGGCGATTGTCTTTACTTTATAATTTCAGGACGTCCTTACTAGAGAACCATCCAGTATATAGATAATCAATAAATTTATTACTAGGCTTTCCTCTGAGAGACTCCAACACCGTTCTTCCTATTAAATATTGCTACAAATTTAAACTATATATCCATTTTCATACACATAGTGACATAGAATAGATATAGATTTAAACTATATATCAATTAGATATGTACAAGCACGACACGGTATGATATAGCACGACCTGGTAGGTGTCAATATCGGCCTCACGTGGGTGGGTTGTCTCGGTGTCTCCATCAGTAAGAATCTGTATGTGTGAGAGAGAGTGTGTGTGCAGTGTGCACAAATGTTTGGAAGTTGAAACTACTCTGACTATTTGGCTATTTATGTAATTGGCCCTAAAAGTTTATCTTGCAAGCAAGGTTCAATATGAAATTTCACTCCCTTTTTATTTTTTGTTCTGAGGTGGATCTTGATGTAGGACATCATTGGTGGGTCCGTTAGGAGAGGCATTTTAGCCTTTATTTTTATTGTTATAATTACTTAGAGCCCAAGTACTTTAAGCCCAAATAAAATCTATAATATTTATTATTTATTATTTTAGTAATTACTTGGAGCTCAAGTTCAGTCAACTGTAAATAGGTCCCAGATGTTATTGTTTTCTTATTCAGTTTTTCATCAATCAAAAGTTCTTTAGAACAATTGTGCATTTCTTAATTTATTGCTTTCTGTTTCGTCAGATCTTTTACCCTATTTATTAAAAAAAAGGAGAATCGTAAATACCCCCAACTTTTAAGCTAATGGCAAATCAAACCCTCTGGTTTGAACAATCAGCAAACAACCCCCTACCGTTAAGAACCCTTGCATTTTTTGCTGCATGTAGGGGGTTATTTGCTGATTTGTAGGGGGTTATTTGCTGATTGTTCAAATTTGTAGGGGGTTGTTTGCTGATTGTTCAAACCAGAGGGTTTGATTTGCCATTAACTTAAAAGTTGGGGGGGTATTTGCGATTCTCCCTTAAAAAAAATATCATATATAATCTTAGAGTAGTGCTAGGCATTCCAAATTTATTTTCCAATTTCTATTCTAAAATGATGTGGCGCGTGAGTTGTTAACATCACATTAACTACTATATATTCTCATGATTTACAATATGTTGACACCTCATGTGCCACATCATTTGGGATAAAATTTGGAAAAAAAAAAAATTAGGACGCCTAACATTACTCATAATCTTATCTTAACTTCATCGAGATTAATAATTAAACAACAAAAAAGAGATTAGTAAAATATTCACAGCG
The DNA here is from genome assembly GCA_954870605.1 of Acer campestre. NCBI lineage: Eukaryota > Viridiplantae > Streptophyta > Magnoliopsida > Sapindales > Sapindaceae > Acer > Acer campestre. The sequence continues at coordinate 6,903,772 of OX940808.1, read as the reverse complement.
GTATCTTAATAATACCAACTCTAATAAAAAAATGCGTGTCAAACTTTGGTACCTTATTTTATCAATGAACTTCTTTTTAAATTTTGGTCAATGATTTTGTTTTTTTCTATCTTAAGAAACTAAGCAAGAATTAGCAACAAAAAAAAAAAATTACTTAAAAATAGAGAGAGGACCCTAACGAGTCCTGTAATTCTACCTTTCTAGTAACAATAAATATTACCAGCATTCCGTGCACATTGGCTACAAGGTCCTAACGAGTCCCATTCATGTAACGAAAAACAAAAGGTAGGTAATTCGATGAAAAGTAATAAAATCATAAAACATAAAATACAAATAAAAACAACAAATAGTTAAGAATTCAAAACATATAACAACATCCAGTGATCCAGAGAAGCCTAGGAAAAGGCCTAAAACTCCAGAGCTGCTAAACAAAATTTAAAACATCACAAAAGGTTCTATAACACGAAGTAGGCATGACGAGATAAGGTTGGTTTAATGGAAAACCCTCGAAGATGGACCGTAATGTAGGTTAGGGTGGGCTTTGACCCCTTAAAAAATTATAGTAGAAAAAACAAAATTGAAGTATGTTTTGTTTCTAAGTCAAACCAAAAGGCATAATAGTTCATATTTAATTTGGCTTAATTTTGCAAGTAATGACGACGAATACTTCCCAAATCAAAACACTGCCCTTTAATTTAATTTAATTTTTTTTTTTATATAATAACAACTTTCTCTCTCCCATTTTTCAAAATAATTTACTCAAAATTAACTCAATTTCTTTGTCAACATCAATGATTGGTCTTTATATGCTAATATGAGCATATCTCGACTAGTAGATGAACGAGCTTGAGACTTGGACAAATGACTCTCAAATCAACGGCTCGACTCCTGTCAATGGCAGAAACTGCAATTCTTCAAGGCCTTGAAAGAGTTAAATATTTTTGTGTTATTTACATGCTATATTGCCTTATAAAGTAAATGAAATTGTGAAGATTGACATGGTCAATCATTATATCTCCAGCTTCCATTTAAAACTAGTTTTTTATTCTTTTCTTTTTTTCTTTTATGGCCATGGTAGCATTTTGAAGGTAAATGACTAGTTAGACAATTTGCACAGAAAATTTGTACTTGTCTTAAAATTCTATTGCTTTAACTTACTTGACCATGTGAAATTGCATAGCAAACTAATTAAATTGACAAGGTAAGTCAGAATTTCACATGATTTAAAAGAAAGCAATTTTAAATATTTTATAATTCAAATATATAACCTAAAACCCTAATCCTTTTTGGGGGTAATTCTTTGTACAAGAAATTCAAATTATTTGTATGTACAACAAATTAGCTAAAAACAAAAATTCACATATTCACATCTATTGAAAATCATTCTTTTTTTGTTACAGAATGTTTTTTTTTTTTTTTTTTTAGGTTTGTTTAAAAAAGAAAAAAAAAAAAACAATGACAGATCATATACCACAGAGAAAAGAAGAGAAATGCATTGATTCCATTGATGCATGAAGGTCTCAAGGAAGCTGAGTTTTTTTTTTTTTTTTTTTTTTTTCATGGCCTGTTATGTTCATTCTCTCTCCTTCTGATCTCTCTCAGGCAGTCTCAGCCCCCTAGAAGATTTTTGGAAACTGAACTTGTTCATTGTATATACACTGCTATAATTTTGGAGGCTTCACACTTCAGAGGTTAATTTTGGTATTTTATTTTAAAGGTGATTAATTTTTTTATTTTATTTGAATGGGTGTATAAAGTAAATAGTAAATTTCTTAATTTTAATTATAGGTGTCAATAGAATTTTTTGAGTGGTGATATAGAGTCATCAGTCATGTACTGAAATATCAGATTAAATTAGAATGAAAATTTTAATATTGGCAAACATTAAATGTGATTTAATTCTAGCTAGATTCAATGAACACCATGAAGAAAATAAAGGTATTTTCAATGGTTTACCGGTTAATTTTGGTATTTTTTTTTGGGTTGCATACTTGCATTTCAAATCTCCACAAGTAATTTCGTGCAGGATCCTATTTTATATTTTATATAATTACAAATTCTTTTTGTATCATATATATAATATATACAGATTTTTTATTATTAGTTCGTTCTGACAATAATATATCAGGACGAAGAATGTGGACCACTAGATTTGACAAATGCATACACTTTGAGTCAAAGTATGTAAATCTAATGGTTCACATTCTTCGTTCATATATTTTATATCAGAACGAACTGACAATAAAAAAAACGGTATATATATATTCAAAAGATAAAAATTAACTAATATCAAATATTAATTCCCAGGAGGTCACCACTGGAATTAAAGAGCTTCGCTTGGATGTTTGTAGCCTCTCTTATTGGGTAATAATTAATAAATGTATATATTTGTGTGATTAGTCTATTTATTCATTAATTTTCCCAGTTAAATGGGGTGGTATCAGTTGAAATTATCCATGTGAATTTCAATTGCCACCAGAGCGGTTATTTTGAAGGCATACACTTATCTTCTGCAACAAGCAATCACTTTTATTATGGCCTTCATTGCTGGGTATTTTTACATACACAAACTATAAACTTTGATGTTTTATGCCCATAACAAATAATGATCACTTCCTCTCTTCTACTTCTTCTTCTTATCTTTTATGGGCATTGTTGGACCTATCAAAAATGAAATTTCAACATTAGCCCATCTGGCCCACAAACTCAAATTGGGCATAGGATATATGGGCCGATTTTCGGTTATTTATTTGGTTGCCGGGTATTTGGAGGAAAATTGAAAAAAGAAAAGGGTGACGATATTTACACCCTTTGAAAATCATATATGCACCCCAAATCAGCATATTTTTGGAAATTCCAACAATACCCTTAAATAAATATATTAAAATGATGAAAATAAATATACAATATTTCATACAACATATCAATACAATATGTAATATTCTAAACATTTTAACAAACATTATAATTAGTTAAAAAGAAAATTATAATATCTTTTGATTATAATATTAATTTTTATTAATTAAATTTTAAATAGTTATTATTTAAAATTATAAAAAAAAAAAATGAAGAAGATAAAATCATGTATTTAGTTTTAAAAAACACTAAACTAAAAGAATTTTTTTTAAAGAAAAATAAAAGGAATAAAAGGTGGAGGAAGTTTCTAGGGAAGTTTTGGAATCCCAAGTAACTATTATATGCTTCCATACTCTTTTGTTTTTAATTTGTTTTATCTTATTAATTTTATAATCTATTAAAAAAAAAAATTCAAAGCTTCAAAGTCTGTACACCTCATGTCTGCATAATTTCAAAACCCATTTTCACTAGGTTCAAAATCCCTACGAAGAATAGGGAAAAATTTCCAGATCAAATCTACAGGACATCCACATGAGAAAAAAAAAAGAAAAAAAAAAGGAAGAAAATGATATGGATCTCATGTTAAGTGTAAGGAAGGGCATATTTGTAATATGTGGGGTGTACATACGATTTATAATATTTTAAATCATTTTTGGTGGGGTGTACATACAATTTTTAAGGGGGCAAATATCGTTACTCTTTATTAAAACTATTTTGTTAACTGCCTAGCTCCAAATTATTATTTATAAAATGGGATCTGAATCCGAATCTTAAAATTGGTTTGGAATCTATTTCAAAAATGTGTCATGTACTCATGTGGCTTGAGCTTAAATAAGGATTTCAGGACAAACCATCTCTGATATCACGTTAGTTTAGATATAATGGTTACTAACATTTCATTATACAAGATAAGTTAATCCAGTGGTATGCCCCTTACAACCCCGGAATCATTGTAATATTTAAAAAAAAAAAAAAAAAAAATCAACTCAAAAGTTACTACAATCCACACCTAATTTGAAATACAAGTATCAAATAATGCAAAAATACACAAGATCCTGACGAACTGTCAACATTAATGTAAAGCTAGGAGACACAGCGACCTCCTCTTATTCAATTAACAAGATCACACAACTTCAAAAAAAAAAAAAAAAAAAAACCATGATCACACAACACAATCACATTGAACCTAGATATATTGATGAACCTAGTTAATTAGCTATAAATTAAAGTTTCAGAATAGAATATAAGGCTTGGATGAAGGTGAGCACTAGGAGTATAAATGCAGCAATAGTTTTAGTGCCCGTCCATATATCTCCGAAGTATACAGTTTTCAAGGTCGCCATGGCATCATTCCAACCTCTAACACATCTGTGACTGTCATAGTGTTCTTTCAGCTTCTTGCAGATGTCGTGGTAAACGGAAGGACTTGGTGTGATTTGTAAGCCGAGATTGTTAAACATCTTCGTTACTGTAGCATTGTCGACCTGCAAGCTAAAAATGATTCCTTCCTTAACAAACAAATCGACATCTTTTTCAGTGTTGATAAGAAAATCCATCAGAAGAATGAAGTTGCATATATGAGTTTCAGATGGGTAGAGACACAGCTCCAAGGCCATTAAGTTTCGGTATAGACTTTCACTCCAGTCGTCTATTTCGAAGCATGGGATTCGTAGTTCACATGCTTTAAAGTATGGGATCGGTAGTTGACATGATTTGAAGTATGGGATTCGTATTGCGCGTGGTACGTATTCACAAGTTATTTTAAGTGAGCTTCCGCGTTCAATTTCCTGCTTCTTGAACTTGACTCCCGACCCATGTAACTTTGTTGCAGTAGGTAAGTCTCTTAAATATTCTCCTTGCTTCTGATCTTGTTGAAGGAAATCCATTAACAGAAAGTATCTTATCAAATCAGTGAAATGTTGAATTCTATATTTTGGTTTTGGAAAGACTTCATTTCCGGTATTGAAGAAAAACCGAAGAGAAAGAATCAAGAACGGATCATGATGAGGGTAGTCTTTTTTGGTAAAATTGAGGAAGGCTCCTTTTACAAATAAATTTTTAAGAAGAAAGTATGGAAGCTGATTTTCAAGTAATTGCAAATCACGAGTTATCGCAGCTCTCACATGGAGTGTATCTAGAAAAAAATCAAATTTCCTTTCATTTACCGGTTCCGCATTCTTTAAAAAGAACTCAATGATGAATACAGCATCATGTAAAATCATCTTTACAAAATCAGGACTCGCAAGTTGAGAGTTCTCCTGATAATAATTACGGATGATTTGCTCCTTTTCTTCTATAAACCTTTTAAATTCCTTCACTTTCCCTGGACCTTCTCTTCTACCAAATTCAAGCATGTATCTTAACTTTTGATTCTCCATCTCACTCAACACTGTATTACCATGATGAAAAGGTCCAATTGAGATTACCTGAGGAGTGTAAGCCTTTATATCTATGCTGCGAAGATCTCTAGGAACCTTATATACACAACACTGTCTCACTGGACGTTCATGAATGTTCTTCAAAGCCTCTGCTCCCAAAATATGCTCCAATTGTTCAATTACAATTTCGGTATCATTAGGTTGATGCTTCTCATGCTTACTAGATGAACTTTCCAAGTCAATATTGACCTTGAAAATAGCCAAAAAATAAAAATAAATAAAAATTGTTAGAATTAATTAGAATCCACCTTGGAAAGATAATATATATAAATTCTCAGCACGAGTCCCTATAGATACCGGTGTTAATTGAACATCATTTATCAATAGATACCAATCTTTTTTTGGAATTCTGGATGAGAAGATGTACGGAATCCCTTATTAGATCGGCATGCGCTCTCTCTATATATAAATATTCTAATTGTTAATTGTTTGAAGGAAATATATATATATATATATATAATCAACACCTCAAAAGAAACAAAGAAAAGTACCTGAGGAAAATCCCCCCTTCGTTTTCCTAGGTGAGAAGCACAACGATTAAACAGTACCCGATGAAATTCCCTGTCAACAGTACTGGACCACGGTCATAAACTGTTGGTTTTTTTTATTTAATAAAACTTAACAAAAAAAACAGACATCAAGATTAAAAACAAAGCATCACATTACTTCTCATCATAATCAGTTGACACCACTGGATCATCAGGATCATCAGGATCATCAGTTGACACCAGTACATCATGATCAGGGATGCCAGAGATTTCATTATTTTCCATTTCTATGTTTCTTCGCCTAGCTATAGTGACAAACAAACAAAAGTTGTTAAAAGTAAAAAACAAAGGCCCAAGTGGTCAAGTCTCCACACGGCCTGCCGCCTGCCGGTGGTATATATATATAAAGTTAAAAACAAAAAAAAAACAACTCTAGAAATTAATGTTACGATTTTTTTTTAAGTCATTTGGAGATATATTGAAGTGCAATATTCTTCAATCGGCATCGGCTATGTACGATTATGAACTGGAGATCTGGACTTTTCACCTTGATGAGAACGCATATACAAAATATTACAAATATTACAAATATATACAATAATATTAAAAGAAAAGTTGTTACAAAACCTGAATATTTTGGCCAGAGAAATTTTCAATATCTGCACTGATCGGAGTTCCTCTTCTGGAATGCTACACTAGAAAATGTGTGTTACTCATATTAATTTATATACCTCTATAATTCTATATCCAGGCCAATACCCACCACACAACAAAGTTACGAGGATAAGACTCAATAAAGATAGGAGATGCACACATGGATCATGGATGGGGATTTTAATTGCAATAAATATCAAGTGACCACACTGACAGTGAAAGTAGACAAACAGTCAAGTTTTTTTTTCAAGTATTGCTACTTGTGCTGTGGGCATCCATTGTATAGGTAAGCACGATGACATATGAAAAGAAGATATAGTTCACACAAGCATTGACATAGTCTGATGGTTGAAGACTTTAAAATGAAGTTTAACCATCGGGGTTCAAACCTTGATATTGTATATACATCATCTCACATTTATCTATTAAATCTCAAAGTGTGCAGAGAGCCAAAGACCGCTCTGGCTTCTGTTGGTATTAAAAAAAATAAAAATTATTTACATTGTTTTATTACAATTCAAATTATTTTAACCATCTTCATTTAAAAAACTAATCTAGTCCAAGGTAAATCCTAGTCCAATCACAATTTTTTTTGGTTGAAAAAAAGTCCTATCACAATTGCTTTCATAGAAGTGAGAGGTCCGATGAGCGACTAGCAACTAACGGACCGAAGAGCGTGGCAATTTTAGAGAGGTCCGCCAAAAGTATCTCATTAAATTAATTAAATTAATTTCAAAGAGATCTAGAATACAAAAACAAAACAACAATAGTTGCGAGGAATATTTGTCATTATATATTACGCATTCACATTAATTGGCCAACTAATCTTTTTTTTTTTTTCCTTGTCACTGATTTACTGATCAAATTGCCTTTTCTTAATGAAAAAAAAAAAAAAAGTGGCCATCAGTTGATGTTATTATTGAACTCTAGCCTCAATGGGAGGTAATAATACCTTGGTAGTAATGTTTTATTTTTTTTTTTATTTTTTTTTAATATATACTACCTACAATACTGGCAGCGACTCAGAACTGAGACATTGTCTGACTGAATGTGTATCCTTCAGACCTTCACCCTAAAACCATATTGGACGGGCTTTTGACATTTTTGGAAGGAAGCTCTTTTATTGAACTTTATATGGATTAATATTTTTAATTGAACTTTATATAAATTAATTTAATGAGCACATTAATTTTTATATACAAATAAATAAATAATAGTAATCAATTTTTTTAATAATAATATAGTAATTATCAACTGTAACATATATCTTACACAAATTGACAGAGCATAGCTAAAACATTATCTTATACGATTTGATATGCTATATGCATTTTCTTAAAAAGAGTTTCAATTGTTTTAAAGTTGTTTATTTTGGGAGTTTTTGGTGCTAGATTACATGAAAGTTGAAACATGAATCTTGTGCGTTTTATCCTTAAAAAAATTAATTAATGAATAATTTAAATTTAATTATGAGTTAGTAAATTGGGCCCAATCAAATAGTAAATTAACGGCCCAATGTTTGATAAAGAGTGACGATATTTGCATCTCTCAAAATTTATATGTACATCCCAAATCAATATATTTTTAAAATCCCAATATTACCCTTAAATGAAACTATTTAAATGATTAATATAAATATAACATGTGCAGCATATTAATTAAATATATACATTTTAGATGTTTAAATAAATATTATAATTAGTTACACATAAAAAAATTACTTCTTTTGATTAAATTACTATTTGTTTATTAATTAAGATTTAAATAGTGATTATTTTAAATTATAAATATGAAGTAACTATTATATATATAAAAAATTAAGAAGAGAAAATCATTGAAGTTTTTTAAATTTTTTTTAAGTACATTATATTGAAGTTAATTAAAAATAAACTAATACAAAAAAAAAAATAAAAAAAAAAATTGAATGATGTAACATAATAACAAGCTCGGGCAAGTATTCGACAAGACGACAACCCATTGGAAATGGATTTAATGAATGCCATAACCATTGATGAAAAAAAATTTGGTAGAACATTCCTTCCAAAGAGAGAATAAAAGAAAGGAAAATATAGGTAAAAGAAAATAAAAAAGAAGAAAAAGCTCCAGTGCTCCATGCGTCCATGTCCAGGTTTTGGATTATAGGAGGAGGTGGGGGCTCCATACTTTTTGTTTTTTTCAATTTCATTTAATTAATTTATAATATATATATATATTTCCCAAAAATTAAGATAAATGGCATTTTATTTTTTAAGATAAAGAGCTTATTTGGTAATACATGGGGTGTGTTTACGATTTATAACATTTTTAAAATTTTGATGGTGTGTATATACAAAAAGGGATACACATAATGTTTTTCAAGGGTGCAAATATCGACACTCTTTGATAAATTAATAACCTCAGTTAAATAATAAAATCTTCCGGTCCCGACTCGGGTCAATGTACTAAATAATAACCTCGCTAAATGCATAAGATAATATATATTTTTTTTAAATCCTTTAAGACCCAACGAATATATAAATTAATAATTGGTTAATTGTATAAAAGTAGCACATACAAATTAATAATATATATCAATGAACTTTTTACTTACAACTTATCTTTTTACAATTCAGCTCAATCTCAAAAAATGTATCTAAAGTTGTTTATTTTCTTTGTACCTAAATCGAACTCAATATAACCTTCATTATTTGCAAAGCATACACCAAGTTTGATATATATATATATATATATATCTCATTTTGTAGCAAGTAGTTATTTAAGGTTAACATGGCTTAGAATACCTCTTTTGGGGAAACCGTTGGTAAAACACAACTGCCATCTGAATCACGATCATTATCGGTAGACATATTCATCACCTATTAAATATTTTTTTTTAATCAGTAGCATTCTATTGTACAACGGTTACTGTTGCATATGATTGCATGTGATCTCTTGTGAATTGCATGTGATCATGTCAAAACAAGACAAAATTTTAATGTGATTGTAAAAAAAAAAAAAAAGGTGGGAGCACCGGTGCACTAAAGGGGACCAAAAAAAAAATACATGTACAAGTAATAAAAATATAAAACTTTTTTTAAATTAATAAATATTCTTTTATCGATAAATTAATAAATTATTCGATAAATATAAAACACTTGTCATTTATCGATAAATAAATAACCCTTCTAAAATAATAATTTTTTCCGGTTCCAACAATATTATTTTATAGGGGTTTTACCGTAGGTAATTAACTTGTAAAAATCTGAATATGGTTTCATTATAACTTATTTCATTTATTTATTATAAAATTGTGAAATATATTTAAAAAGGGTTAGGCTACACCAATTTAAAATTTTGATTTTAATTTGTGATTTCAATATCCATTTGCTATTTATCCAATGGTGGGGAAGAATAGTAGATGGCAACCTTAAGAATTAAACCAAATAAACGGACGGATTTTGAAGTCACAATTTAAATCAAATTTTCAAATTTATATTAGTATTTATAGGCCTTTTTGTTGTATTGTCAACACCATTATGGGTGTGAGGGACACTTGACTAGCCACTAATGACAAGTGTCATGTTGGTGGCTCGAGTGACCTTGATGAGCAGTCTGTCCATAAGGGTGCGTTTGGTACAGACATGGGACAGGACAAGGTGGGACGGGACGGGACGGGACAGGACAGGACATGTTGTTCCGTATTGTGTTTGGAATGCATGGGACAGAACTGTGGACTGTACTATTATGCGTTTGGTGTGGTTGGGACAGGACAGGACACGAGGTTCAAATGACCAAAGTGCCCCTCTTGTCATTTCCAATGTTCATAACAATTTTATTAACTTTGAATTATTATTTTTTTTTGAAAAATATCAAATATTGTTGATATTTTCTTCATGCAAATTTAATATTTTCTTTCATTTTCTCATTGCACAAACACCATAAATTTTTCTTCAATCAAATTCCACAAACAAAAATAACAAATCAATTTTTATGTGTTCTTAAATCAATTAAACAAAGAAAAAAACCTGGAAAACAAACAGGGAAGAAAAAAAAAATCTAATACAAATCAAAAAACCCCAATCGAATACAAATCAAAAAATCAAAGTCTTGCTTCAATCGAATACATATCAAATACAAACCAAAAAACCCCACCATCATCATCATCGTCAACATTAAACCAAAAAACCCCACCATCATCATCATCGTCAACATTAAACCAAAAAACCCCACCATCATCATCATCGTCAAACACCAAATCACCATTCACAACCAAACCCAGTCAACCACCGGATTCATCATCGTCAACACCAAACCACCATCCACCATCCACCACCGGATTCAATCAAACCCAGCCACAACCTCACAAACCCCCACAAACCTGGCCGTCGACGATGCAATCCCGATTTGTATTCCGATCGCTGTGAATCGAAAACCCCAAATCGATAACCCTAAATCGATTTCTCAAAATCGAAATTAACAAAAGCCACCACCTCCAAAATTGAAGGTCGAACTAAGAGAGAGAGACAAGCGGGAGAGACAAAGATCGTTGCTCCTCGCCGGCGGCCAAAGGAGAGAGAGAGAGAGAGAGAGAGAGAGAAGAGAGAAGCGTGAGAATGGGGTGGGTTTCAGAGAGAGAAGCGTAAAAATGGGTTGGGTTTTATTTTATAGTTGGTATTTTTGTAATTTTTGGAATATTTGAGGGCAAAAATGTCTTTTTCAGACTTGTCCCATGCATGGGACAAGTCTGGCCTACCTATTTGGGTGGGACAAGTTTTTGGGTTTTTTGTCCCACCTTGTCCCGTCCCGTCCCATACTAATAGCGCGCCAAACGCGGGACAAGAGAAAATTGTCCCGTCCCGTCCCGTCCTGTCCCGCGTACCAAACGCACCCTAAGGGGACTGGAAATGTCATGCTTAATTAATCGTCATCCATAAAAGGTGGTCATCCTCCGAGGGTTGATCATCCATCGAGGGTAGTCACTTGGTATGGGATCCATAAATTTTAATGTTCTTTCATTGAATTATAAAAAAAACGAAGAAGATAAAATCATTGTATTTAGTTTTAAAAAACACTAAACTAAAAGAAATTTTTTTAAAGAAAAATAAAAGGAATAAAAGGTGGAGGAAGTTTCTGGTGAAGTTTTGGAATATTCCCAAGTAACTATTATGCGCTTCCATACTCTTTTGTTTTTAATTTTTTTTAATTTTTTTTATTTTATAATTTATTAAAAAAAAAATTCAAAGCTTCAAAGTCTGTACACCTCATGTCTGCATAATTTCAAAACCCATTTTCACTGGGTTCAAAATTCCTACGAAGAATTGAGTAAAATTTACAGATCAAATCTACAGGACATACATATAAAAAATAAAATAAAAAGGAAGAAAATGATATGGATCTCATGTTAAGTGTAAGGAAGGGCATATTTGTAATATGTGGGGTGTACATACGATTTATAATATTTTAAATCATTTTTGGTGGGGTGTACATACAATTTTTAAGGGGGGCAAATATCGTTACTCTTTATTAAAACTATTTTGTTAACTGCCTAGCTCCAAATTATTATTTATAAAATGGGATCTGAATCCAAATTTTAAAATTGGTTTGGAATCTATTTCAAAAATGTGTCATGTACTCATGTGGCTTGAGCTTAAATGAGGATTTCAAGACAAATCGTCTCTGATATCACATTAGTTTAGATATAATGGTTACTAACATTTCATTATACAAAATAAGTTAATCCAGTGATATGCTCCTTACAACCCCGGAATCATTGTAATATTTAAAAAATAAAAAAAAAATAAAAAAATAATAAAAAAAAAATAAAAAAAAAAAACCTTCAACTCAAAAGTTACTACAATCCACACCTAATTTGAAATACAAGTATCAAATAATGTAAAAATACACAAGATCTTGACAAACTGTCAACATTAATATAAAGCTAGGAGACACAGCGACCTCCTCTTATTCAATTAACAAGATCAAACAACTTCAAAAAAAAAAAAACAAAAAAACAAAAAAAAAAAACCATGATCACACAACACAATCACATTGAACCTAGATATATTGATGAACCTAGTTAATTAACTATAAATTAAAGTTTCAGAATAGAATATAAGGCTTGGGTGAAGGTGAGCACTAGGAGTATAAATGCAGCAACAGTTTTAGTGCCCGTCCATATATCTCCGAAGTATACAGTTTTCAAGGTCGCCATGGCATCATTCCAACCTCTAACACATCTGTGACTGTCATAGTGTTCTTTCAGCTTCTTGCAGATGTCGTGGTAAACGGAAGGACTTGGTGTGATTTGTAAGCCGAGATTGTTAAACATCTTCGTTACTGTAGCATTGTCGACCTGCAAGCTAAAAATGATTCCTTCCTTAACAAACAAATCGACATCTTTTTCAGTGTTGATAAGAAAATCCATCAGAAGAATGAAGTTGCATATATGAGTTTCAGATGGATAGAGACACAGCTCCAAGGCCATTAAGTTTCGGTATAGACTTTCACTCCAGTCGTCTATTTCGAAGCATGGGATTCGTAGTTCACATGCTTTAAAGTATGGGATCGGTAGTTGACATGATTTGAAGTATGGGATTCGTATTGCGCGTGGTACGTATTCACAAGTTATTTTAAGTGAGCTTCCGCGTTCAATTTCCTGCTTCTTGAACTTGACTCCCGACCCATGTAACTTTGTTGCAGTAGGTAAGTCTCTTAAATATTCTCCTTGCTTCTGATCTTGTTGAAGGAAATCCATTAACAGAAAGTATCTTATCAAATCAGTGAAATGTTGAATTCTATATTTTGGTTTTGGAAAGACTTCATTTCCGGTATTGAAGAAAAACCGAAGAGAAAGAATCAAGAACGGATCATGATGAGGGTAGTCTTTTTTGGTAAAATTGAGGAAGGCTCCTTTTACAAATAAATTTTTAAGAAGAAAGTATGGAAGCTGATTTTCAAGTAATTGCAAATCACGAGTTATCGCAGCTCTCACATGGAGTGTATCTAGAAAAAAATCAAATTTCCTTTCATTTACCGGTTCCGCATTCTTTAAAAAGAACTCAATGATGAATACAGCATCATGTAAAATCATCTTTACAAAATCAGGACTCGCAAGTTGAGAGTTCTCCTGATAATAATTACGGATGATTTGCTTCTTTTCTTCTATAAACCTTTTAAATTCCTTCACTTTCCCTGGACCTTCTCTTCTACCAAATTCAAGCATGTATCTTAACTTTTGATTCTCCATCTCACTCAACACTGTATTACCATGATGAAAAGGTCCAATTGAGATTACCTGAGGAGTGTAAGCCTTTATATCTATGCTGCGAAGATCTCTAGGAACCTTATATACACAACACTGTCTCACTGGACGTTCATGAATGTTCTTCAAAGCCTCTGCTCCCAAAATATGCTCCAATTGTTCAATTACAATTTCGGTATCATTAGGTTGATGCTTCTCATGCTTACTAGATGAACTTTCCAAGTCAATATTGACCTTGAAAATAGCAAAAAAATAAAAATAAATAAACATTGTTAGAATTAATTAGAATCCACCTTGGAAAGATAATATATATAAATTCTCAGCATGAATCCCTATAGATACCGATGTTAATTGAACATCATTTATCAATAGATACCAATCTTTTTTTGGAATTCCGGATGAGAAGACATACGGAATCCCTTATTAGATCGGCATGCGCTCTCTCTATATATAAATATTCTAATTGTTAATTGTTTGAAGGAAATATATATATATATATATATAATCAACACCTCAAAAGAAACAAAGAAAAGTACCTGAGGAAATTCCCCCCTTCGTTTTCCTAGGTGAGAAGCACAACGATTAAACAGTACCCGATGAAATTCCCTGTCAACAGTACTGGACCACGGTCATAAACTGTTGGTTTTTTTGATTTAATAAAACTTAACAAAAAAACAGACATCAAGATTAAAAACAAAGCATCACATTACTTCTCATCATAATCAGTTGACACCACTGGATCATCAGGATCATCAGGATCATCAGGTGACACCAGTACATCATGATCAGGGATGCCAGAGATTTCATTATTTTCCATTTCTATGTTTCTTCGCCTAGCTATAGTGACAAACAAACAAAAGTTGTTAAAAGTAAAAAAACAAAGGCCCAAGTGGTCAAGTCTCCACACGGCCTGCCGCCTGCCGGTGGTATATATATATATATATAAAGTTAAAAACAAAAAAAACAACTCCAGAAATTAATGTTACGATTTTGTTTTTTAAGTCATCCGGAGATATATTGAAGTGCAGTATTCTTCAATCGGCATCGGCTATGTACGATTATGAACCGGAGATCTGGACTTTTCACCTTGATGAGATATGTATAAACAAAATATTACAAATATTAAAAATATTATACAATAATATTAAAAGAAATGTTGTTACAAAACCTGAATATTTTGGCCAGAGAAATTTTCAATATCTGCACTGATCGGAGTTCCTCTTCTGAAATGCTACACTAGAAAATGTGTGTTACTCATTTATATACCTCTATATCCAGGCCAATACCCACCACACAACAAAGTTACGAGGATAAGACTCAATAAAGATAGGAGATGCACACATGGACCATGGATGGGGATTTTAATTGCAATAAATATCAAGTGACCACACTGACAGTGAGAGTAGACAAACAAAGTTTTTTTTCACGTGTTGCCACTTGTGCTGTGGGCATCCATTGTATAGGTGAGCACGATGACATATGAAAAGAAGATATAGTTCACACAAGCATTGACAAAGTTTGATGGTTGAAGACTTTAAAATGAAGTTTAACCATCGGGGTTCAAACCTTGATATTGTATATACATCATCTCACATTTATCTATTAAATCTCAAAGTGTGCAGAGAGCCAAAGACCGCTCTGGCTTCTGTTGGTATTAAAAAAAATAAAAATTATTTACATTGTTTTATTATAATTCAAATTATTTTAACCATCTTCATTTAAAAAACTAAACTAGTCCAGGGTAAATCCTAGTCCAATCACAATTTTTTTTGGTTGAAAAAAAGTCCTATCACAATTGCTTTCATAGAGGTGAGAGGTCCGATGAGCGACTAGCAACTAACGGACCGAAGAGCGTGGCAATTTCAGAGAGGTCCGCCAAAAGTATCTCATTAAATTAATTAAATTAATTTCAAAGAGATCTAGAATACAAAAACAAAACAACAATAGTTGCGAGGAATATTTGTCATTATATATTACGCATTCACATTAATTGGCCAACTAATCTTTTTTTTTTTTTCCTTGTCACTGATTTACTGATCAAATTGCCTTTTCTTAATGAAAAAAAAAAAAAAAGTGGCCATCGGTTGATGTTATTATTGAACTCTAGCCTCAATGGGAGGTAATACCTTGGTAGTAATGTTTTATTTTTTTTTATATTTATTTTTTATTTTTTTTAATACATACTACCTACAATACTGGCAGCGACTCAGAACTGAGACATTGTTTGACTGAATGTGTATCCTTCACCCTAAAACCATATTGGACGGGCTTTTGATATTTTTGGAAGGAAGCTCTTTTATTGAACTTTATATGGATTAATATTTTTAATTGAACTTTATATAAATTAATTTAATGAGCACATTAATTTTTATATACAAATAAATAAATAATAGTAATCAATTTTTTTAATAATAATATAGTAATTATCAACTGTAACATATATCTTACACAAATTGACAGAGCATAGCTAAAACATTATCTTATACGATTTGATATGCTATATGCATTTTCTTAAAAAGAGTTTCAATTGTTTTAAAGTTGTTTATTTTGGGAGTTTTTGGTGCTAGATTACATGAAAGTTGAAACATGAATCTTGTGCGTTTTATCCTTAAAAAAATTAATTAATGAATAATTTAAATTTAATTCTGAGTTAGTAAATTGGGCCCAATCAAATAGTAAATTAACGGCCCAATGTTTGATAAAGAGTGGCGATATTTGCACCTCTCAAAATTTATATGTACATCCCAAATCAGTATATTTTTAAAATCCTAATATTACCCTTAAATAAAACTATTTAAATGATTAATATAAATATAACACGTGCAGCATATTAATTAAATATATACATTTTAGATGTTTAAATAAATATTATAATTAGTTACACATAAAAAAATTACTTCTTTTGATTAAATTACTATTTGTTTATTAATTAAGATTTAAATAGTGATTATTTTAAATTATAAATATTAAGTAACTATTATATATATAAAAAATTAAGAAGAGAAAATCATTGAAGTTTTTTTAATTTTTTTTAAGTACATTATATTGAAGTTAATTAAAAATAAACTAATACAAAAAAAAATAATAATAATAATTTTGAATGCTGTAACATAATAACAAGCTCGGGCAAGTCTTCGACAAGACGACAACCCATTGGAAATGGATTTAATGAATGCCATAACCATTGATGAAAAAAAACTTTGGTAGAACATTCCTTCCAAAGAGAGAATAAAAGAAAGGAAAATATAGGTAAAAGAAAATAAAAAAGAAGAAAAAGCTCCAGTGCTCCATGCGTCCATGTCCAGGTTTTGGATTATAGGAGGAGGTGGGGACTCCATACTTTTTGTTTTTTCAATTTCATTTAATTAATTTATAATATATATATATATATATATATTTCCCAAAAATTAAGATAAATGGCATTTTTTTTTTAAAAGATAAAGAGCTTATTTGGTAATACATGGGGTGTGTTTACGATTTATAACATTTTTAAAATTTTGATGGTGTGTATATACAAAAAGGGATACACATAATGTTTTTCAAGGGTGTAAATCGACACTCTTTGATAAATTAATAACCTCGGTTAAATAATAAAATCTTCCGGTCCCGACTCGGGTCAATGTACTAAATAATAACCTCGCTAAATGCATAAGATAATAATTTTTTTTTTTTTTAAATCCTTTAAGACCCAACGAATATATAAATTAATAATTGGTTAATTGTATAAAAGTAGCACATACAAATTAATAATATATATTAATGAACTTTTTACTTACAACTTATCTTTTTACAATTCAGCTCAATCTCAAAAAATATATCTAAAGTTGTTTATTTTCTTTGTACCTAAATCGAACTCAATATAACCTTCATTATTTGCAAAGCATACACCAAGTTTTTTTTATATATATATATATATATCTCATTTTGTAGCAAGTAGTTATTTAAGGTTACCATTGCTTAGAATACCTCTTTTGGGGAAACCGTTGGTAAAACACAACTGTCATCTGAATCACGATCATTATCGGTAGACATATTCATCACCCATTAAATATATTTTTTAATCAGTAAGCAATTTCATCACTGTATCATTTTCACTAAGATAATTCAAAATGTGTTCAACATCTATCATATTTTATAGTTTGACCTCATTCATTATTTATAATTATTAATATTATTATTTATAAGTCATACATGTATCTCGATAAGAAAAAAAATAATAATAGCATTCTATTGTATAACGGTTACTGTTGCATATGATTGCATGTGATCTCTTATGAATTGCATGTGATCATGTCAAAACAAGACAAAATTTTATTGTGATTGTAAAAAAAAAAAAAAAAAAAATACATGTACAAGTAATAAAAATGTAAAACTCTTTTTAAATTAATAAATATTCTTTTATCGATAAATTAATAAATTATTTGATAAATATAAAACACTTGTCATTTATCGATAAATAAATAACCCTTCTAAAATAATAATTTTTTCCGGTTCCAACAATATTATTTTATAGGGATTTTACCGTAGGTAATTAACTTGTAAAAATCTGAATATGGTTTCATTATAACTTATTTCATTTATTTATTATAAAATTGTGAAATATATTTAAAAACGGTTAGGCTACACCAATTTAAAATTTTGATTTTAATTTGTGATTTCAATATCCATTTGCTATATATTTATCCAATGGTGGGGAAGAATAGTAGATAGCAACCTTTAGAATTAAACCAAATAAACGGACGGATTTTGAAGTCACAATTTAAATCAAATTTTCAAATTTATATTAGTATTTATAGGCCTTTTTGTTGTATTGTCAATACCATTGTGGGTGTGAGGGACACTTGACTAGCCACTGATGACAAGTGTCATGTTGGTGGCTCGAGTGACCTTGATGAGCAGTCTGTCCATTAGGGGACTGGAAATGTCATGCTTAATTAATCATCATCCATAAAAGGTGGTCATCCTCCGAGGGTTGATCATCCATCGAGGGTAGTCACTTGGTATGGGACATGTCTGGTGTAACGTATTAATCGGATTTGGTTATCACTGATAATTTATTGCCATCGGTATCTAATGAATTGGGTTGGGTTATTCGTTTGATGTGGTATGTGCATTTTCTTAAAAAGAGTTTTAATTGTTTAAAAGTTGGTTGTTTTGGGAGTGTTTGCTGCTAGCTCTTCAAGATTACATTAAACATGAATCTCTGTGCCTTTTATCCATAAAAATAATAATAATGAATAATTGAAGTTTAATCGAAGAGTCTAGAGTCTCAGTTTATTATATTGTTGGGTTGAGTAGTAAATCAGGCTCACTTAATAGTCAATCAACGGTGCAATACCACTTAACGTTTAACTTGTTGACCCTTTATCTCTCTATCCACGTAACCAGTAAGACGCATGTCGTCTTCTTTCTTCTTCTAGAAAAACAAACACACAAGTACACAACTTCTGCAATAACAATGGCGTCTTTTATCTTCTTCTTCTTCATTCACGACCTGGGTTCTGTACGTGACTTCTGTCGACTCTCGCTACTCGCTAACTGTTTTTTGAGAGAATAAAACCTCAAAAAACCCAATAAATGTTCATTACTGATACCAGTCAAAAACCCTACACGAAACCAAAAACTCCCACAACCGAACGACTGATAATAACTCCATTGTGTATTTGGACTTTGATCAGTAAGTGCCCGCAAAGTGAGATTTCATTATCTTCAATTTCCAATTTATTTATTTTTAAATCCCTTTCTTTTTTAATCGAATTTGGCTGACGTGGTCTTGACGTGCCTGTACACGTCATCGAATTAGAATGATGTGTTTGAACACATCATTAGTTGGAGTGATGTGTCCATAATGTCTATAGACACGTCATTAAAATCTATGTGGCAATTGTTAAAAGAAACACATTAATACTATTTCATTCACTTGTCATATGTTGTGCGAGTCCAATTGGCACATGACATTTACAAATTGAGATATAGAGGTGGGATGTGTAATATTATTATACTAATAATTTGATTATTCTACTTTCTCTCTGAAAGCGTAGGTCAAAATTCTCGGGTTTGAACTTTGAATTCAAAGAAACTTATGTTGAAAAAGTTCTAGGTTTTGAATGCAGTGAATCATGTTTGATTGCAGATATTAACATTCTAAGAGCATCTCCAACCCGAATGGTTCTTTTGGTGCAATTTTCGCACTAAAATAGTGCAACTTTCACACTATTTCACTATTTCATTTCCAACCCATTGCACCAAATTTTACACTAAAAATAATATTCTCTTGAATATTCTCTTTTCTTTCTTTTTTTATTATTATTTGTCGACAAATACTAATCTCCAACCAATCAAAATCCAATTTCCAATTAAAAAAAAAAGTACAAATTGCACAGATGATCAACAGTGCATGACACTGTTCACTTACGCAACACAATTCACAGATGGCGTGAGGGATAGCTTAGGATTGGAGGGGATTTTGGCTGCAAAATGGAGATGGCGTGGGGTATAGCTCAGGGTTGGAGAAGCTCTAATATCGTAGAGCTGCTGATGATAGCAGCTATCTGGGCTTTGAACATTTGAATTGGCTTTGTCAATGAGACTTGAGTCTCACTGTCATGTTGGAGTAAAATAATTGAAGCATGACCCAGTTTTTTTATTTTTTATTTATTTATTTTTTTTTTTTTTATAATTTATTTGTTGAGAGTTTTACGTCTCTTTTACTCACTTTTACTTGCTCTTCAAACTATGTTATTGGTCGCATCTACTCTAATGTTTTATTATTTTATAAAATAAATCTCAATTATGTTATTCTATTTTTATACTTTAAACTATATTATTGGTTGTATCTACTCTAATGTCTTATTATTTTATAAAATAAATCTTAATTATGTTGTTCTATTTTTATACTCTAATGTATTTTTATTTCATAAAATAAACCTCAATTATGTTGTGTTCTATTTTTATACTTTAAACTATATTATTGGTTGCATCTACTCTAATGTTTTGTTATTTCATAATTTAAACCTTAATTACTGTATGTTGTTTTATTTTTATACTTTAAGACAAGATATTTTTTTGGATGAAATTTTATATACATGATTCCAAAATGCATGTCCTCTTAGTACTTTTAACATCGGCATGGAAAACATTTTTTTTTTTTTTATAAATTTTTTAAATGTATTTGACTTTTAAAGAAATATTTATATAATTTGAAATATTATTAATAACTAAATAATTTTATTTTTCAATTATTAAATTACTTGTTTTAATTGTCTTTAATATATTAAAATATTGTAAATATGTAACAAATAACAGTTGAAAGAACATAAATGTAAAAGTATTTATTTTTTGATATTTGAAACTTTAAAAAACAAACAATTTATCACTTATATTCAGTTCTCAGTGAACAAAGTTTTCAGACAAAAAATCAAACGCAGCCTTAGACTAGAAGAAGTCATACACAAGTTCTATGCAAATTTAAGTCAATTTTCACATAGAATATATTCCCATGTTTTTTTTTTTTTTTTTTTTTTTTTTCTTTTCTTAGCTAAGAGGAATTCTTGACTCCACTTTCCATTAGATTAAATTTACTTTCTACTTCAACATATACATAACTTTTATCTTTCCTTTTTACCTTTTTAAGATATATTAGTTTATTTACAATAGGTTTCATGTGCAGGATTCTTGCATGTTTATTTATTTATTTTTATTTTATTATTTAGAATCGACTTTATAATCTGTATCGTCATAAAGGGATTGAAAAGGTTTTAAAAATTCTATATGCTAAAAGGCTTTTTTTATAAAGAGGTGCCAACTTGCCACTAACCGAGATTTGTTGTTTTCATTTTTTATTTTATTTTATTTTTTCAAATTGACAAAAAATGGTGAGTCTTTTGAGCAAATTTTGAATATTATATAGACTTATTGGCACTAGACCCCCCCCAAATTGTACGCGATTTTACAATGTGCCCCATGAATATTTTTTTAAAGCATTAAACCCTCTGAACTCTCATTTTTTGGCAAACAATTTGTTTTATTGCCCCCTGACCACCTGTTTGAGGGTGCATCTACATAAAGGTTTTGCCAAAAAAATGAAAGTTCAGGGGGTTTAACACCTAAAAAAAACATTTAAGGGGTACATTGTAAATTTACGTATAATTCAGGGGGGTCAAGCACCAATAAGTCAATTATATATTATATGGTTACGTGTGGGTCGGAGAATCCATCCATGGTAGTATGGCACGTGTAAAAGAGAAATGTGATCCTGAAGGGGTCCCATTCTACCTGAAATCTGAATTGGACCTGGTGTCTAAATAGGCCTTAACATATATATCTTAACGACCGCTAGTTTTTTAGTTTATTATCTCTTCTCCTAGTCTCCCACTTTATATATATATATATATTAAAGAGAATTGCTATTTTATTCAAATATGATATCTAAATGATGTAATACAATTTAAATGAATGGATTATAGTAATACAACATCATTCGGGTACTAGATTTGAACACTAAATTTAGACAAAGTAACATTATTTTTTTTAAAATAATCGCTCTTTATAAAATACTCTTTTCATAAAGAGTTGCCAACTTGCCACTGACTGTGATTTGTTGTTTTCATTTTTATTTTTTGGGGGATATTATTAAAAACCATCCTCTAGTTTGATATATTGGCCAAAAACCACCATCTAGTTTCGTTTTTGGCCAAAAACCACCTTGCTGTTAACTTCTGTTAAATTTTTGAAAAAAAATTGTTTTACCCATTAATAAAATAATAAATAAATAAATAAAAGCCCAAAAAGGAATGTAACCATCCATTTTGTATTTAATTAAAAACAATATAAATATATATAAAAAAAAAAAACAGTGGACATTCAGATGGTCGGTTAGGATCCAGATTAGAGATCCAGTTCTCCACCCTTATCTAATAGATGGACAGTCTGGACCTCCCCCAAAATCCACCCTTATCTAGTTCGCTGTGAATCGGGACTCTGCAATAGGCCTCTCTCTATTTGTGGCAGTCCCGTTGCTGCCAATGACCTCCCTCCATGGCTTTTGTTGTGCCGCTTCCTCCCTAAAACCACACCCTCCACTAGCAACTACAAAACCTAGCCACCGCATCGCTGCCACCCATCTTGTTCTCCACCTCGATCTCACCCAAACAACAATGAAAGAGAGAGATGGGGAGAACTGAGGGGGGAGAGAGAGAGAGAGAGGATCTAACTTTTTATCAAAAAATTTAACGGAAAAGTTCAAAATTTCTAACAGTAAGAAGTATTTTGTCTATTAATTGAAACTAAAGAGCAGTTTTTGACCAAAAACAAAACTTGGTGTTGGTTTTTAGTCAATATATCAAACTAGAGGGTGGTTTTAATAATATCTTTTTTTTTCAAATGGACAAAAAAATGGTGAGTCTTTTGAGCTATTCTTGAATATCATATATTATATCATTACGTGTGGGTCAAAGAATCCATCCATGGCACGTGTAGAAGAGAAATGTGATCCTGAAGGGGTCCCATTCTCCCATTCTACATGAAATTTGAATTGGACCTGAGTCTAAATAGGCCTTAACATATATATATATATCTTAACAACCGCTCGTTTTTTAGTTTATTATCTCTCCTCCTAGTCTCCCACTCTTTTTTAAAGAGTATTACTATTTTATTTAAATTTGGTGTCCAGACAATGTAGCATCATTGAAATTCATTCATTTAAATCATGTAAATGTAATACAATTTAAATGAATGAATTATAGTGATGCCACATCATTCAGGTACCAGATTTGGACATAAAATTTAGGTAAAATAGCATTATTGTTTTTTAAATAATCACTTTGGCAATTTCTTACAATCTTCCCATTATGGACATTTGTTCTGTTTTCTGAAAATTCATCAAACTCAAATCTAAACCTAAAACTAGAAAATAAATAAAATCATCAATTTTCCTAAAAAGGATATAATTGAGATAACAATGTAAATTTAAAATACTAAAATCCTAAAACATCATAAACCTATCTAATAAGTTAATTAAATTTGATTTAATAAAATCAAATCATAAAATAATTAAATATGTAATAAATGGAAACATAATATTATGTATTAATTACAAAAATATTTTTAAAACTCAAAATCTTCAGTAATATCTCATGCATTATGAAGTAGGTTGGCTTCAATTCTCCGACCATGATAAACGGTATCTTCTCTTCAAATGTTGCGATGACTTGTTCTGTGTCGTTGCCAGGGGCAAATAAGGGTATCCACAGCCTTAGGCGTAAATTTAAAATGATACATTGAACGTGTAATGCCAAAAATAATAAATTAATAAAAGAAATAGTTTATTTGAAATTTATTCTTATTTTTGAGATGCAAAAATGTTGATTCGGTTTTTGTATTCTTGTATTTATTTTTCACAACACAAAGACAATTCCCTCCTCTGTTCATCACTTCCTACTCAGAGCCGGCCTTGAAG
Source organism: Acer campestre (assembly GCA_954870605.1). NCBI lineage: Eukaryota > Viridiplantae > Streptophyta > Magnoliopsida > Sapindales > Sapindaceae > Acer > Acer campestre. Next base: position 6,879,640 of record OX940808.1, on the reverse strand, counting down.
TGGGTCAACTAGGGGTGCCCGCCCAGAGCCTAGAAAAAAGGGCCATTTTTTATTTTTATTTTTATTTTTTTGTGTTTAGTTCTCACGTCTTTGGATTTTGATAAATAAATGGCCTAAAAAGGGTCCAAATTATTGTTATTTTTCAAAATTCATATAATTATATCAAATTTGAGCTCCATATAAGAAAAAAGATGTGAAAATCAACTTCTTATATAAAGATTAGAGTAATGCTATATTGCCCAAATATAGTGCCGAAATGATGTGGCAACAATCTAGTCAATTCATTTAAATCATCCAAATCTAATACAATTTAAATGAATAGACTAGAGTGTTGCCACATCATTTGGGCACCAAAGTTGGACAATGTTATGGATTTTCATCAAAATTATTAAAAGTAAATGAGTAGCTATATTTGCACCCCTAAAAATTTGTATGTGCATCTCTTTTTGCATGTACACCTCATTAAGAGTTTTTAAAAAAATTATATTTTGTAAGCACACCATAAACATTACCAAATATACCCTCTCTTTTATTTATATTTTTAAATTCTAAAAAAATAAAAATTAAAAAAAAAATGAAAAAAAAGGAGGACTTTTTCATTTTCTAAGCAAGTTCATCTTTCCTTTTTACATACGCTCTTCGAGTAGAAACTATATATCATGTAATCTATTTGATCATAACTTTTTTTTCTTTTCACTTTTGTTTTTTCTATGTATCACGATACAAATTTGATGAAAATTATTTTGATTAAGTTTTTGTAAATTTTCTTAAAAAATAATATATATATATATATAAATTATTAAATACAGGATTTCACAAGATTTAGATGCGAAATTAAACAAGGCTTCATTTTAAATATTCGCCTTGGGCCTACAAAACCTCAGGACCGGCACTGTTCCCACTCCTCCGATTTCAGACTCTTGTCACCACAAGAAAAGCTCTTGCTGCTCTCACCACCAAAACAATAAGACTTTGGAGTGGCCAAGTAGGTTGGCCTTAATTCTCCGGCCATGATAACCGGTATCATCTCTTCAACCACGTGCAGTGCCATGTTGTCGCCTCTGCCACCCTCTTCGGTCTCCAAATCCTGGTCCCCTTCTCCATTCCGCCATTCTCGCCGCTGCCAGTTGGAGAGCTTCCAGTAGGAGCAAACGAAGAGCAGAATAGAAATTGCAGTCAAACCAAGTAATGCCGCAAGCCCGACAAACAGGTATGGCAACGGAGAGTGCTGGGGCGTGTGCGGCGGCTGAGTCGACCCAGAAGGCGTCATCGGCGTCTCATTCTCGTTTATGGGCGTCTCTGGCTTTGGCTTCTCCGCTATCTGGCACAATACCTTCTATGCTTCATCCACAAAAACCCAATTAATCAAAATCATGATATAAAAACAATTCAAAGAGCAAAGAAGAAAACATTGAATATAAACAACCAAAGAAAAGAAATATATCCGTACAAGCAGAGAAAGAGGAAAGGAAAGGACTCGAGGAGAGCAGACAGGAGTTAGGTTTGTGGTACATGGATATATACTTGAAAGAGAGGGAGTTGTAAAATATATTAAAATGATAAAGTGAGGCTTATTTGGGGAACCACTCAAGAGAGCTCTTAGATTTGTTCTGAGTTGGTGAAAAATAAAATGGACCTTTTGTCTTCCGGAACTTAAGCCCTGAATTGCCCTTTTATAGTGGAAAAATAAATAAATAATAAAAATGAATTTTCAATGCCCAATTTCTTGTGTGTTTGGAAGCTGGAAGAGAAATTACGTTGAGTTTGGAGATATGGAAGTTGGAAGAGAAAGTTGAGTTTGGAGAGGAGAGATGAGAGAGAGATTCGGTACAATATGGGTTTTTATTTAGGCAAGCATATAGCTAATCATTAAGTTTATTACTAGGGTTTCATCCGAGAGACTCCAACAGTCCAACACCATTCTTCCTATTAAATATTGCTACAAATTTAAACTATACATCAATTAGACATGTACAAACACGATACAACATGATATAGCAAGGTCCTATAAGCGTCAATATCGGCCTCACATGGGTAGATTGTCTTGGTGTCTCCATCACTAAAAATCTGAGTGTGTGTGTGTGAGAGAAGGAGAGATGTGTGTGCAAATGTTTAGAAGTTGAAACTACTCTGCTTATATGGCTATTTATGTAATTGGCCCTAAAAATTTATCTTACAAGCAAGGTTCAATAATGAAAATTAAAAAACGAAAATGAGATTAGTAAAATATTCACAGCAGTATCTTCATAACACCAACTCTAATAAAAAATGCGTGTCAAACTTTTGAACCGTATTGTATCAATATAATGAACTTCTTTTTAAATTTTGATCAATGCTTTCGTTTTTTTCTATCGTAAGAAACTAAGCAAGAAATAGCAAAAAATGCTTAAAAATAGAGAGATGACCCTAACGGGCCCCATTCATGTACCGAAACAAAAGGTAGGTAATTCGATGAAAAGTAATAAAATCATAAAACATAAAATACAAATAAAAACCACAAATAGTTAAGAATCCAGAGAAGCCCAGGAAAAGGCCTAAAACTCCAGAGCTGCTAAACAAAATTTAAAACATCACAAAAGGTTTTATGACACGAAGTAGACACGATGAGATGAGATTAATCCGATGAAAAACCCCCCATAGACGGACCGTAATGGAGGTTAGGGTGGGCTAAGTCCAACCCAAGCCCCATAAAAAATTATAGTAGAAAAAACAAAATTGAAGTATTTTTTCTTTCTAAGTCAAACCAAAAGACGTAATACTTTAATAGTTCATATTTAATTTGGATTAATTTGGCATGTAATGACGAGGAACACAGAACACTTACCAAATCAAAACGGTGCTCTTTTATTTAATTATTTCTTTTAATATAATAACAAATTTCTCTCTACCATTTTTCAAAATAATTTACCCAAAATTGACTCAATCTCTTTCTCAACATCAATAAATGATCTTTATATTATATATGCTTTTGTGAATATTATGGATTTAAAATATATTATTTTGTTTATAATTTTAGGATTACTATAATTTTTTAGTTTATAGAATTTTAGGGTAATCGAATTATTAGTTGATCTAATTTTAAATTTACAGAGCAATGGTATGTTAATTGAATTTCTTATTATGTTATTTTGGTTGAATTTAATTGCAAATTTTCAAGAAGAAGGAAAATGGTTTTTTAACAAACTCCGTGGTTTTCTACAATGAAAGAGAAATTGCAGGTGCTATTGAAAAAGATTTTATAATTGATAAGTTTGATCCTTTGAAAAATCACAGGATACAACTTAATTAGTGTTTGATTGTATTTGCATTTCAGATTTCTTTTGATTCTTTTTTAATTATGTTAATGCATTTATTTAGAATAAATATTTTATGGGGTAAGTCTCGCACTCTCGTTATGTCCTTATAACTAAGTGTATCTTTATATTTAATTAACAAACTTTTCTCGCAATATCGATATCCAGACAAAAAAAAATTGTAGCCCACCTTGGTGTTTAATTATGATTACGTCTCTGTAAACCCCTCACATCTGTACCAAGAGGTCGCGGATTCGAATTATCCTTCTATCCAATAAAATCTCTGAATTTATGTGATATTGTAATATTTAAAAAATTAAAAATTACGGAGCAGATACAACATGTCAACATCATTGAGTTGTGGTGACGTGTGTTTGGCACGTCACCAAGAATTGACCCAAATAAAATAAACCGGCCAGAGAAGCCCAATAATTAAGCAGTGAAGCCCACCTCTATACAAAAAACACAAGTCACACTTTGACACTTGTTTGTCTATTCTCATCTTCTTCTTCATAAAAAAAAACTTGTTCTTTCTTTTCTTTCACTTCAATGGCAGCAAGCAAACCACGAAAATGGCTTCCACACACACTGTAACCATCTCCTCTTTTATATTTTATTCTTCTTTTTCACTCCCAACCGACCCAGACATTGCTTGTTGCTTTTGGTGGTTTGCAAATCGTTACATTTTTAAAGCTTTTGATAGTTGAGATTGTAAATTTTTTGTTAGAAAATAGAACAGTAATTTTCTAACTAATTTAAGAGACATGTTTAAATGTTCAAGATTAATTTATTAATTCTTATATATTATAAAATTATGATTATAATAATACAATCGCATATATATATATATATATTTATAATAATATTAATAATTAAAACTAAATAATTGTACTTCCCTTTTTAGCTTGCGGAGTGTGTAATTTCGTTTCCACTTTAGTTAGAGTTTCGATTTTTTTTTTGGTTTACACCATCCGGTTTCCGGGTGGGGCGGATCCACCATACGGTGCAATCAGCCCAGACCACACCCCGACTAATCCGGACTCGCACCGGGTCGGCCCACTAAGGGGTAAAGTGCTCCCAATATGTGTAGCTCCGTTCACAAGGGGAGTTGAACCCACGACCTTGCTTAAGGGATGAGAGCGCCGAACCACTCACACCAACACATGATTGGTGAGTTTCGATTTTTGAATATGCCTCACCGGGCATATTTTATAAAGGAAAACCCCATCAATGAGGTGTTGCCACGTGACTTTTTTCTCTTAACTTTTTATATTTATCTCCTTATATTTTTCACAAATGAGCCGTAAAACCCTATTGATTGGTCAGTACCCAAGTGTTGTCATTTTATAAATATATGTGAATAATTTTCACTTTGGTTTGTGGGAATAGGAGAAAAACTTGGTTGCATCCGGTGCAACAATCAGTAAGTGTGCTGAGTGAGTGTTGCACTGGGGCCACTAAGAATTTGACATCTGTATTTGTATCCCAACAACTCATCTAACTCAACAAAAATTAATTATCACACAAAACAAAATGGTGGGGACCACCTCAGCTTTTAAAAGAAAAAAATCCCAATCACACTATTCCATATTTTATTCAAGAGCAAATTACACTAAACTCTCCAAAGTTTTTCTTGTTGCACTAAAAAACAACTTTATCGTAAGTTGACACTCACACCCCTATCATTAGTCAAACCTAATCAAATTTAACCGTTGACTAAATTTAACTATCAAAAGACTATACTACCCTTGATCCCTAAATAAAATTTATTAAATTTTTTTTTTAATAAATAATGAATTAATAAAAATCTAATTTTTTAAAAAAACAAAGCAAAATTTAAAACATAAAAAAATTAGAGGGGCTGAAAAAAAACCTTTTTTTGGCACCCGAACCCCCCCCCCCCTAAATTTTTAATGTTTAAAATTTTGCTTTGTTTTAAAATTTTGGTTTTTTTTTTTTTAAATTAGATTTTTATTAATTAATTTTTTATTACAAAAATGTTTTTTTTTTAAAAAAAAAATTATTTAGGGATCAAGGGTAATATAGTCTTTTGACAGTTTAACTTGGTCAATGGTTAAATTTATGATAAAGGTTTTTGAGTGAAAAAGGACAAACTTTAGGGAATTTAGTGTAATTTGCTCTTAAATAAAATATGGAATAGTGTGGTGGGATTTTTTTCCTTGTAAAAGCAGAGGTGGTCCCCACCATTTTGTTTTGTGTGATAATTAATTTTTACTGAGTTGGATGAGTTGTTGAGTTACAAATACAGATGTTCGATTCTTAGTGGCCCAGATGCAACAATTAGCAAGTGCTGAGTGTTGCACCAAGTACAACCAAGTTTTTTTCGTGGAAACAGATATTCAGATTCTAGATTGCTCACCTAAAACTAAGTTTTGACATATCAGAAATCGGTTTTATGGGAGTAGATTTATATCTTTTGATTGTAGGAATAGATATACAGATTGAGTATAAATATACAGATCGAGCATAAGGCGTCTGATCCCATTAAATCCCGAAATACCAGACCCGTTTTAATGATTTTTTTTTTTTAATAACTGTTTGGACATTTAACATGCATATTTACTGAAGAAGTAACACATATTAATATTATCGCCACTAAACGACGAACAACTGCATATCTCCACACTTCACCCGCGCGAAACGCAACCAAAAGATGCCTTAGCCAACACGCTGGCTATGTGGACCCCACACTGCTTAAACGGCACAACCAGAACCGAACCATGTCTTTTCCCGCCGCCATCGACAGCCGCCGTTTCTCCAGGAACAACCGGAGCCGGATTCCTCTTACTCTGCCTCTTCTTTATATCGCTCAGCTCCATTTTCGTCGGAATCTTCGCCCATCCAAACAACACCTTATGCTTACGCGAATCACTCAAATAATGACGGTGCTGCTGCCGATACCTTAACCTCTCCGTCACCGCCGGTGGTGACCCACACGACTTGGACTTCACAGGTAGAATGAAGTTCGAAGTAGCCTTCTGATCCTGTCGAAATCGATCGTCAAACGGACTGCCAAAGAAATTGACGGCGGTGACAAAAGCGGCGTCGTTTTGGCCAGTGTTTGCTATACTACTAGTGCCACCATTGAACGGGAACTCGAAGGAGTAGTCATTGTCGGAAGAACACCGAAGAACAGTCCTTGAAGAAGACTCGAGTACTTCTTGATCGTCGGTTAGGTATTCAGATAGAGAAACGGCATCGTCTTGATCGGATTCCTCTTTTTCTTCTTCTTCTTCCAGGTGATGCAGATTATTTGTGTTCTTTTTCTCATCCATTGAAAAAAAATGAGAGAAATTTGAATGACGTGGACGGAGATGATTGGTTGAATTGAGTAACCTATATATATATAGAAGAGGAAGAGAGGAGATACAAAGAGAAACCGTTTCTACTAGTAAACTATATTTTAATTTGATGATTTGAATATATGTATAGTAACCTAGCAAGGACGAAGAGGGAGCATGAGTTTCTTACTTTTATTTTTTGTTATTTTTTATTTAATTTCTAGAAGCTATATTTTTTTCTAGAAGTTAAATTCATTTTATATTTTCGAAGTATTATGCGTAAAATTCTTACATGGATCGGGTCAAGGATCTCTGGATACATGTTGAGATTTAATACTATATGTGCGTTCTGGATATCGACTCCTATAAGATATGATATATACTCCCATTACACACGTTTGTAAAATATGTATGATGAGATTCTTACTCCCACCGCTAAGCTTAATGACTCTCTTGAACACGATTATATTACGTTGCGTGATGAGATACGAAAGTATTTATCTTATTTTAAATAAGTTTGGACTGTTTGAGATAAATTAACTTTGATATATACTTTTGCGTGACAATATGGAAGTTATATGCGAGACAAATTTAGAATTTATTTTATTTCTCATGGAAAGCTATATTCCTTGACTAGATTATAAATGCATGGATGTATATAAATGTTTTTAGTGCATTAGAAAATTCTTCAATTAGAAGGCAATATTGGACCCATGTTCAGTGTTTCACACTTTCACCACTTTGATAGTGTGGATCTTCTTTTATCACCACTGTACGGTGATAAAGGAGAGTAACTATTAATATAATATATATATATATTTTAATGTGACACCGGTCAAGGTATATTAGGATTTGACGAAATGAAGCTTATACAAGCACAATATGGAATACAGCTTCCATCGGGAGGGGTCTTCTCATACTTTACTATTTAATGGTTAAATGTGATAATAATATATTTACGATACTAAAGTTTATGAGTAACAGTTCATTTCACTTGCTTTAAGTATTGATAGATTTCATTATTCCAATGGAAAAAGTGCAAACTGATTCCATCTTATGATACACCGTATACGGTGATAGAAACTCAAACCAATTGAGATATTGTGAGATTGAATGAACATTCTTTCTATATGTGGTGGTGATTTCATATTTGTTTAATTGTTTTACATCGAATGTCATTGACTATCTTCTACTAAATCCGAGAAGAAGCATAAACCATCTAAACGAACACAGAACGTACAATATCGGATCAATAGATTGTACAATAGAGTCTTTATTTTTTAAGGGTGTACGGTGTACCAATTTTAATAAAATACTGAAACTGTCGCACAGTAAAAATAAAAAGATAATTTAATATGAACTTTAATAATTATCAATCGTGGGATCTCGATTTCAACTTGTGCAAGTGCAAATCGGGTACGAAATCCCGCACTTGAAACCTGGTGATATGAACCTACGAGAGAGCATCCCGGTTCATCCTCCCGAAAATTTTGTGCTGAACATGCTGTACGTTGAAAGGTGCGAGGAGGGAACAATGGTGGCTCAGTCTCGGAGACAGTCTCAGGAAGAGGCTTGAGGATGGTATTTTCCCCAGGCGGCTCACAGCATACAGCCCATGAAATCCTGAGTACTTTCTCCTTGTTAACAAGTTCCCTGTGAAGAATACTCTTGTACTTGCCATTGCTGAGAATTTCAATGGTGTCACCAACGTGCATGATGATCGAGTCTGGCACGCATTTGGCCGTGACCCACTTGCCTCGACAGAAGAGTTGCAGGCCAGGAACCATACGTTGTGGAGTATGAAAGTGAGCGCACACACGTCTGTGTGAGCTTCAACGCCGACAGTGAGCTCCGGTTGAGGGCATTTCGGAATTCGGATAGTAATTGATTTTCATCTTCAGGAGCAGCTCTTCAAGACCACCAACTTCTTTTTCTAGCCTTCCCTCTTCTAATCCCAAACCAAGTGATAGTATTGACATGATTTTGGTGGCCAGCCCTCTCAGTTGAGTTTCATATTCGCTAGTGGCCTCACTGCATTTATGTAGTTATAACAGCACCTAATGATCAGTTACTCTCAAGTTCGGAATCATGCAAGCATGTCGGGTGGGAGTGAACCTTGCCTTCCACGTTAGTGATGCTGGGTTCGAGTGTTGCCATATGCATTTTACAAACATAAGAGAGAAGTTTTTTTTTTTTTTTTTTTCCAGTGTTGTGGGAATAGCTATCTCCCCTTATGGGAGTAGACATGATTGTTTAATCTTGATAGGTCCCGACAAACCTTTGACCCATTTGTTGTCAGAATTTATTGTAATACTTAAAAAAAAAAATAATAAAAAAAAATATGTAGTTTGGAATCCCGCTTATATAAGATATATCTAGAAAGTCTTCATTGAATTTGAACTTTTGAAACTCTTATAACAGGTTTGTGAAATGATCAAGAGTACCCTTCCAGACCTTCAAACATATAAAGACTTTCTGAATATCTATCTATCTATCTATCTATCAGAGATACCAAACCATACATAATGTTATATAGTAGCATGATTTAGCTAATATCCATGACATGGCAGTTATGATGGACAGTTATTTTATTTTATTTTTTAATTTTTAAATCCTTGATTTTTATAGACCATTTGATTGAAATCCAATGACTAAAAACTAAACCGTAACTATATAGAAACCGTATAGTAAATGAATCCATAGTGGCAATGTCATGCAATCAAATAAAAAACATTCATCAACAACATTTTGGTTAACTTTCATGTAATCACTTGGTGTTTTGGGCCAAATGGAAGAAATAGTCCTTCCACTGAAGTTGGCCACTAGCATTGTTAGCTAGCTTGCTTCCATAGCCTTCAACATTCCCTGAAGCCTGGTCATTATCATATTTCTCTTTCCCTTCATTAGGGAGACCAAACAAGGCCTGCCCTGCTCTCTTAACTCGATCAATCAGATCATCATCTGAGATTCCATGGTAACAAGGTGCATATCACACATTCACACCCCACTCCATAGCAGCTCTCTTCAGCTGCTCCTGGAAGTCAGTCTCTTTCAAATCAATGGTTGGCAATTTGATCAGGCCCTTGATCTTCCTTGCTCACTTCTTCGAAAACGCGGCGGCAGATCATGCTTGTGAGCTCTTTTTGTGGTCGAATGTACTCTTTTGGGATTGCTTGAATCCCATTGCTTGCTAAACTCTCAACCCTTACAACTGATGAAGTCGCCATTTTAAACACCTATTTTGAGGCTCAAATGACTTCAATTTTTTACAACTCCAGCATCAATTGTTTAGTATAATTTTGCCATTTAATTACTTTCCCTTTTGTAATAATCAGTGTTTATTTTCAGTCTCATATATCATATATCAAGATTAAAGTGTGATAGAATTCAACTTCCAAGGGCCACACACCAAACTTTGGCTGCGTTAGCTATCAACATTCAGTTATTTTCAGTTCCATGAATAAATCTACCTTTTTACTGAATTGTAAAATGAGTAACTGACCAAATAACTAATTGATATGAAATCTTACTCACCAGAAATTGCTATAATCTTTGAGTAACAAATTGATGCATCTGGGGACAAGAAGCACCTACAGTGACACAGAAACTGAATCAAATAACAGTAGCAATGCCTCTGATCTGCTCATAGAAAGCTCAAAAATAATTAATTAACAATCATGGTCAAATAAGTTTTCAATTGCAAACCTTGGTAGGATTCCCCTGCTGGTCAAAGTACTCTCAACACAAACCGGCCTGAAAGTGATGAAGCAAATAAAGCTCAGGATATTGCTTTATACAATGTGAAGATTAAGGAAAACAATTATGTACACAGGTAGTATGTCCTGTTTTTTCCACCAAAAAAAGGGATACTATATATAGCTCAATATTTTACATGTACAATATTACATAGGACAAAGATCTTCAGAAGTTTATAAGATTTATAAGTCTATGCATATCGTGGCATTAGCCTAGCTATGAAGATTATCCGAAAATATTCTTCTATTACTCTTTGGCAGAATACTAAGAGATTAAATACAAGGCTTACGAGTTACGGCTAATTAAATAACGGTAATAATTACATTCTAACAGCTAACACCCAACTAATTACAATACAATTAATTACAGCTCGACCACACAATTCTAACAGCCTTAAAACATTGCAGGGGTCAATAATCATCATGAGATTGGTTATAAGATAAAAATGATCATTAAATTGTCGAAAAAGTTTAAGCAAATCTAATCACAAAAGGGTCCAAGATTCAAAGAATTACGAATTGACATGGTTTCATACTCGAGTGTACGTGGCCATAAGGTTCATGAACATATGAAAATGAAACTGTCAACCAGTGAAAAAGCTGGGAAATACTATATATAATAACTATACCACTAGTAAGCTTGCACTTCCCCATGATTATATTAAATCCTTAAGCTAAGTACAGAGGTCAATCATTGAACAACTATTAATTTAAAAATCTCAAACGTTAGAAAAAGAATAATTAATGACCAAGAAGCTAGAAAGAGATGTACAATTTAACCATCATCAAGAAAAATGAAGAATTATTCAAAGCGACAGATGAATCCACAGATGAATGAAGAATACTAAATTTCAATAAGAGGTTCAAAATAACATGATCCACAAAAGTATATACAAAGAAAAAGACTCATGCACCTGTGAAATGAGTAAAATTAAAGCAAACCTATGCAACTTAAAAAAGATTTGTGATGCATATATAAAATATAAATACATGTTATCAACATTAAACTGTCATGATTGAAAAATATATATTTTTTCTTGCGACAGTTTTTTTTTTTTTTTTTTTTTTCAAAGATAACCCTTGCACAATTCATATGACTTATGAAATTTGAAAAACAAACCACCTCAGTGCTAAATAAACCTCGTAAAACAAAGAAAAATGGTATAAGCTTCACCGATACTTCAGTGTATAATTTTTTTCTAAAATAGCAATTAGCATTATCTTAACAATTACCTTTTTATGTCATATTCTAAGATAATAATTAATATATAAGAGAGCTCAAGCATCTTTGTGCATGTGTGAAAATTCTAAAACAACAGAAACCGAGCGACAAACAAATCACATTCAGACTGCAAATTAGAAGACTCCATCTGATAGTTGTTTATAACAACTATCAGATGGCTGCTAATTAGCAAGATAACAAACATCATTACACAAAAAGTTCAATAATTTGTACTGTGGTGGAAAAGAGATTTTAAAAAAGCCCTAGTACTCGATAATTTGGTACTCCTAAAACCCCACAAACAAACATCAAAAAGTTCCAAGTTCTGCCTCCACAGTAAGGACGTAACCAGGATTAAACATTAGGGTAGGCTAAAATAATTTTTTTACTAATCATTAACGATACGAGAAAATTGTATTAATTAAAAATATAGATACTCTTAGTCAAGAAGACATAGGGAGGTTTACTCTCTAAATGTATATTTAAAAAATACAATGTTAAAATAAATCTAATTTATTACTTTCTTAAATATTATAATTTATTTGATTTTTATATTAGATTAATTATGATGGAGCCTTCAAGTCACATAGGAAAATAAATAAACACTTATATTACTATTTACTAACAAATCTAAAAACAAAAGAATAATTAAAAAAAAAAAAAAAAAAAAAAGAACTTAACAAGCATGTATCTAAATTTCAACAAAAACAAAAAGAAATTCATTAAATAATATTATTAGTTTATAAATTTAATATTAGTTTATAAATTTAAAATTAGAATAACCTATAATTAGATTACTCCTAAACTTTTACAGACTAAAAATTAAAGTAATCTTAAAACATATCTAATTGGAAAAGGAAATTGCTTGGGTACTGACTAGTCAGTACCCAAGATACTGACCCCACCAATAGGGTGTTATCACGTGGCTTTTTTCTTTAAACCCTATTAGTTTGTCAGTACTCAAGCATTGTCTATTGAAAAATCAATTCTGGGTGTTGATAAAGAGATTGGGTCAAATTTAAGTAAATTTAGGAAATGTTGAGATAGATAATAATTATTAAAACAAAAAAGAAAAGAAAAAATAATAATAACTCATGCCTCGTGAGTCGTGAAGTTAGATAAATGAAAAGTGCAATGGTACACTCTTCTACGATCCTACTTCTACATATTTAAATGTTTAGTATATAAAACATATGTATTAATTATTTCAATTATTTTTTTTATTTTTTTTTATTTTTTATTTTTTATTTTTTTTTGGGGAAAGGCTAGGGTAGGCTTGAGCCCACCCTAGCCCAGCCCTAGCTCCGTCTCTACTCTAGAGGTATAGTTTACCTGATAGATGGACGAGTTTGAGACTTGGGCAAATAACTCTTAAATCAGAGGGAATCCTGGTAAAAACTTCAAAAAAATACCTGGTCTAAATAGGTGGATAGATAAATACTGTCAATCAGGACAAAGAATGTGTACCACAAATTATGAAGAAATTTTGACAAGTGTATATACTTTGAGTCAAATTATGTAAATCTAATAGTTCACATTCTTTATCCTGATATATTTTACATCAGGTCTAACTGATAATAGAAAAATTATAAATAAATATATAATTTCCAAAGTTCCAATAGGGACATACACATGAATCTGCATACACACCAATTAATTAATTATATTGGGAGACGAGTCGCTTATATAAATGGAAAACAACGGTTATGTTGCATGGATTTTATGGATTTATTTTACTGCTTCCGTTTAACGCCAAAAGGCGGTCAATTTTTTTTAAACGTGGTTATATTAAATTTTATATTATAATTTTAAATAAATTTTTAATTTTTTATTATATGTGAAGTATTTTACAAAAGTAGATCATAATTTCAATTTCCCATCTCTTCGAATTTTGATACATTAAAAAAATGCAACTTAATTCAAGTAAATTACAATTTAATTCTTGTGCTCCTGATAAATAAACGATCATCAAATCTTCTTTTTTTTTTTTTTTTTGCTTAATTCCAATTACTAAAATAATATAAAACTATGACATGATTAAATTTTAATATTATGTTGACTCTAAAAAGTATATCATTTTAAATTTAGAAATTACAAAAAAAATAAAATAAAAAAAAATGATAATCTAATGGTTGATCTAATTTAAAATATCTAATGAATTGTGTTGAGTTATTTGGTTTGATATGGTATAAGCATTTTCTTAAAAAGAGTTTCAGTTGTTTCAAAGTTGTTCATTTTGGGAGTTTTTGCTTCTAGCTCTTGAAGATTATATGAACCACCATGCCTTTTATCCTCGAAAAAATTAATGAATAATTGATGAGTTAGGGTCCAGAGTCCCAGCTTCGCATATTGTTGGGTTGAGTCGTAAATTGGGCCCACTCAAATAGTAAATCAACGGCCCAAAACAACTTAATATTTAGGGAAATTATTATTCTCCCCCTGTAGTTTGCCATATTCTCCATTTTTCCCTCTCTAGTTTTAAAATTCTCTAAATTCCCCCCTAAATTCCCCCCTCCCATACACAAATACAATCAATTTCATCTTATAAAAATAGGCATGAGAGGAGGAAAATTGAAGAATTTTGAAACTAAAGGGGGGAAAATAGAGAATATGACAAACTATAAGGGGGAGAATGATAATTACCCTAATATTTAAGTCGGCCCAAAATTGAATCTCTATTTGATTAGTTTAACGGTTGTTTTTATAATTGTGAATTAGGAGCTCAATTTTGGGAAGAAAGTGATTTGGGTTCTGTAGGAATAGAGGGTAGATTAGTAATATAGACAAAAGAGAAGCCTACGAGTCTCCATAGATTTCTGTTATGTTTGTGTAGCAGAAACACATAGCCAAAAACAGTTTCTTCTTGTTGAACACATAGCCAAAGAGAATTGTAAATTATATGTATTCTTTTGATTATTATAATTTTCCAATAACATGTGAATGCAGGATAGTCATGTGCCAACATTATAGAGTTGGGGAGCCGGTTAACAATCATCCAACCAAAGAGTTTGAACCATAATGCATACCGCCAATCTAGGAAATGAAAAAAGCATTAATCTCATTCAGCTTGAACAAAATGTTTATGCAACAATTTCTTTCAAGTTAACACAAGATTGGCAACGGAAACGCAATGGAAACTTGTTATCATGAGCTTGTGTATAATAGCTACCGTGAGATACATGATCATCCAACCTAGACACAAGTCAAAAAAATATATATATGTAAACATGTAACTATCATGCATGATATGGCTTAATCAGTGGCGGACCAAGGAATTTTAGTCAGGTAGGGCACTTGAATAAATTAAAATTGTAATTATATGAAAAAATACTGAAAAGTTAAAATCATAGTAAAATAGTTTTTTTTTTTTTTTTTATAGATAAAATAAAATAAATAGAATACTTACTCACATGAATTAAACAATCTTACATTAAAAAAGAAATAAATACAAGAAAAAATATTTAAAAATAAATAATAACAAGAAAAACAAAATAAATAATGAAAAAAAATTAAAAGAATAAATTACCACCTAATTTTATAATAAGAAATTTTGTTTTGCATTTATAATGAATTCAATTTAAATTTATACAAAAATAATTTATTAATAAATATTGCTAGACATGTTTTTAAATTTTTTAATCTTCAAATTATTAGTAAATTATTGATTTATTGATTCTAAATAAATTAAAACTATAAAGTAAAGAAAAATACTAAGGATAAGACAAAATGAATTATTGTAATAGATTGACTATTTTAATCCAATAAAGTAAAATATGAGATCTTAGGGTTTATTGATTGGACGTGTTAGGTACGTCAAATTAAAAATATTTAAAAAATAAAAATCTAAAATAATAATATATAATTTAATATAAATTAAGTAAACACAAATTAATGGTAGTTACAAAATTGACAACGACGGAATAAAGAAAATGAATCGAAAATGATGGTAAAATAAATAAGACATAAAAAATTAGAAGATAGAATTGAATTAAAAAAGGCACATAAAAAATTAGAAGATAAAATTGAATTAAAGAAGTACCTATTTGCTTGAGATAGGATTTGAATCGAGCACCATAGTGTAAAGAACAAGACCAACTTACAGCTATACTAATAACAATGTGTGGTTAACAATTCTTAATAAATATGTATATATATATAATATACACAGAATCAGGTTTTTTTTTTTTTTTTTTTTTCTCTTTTTCTTTTTCCTTTTCTAAAAGTTGAGGTAGGGTCTGCCACTGGGCTTAATCATCTTCATTATTCTTCTTCTTGTCCTTTTTCCCAATGATGGCTCCACTTGAAAGTATTATGCGAGTAATGTTGATCAGAACGGATTGTTGAATGGTTTAGACATGCACTTCTCTCAGGCCATTGTCCATTTTTATCACCCTGCAAAACACTGTCAACTCAATCCCGGACTCACCCACCCCACTCAATATGCAATAATCCTTCGTGGAAAAATCTGATCTTAGCATATGGTTCGAGCTATTGATAATGGAATCGAACTTATCAAGGTTCTTGAATGGTATCATGAACTTCTCCTCCACTACTACACGTGTGGCTCGCGACACAATGGAAATGATCTTTTGTGATAAAGATGTATAAGGAATCACGACGTGAGCCCATGTTTTCTTATCAATGATGGTGATTGAGATCAATCTAATATCCATCACCTTTCCATCCAATTTTTTGGATTTCACCACAATGTAGTCCCTTAACTTGTAAGGTTCTAAGAACCTTAGCCATAGTCCGTTCAAAAAGTTCTCAAACACATCTTTCGAAGCGAACGATATTGCAGCACCCAATATGCCGCTTGTAACAAGTGCACTATGGTCGGATATGCCCCATATTTCAAGGGTGGCCAAGAACTGTCCGTAAAATGATGAGATTGACAAAATTGATGTATGTTGGTTCTTTCCCGCTTCATCTTCCTGTCCTTGTTGGAAGGAAAGAACCAAATGAGCACCATGTCGGGTGCATTGTAAAAGTATCTTCCGACAAACAACAAAAACATTAGCAAAATTGTTACTGCTGCCCTCAAGATGAATGGGAGAGGGATAAATGGGTGAAATGGGATTAGAGAAGGAGAAATGAGTGAAAAAGGAGCTGTAGCATTTAGTGGGTAAGTAATGGAACAGTATGGGTTGAATTGGAGGGAGTTTTGTAGTGGTGGGAGAGGTCGGCGGAAGGCCGGTCGAATATTGGCCAGTCAGAAGTTGGCCGGTTGGAGGAAGGACGGTCGAGAGAGGGGTGGTCAGAGGAATGAACTGTTCGTTGCCATAATGAAATCGAGAGTGAGTGGTCAGTCGTCACTGCGTTGTTTTGAAATGGAAACTCATTATCACGAGTCTGTATATAATAGCTACTGTGAGAAACATGATCATCTAACCTAGATATAAGTTATATATATAAATATATGTATACCTATAACTATCATGTATGATATGGCTTAATCATCCTCATTCTTCTTCTTCTTGTCCTTCTTCCTAATGGTGGCTCCACTTGAGAGTATTATGCGAGCAATGTTGATAAGAATGGATTGTCAAATGGTTTGGACATGCACTTCTCCCATGTCATTGTCCATTTTTATTATCATACAAAACACTGTCAACTCAATTCCGGACTCGCCCACCCCACTCAATTTGCAATAATCTTTCACGAAAAAAATCCGATCTTAGCATTTGGTCTGAGCTATTGATAATGGAATTGAACTTATCAAGGTCCTAGAATGGTATCGTGAACTTCTCCTCCGCCACTACACGTGTGGCTCATGACACATTGGAAATGATCTTTTGTGATAAGGATGAATAAAGAACCACGACGTGAGCCTCTATTTTCTTGTCAATGATGGTGAATGAGATCAATTTAATATCCATCACTTTCTCATCCAATTTCTCGGATTTCACCACAATGTAGTCTTCTAACTTGTAAGGTTCCAAGAACCTTAGCCATAGTCTGTTCAAAAAGTTTTCAAACACATTTTTTGAAGCGAACGATATTGCAGCACTCAATATGCCGCCTGTAACAAGTGCACTATGGTCGGATATGCCCTATATTTCAAGGGTGGTCAAGAAAATTCTGTAAAATGATAAGACTGACAAAACCGATGTATGTTGGTTCTTTCCTACTTCATCTTCCTATTCTTGTCGGAATGAAAGAACCAAATGAGCACCATGTCGAATGAATTGTAAAAGTATCTTCCTACAAACAATAAAAATATTGTTTCTCTCAGTTTGGGTAAATACCTCTCATACTTCCCAAGAACAGAAGTAGATAGTAAAAAGCCTACTTCTAAAAGAAAAGAAACAACTAATGATACTCTGAATGAATTCTCATATAATTCAAGAGTTAACAAATTTTGACATATTTGTTTTTGTAGTTCATAACGACCTAATCAAACATAGCACCCATCAATTGTTAAGAATAAAAAGTAGCTAAAAAAAACAAAAGAGCTTGAACATTCTTGTTTCTGAACCCAAAAGAATTTTGGAATAAAGCATGAGCAAAATCATTGCTGCTTCCCTCAAGATGAATGTGAGAGGGAGAAATGTGTGAAATGGGATCGGGGAGAGGAAGAAATGAGTGAAATGGTTGCTGTAGAGTTTGGTTGGTAAGTAATGGAACGGAACGGTATGGGTTGAATCGAAGGGAGTTTTGTAGTGGTGGGAGAGGTCGGAGGAAGGCCGGCCGACCAATGGCCAGTTGAAAGTGGAACGGTTGGAGGAAGGATGGTTAGGAGAGGGGCGATCAAAGGAATGGACTGGTCGTTGCCATAACAAAATCGAGAGTGAATTGTCAGTTGTCACTGCGTTGTTTGGAAATGGAAACTCGTTATCATGAGTTTGTGTATAATAGCTTCCATGGGATACATGATCATTCAATACAAGTCAAAAAATATATATATACACACCTATAACTATCATGCATGATATGGCTTAATCATCCTTATTCTTCTTCTTCTTCTTATCTTTCTTCTCAATGGTGACTCCACTTGAAAATATTATGCGAGCAATGTAGATCATAACAGATTGTCGAATAGTTCGAACATTTACTTCTCCCATGTCATTGTCCATTTTTATCAACTTGCAAAACACTGTCAACTCAATCCCGGACTCGCCCACCCCACTCAATTTGTAATAATCCTCCGCGGTAAAATCGGATCTTAGCATCTGGTTCGAGCTATTGATAATGAAATCGAACTTACCAAGGTCCTTGAATGATATCTTGAACTTTTCCACCACCACTACATGTGTGGCTCGCAACACATTGGAAATGATTTTTTGTGACAGGGATGTATAAGGAACCAAGCCGTGAGCCTCTATTTTCTTGTCAATGATGGTGATTGAGGTCAATCTAATATCTATCACATTCCCATCCAATTTTTCGGATTTCACCACAATGTAGTCCTTTAACTTGTAAGGTTCCAAGGACCTTAGCCATAGCCCGTTCAAAAAGTTCTCAAACACATTTTTCGAAACGAACGATATTGCAGCACCACATATGCTGCTTGTAACAAGTGCACGATGGTCGAATATGCTCCATATTTCAAGGGTGGCGAAGAACAGTCCGTAAAATGATAAGATTGACAAAATCGATGTATGTTTGTTCTTTCTGGCTTCATGTTTCTGTCCTTGTCGGAAGGAAAGAACTGAATGAGCACCTTGTCGAGTGCATTGTAAAAGTATTTTCCGACAAACAATAAAAATATTGTTCATTTCAGTTTGGGTAAATACTTCTCATACTTCCCAAGAACGGAAGTAGAGAGTAAAAATCCCACTTTTAAAAGAAAAGAAACAACTAATGATACTCTGAATGGATTCTTCATGCAATCCAAGAGTTGATAAATTTTAACATATTTGTCATTGTAGTTCACAATGACCCAATCAAACATAGCACCTATCAATTGCCAAGAATAAAAAACAACTAAAGAAAACAAAAGAGCTATAGAAATTTTTTGTATCTAAACCCAAAAGAGTTTTAGAACAAAGCATGAACAAAATCGTTTCTGCTTCCCTCAAGATAAATGAGAGAGGGAGAAATGGGTGAAATGGGATCGGGAGAGGGAGAAATGAGTGAAAAAAGAATTGGAGTATTTGATTGGTAAGTAATGAAACGGTTTGAGTTGAATCAGAGGGAATTTTGTAGTGGTAAGAGAGGTCGAAGGAAGGTCGGTTGGACAATGGCCAGTTGGAAATGGGCCGATCGAAGGAGGGACGGTCATGAGAGGGGTGATCGGAGGAATGGACTGTTTGTTGCCATAACGAAATCGAGAGTGAGTTGTTAGTCGTCACCGCATTGTTTTGAAATGGAAGTCATCCATTGAGAGTGTTTTCACTACGTTGTCTTTAGTAAAGGTTCTGAATGAGGCTCAGCATCAATAGAAATCTACTCCCAAATGTAGACCATTTGATCTCAACATCTCCTATATTGTATCTTTAGATGGCTGAAATTTAACCTCCGACTCTCCTGTAGTTGTTTCAGTATCCTAAAGTTTGACCTCCGATGACTAGTGGTCAAGTGCGGCCAACGCGGAAGGAATCACCAGTTTACACAACTCTCCCAAACGAGGACACTCAACCACTGGAACTGATACACTGCCAAAATCACCATAGCCCTAGCTCAGACTTTGTCATTCTCGTTCTCTTTATCAATTGAACTTTCTTTGATCTTCTCCTTCAAATACGTCTCTGTTTCTAAAAAAAGCTCGACAACAAGGTTCTCTTTCCAAACGTTGAAGCATTTGCCTGCAATGGCATAAGAGCAGATTCCGAAGCGACAGAGACGTGAGAGAGAGTCGTGAGTTGAGGTCCGGGAGTAGATATTATATATATTCTTGTTTGCATAATTAATTTGCCTTTATAATTTCTCGCCAAATTTTGATACATACATAGATTGTTAAAATCAGAAGTTAATTATGTTAAGAGTTGCCGTCTAATAATATTGAAATTAATAGAGCTCCATGAGATCCCATAACTTTTTAAGGTTATTAAATTTCGGTTTTCAATATCGCATTTGTTGCCAATAATTTAAATTAGGGAAAATTGGGATCGACACATAAACATAGCACCTATCAATTGCTAAGAATAAAATATAGCTAAAGAAAACAAAAGAGTTTAAAAATTCTTGTTTTTGAACCTAAAAGAGTTTTGGAACAAAGCATGAGCAAAATCATTGCTGCTGCCGCCACTACAAAAAAAATGACATATAGTGACAAAAATGATTTGTCACTACAAGTAAAGAAATTGTCACAATTTCAATAGTGACAAAAAAAAAAAAATGCCACTAACAATTCGTCACTTTTACCCCCGTTACTAAAAGTATTTGTGACGGTTTTCTGGTACTTATCATAAATCATAACTTTTAGTAACATATTATCACTCGACCTTAATTAGTGACAAAATAAAAATTGTGTCACTAAATTTATATATAGTGACAATTAATTGTTTGAAGATTTTGTTACTATACATCTTCTTAGTGACAATTTATTGTCTTAAAATTGTGTCATTATTCACAAACTTAGTGATAATTAACTATGTCAAAATTGTGTCACTATACATAACCTTATCGACAATTAATTATTTAAATATTGTGTCACTATACATAATCTTATCAATATTTAATTATGTCACTATACATAACTTTACCGATAATTAATTATTTAAATATTGTGTCACTATACATAACCTTATCAATATTTAATTATGTCATTATACATAACCTTATCGATAATTAATTGTGTCACTATACATAACCTTATCGATAATTAATTATTTAAATATTGTCATTATACACAAACCTAGTGACAGTTAATTAACC
The DNA here is from genome assembly GCA_954870605.1 of Acer campestre. Taxonomy (NCBI): domain Eukaryota; kingdom Viridiplantae; phylum Streptophyta; class Magnoliopsida; order Sapindales; family Sapindaceae; genus Acer; species Acer campestre. The sequence continues at coordinate 6,858,249 of OX940808.1, read as the reverse complement.
ATATGAAAATTATGTTTGTTTTACACAAATTTAGTGACAATTAACAAGAAGATAACTACAAATTCAATCAAAGTTAATATAATGTTCCATTCAATTATTATTAACTACAAGAAAACTTAAATACAAAAAGTACAATAAGGAATTGATAATCATAACACAAGAAAGAAAAGAAAAAGAAAAAAGAAAGTGAAAAAAAATATATATTACAAAATTGTTAGTGTGCATACACCAAATTGCTACAAATTTTGAGATAAATGCATTACATCAATTATATCCGGATAACCATGATGAAGATTCTTCAAGCCTCAATACTAGAACACTTTCGTAAATGAAAAGATTGGAATAAACTTTTCGCCTAGATACAAACTGCAATAGATGAAAATATATTATTAACACCTCAATAAGATATAATTTTGTTTTTTCAATGCTGTATCAAACAATTGGTTGTTCCGGCCATAAAAATCATTTAATCGGACAGTTAGTATGCACATCAACATATAAATATCATGTATTGTGGAAATCTAAGAAAAAACAACTATAAATCATGAAATAATAATTACGGGTTCCTGAAAAAAATTAAAAACAAATTAAAGTTAAGAATCATTCCAAAACACATATATATAATTCTATATATAACATAACTTGTTAAAAGAAACTTTCAATATATGAAACTCGAATTTTAGATTCTGATCCTGAAAAACAAGTATAAGAAAACAAACCCTAAAAAACACAATTTCAAACCTAAAAAGTATTTTTAAGGAAAGGAGAAACTAAAGAGAAAAAAAAATTTAAAATTAAGAAACATCCCTAAACACATATATAAAATTCTACATAAAAAAATATATCTTATTCAAAGAAACTTTTATTATATAAAACTCGAATTTGAAATTCCAACTCTGAAAAACAAGTAAAAGATAACAAACCCTAAAAAAATAAAAAATAAAAAATAAATAATAAAAAAAAAAAAATCAAGAGAAGCTTACCTTTTTCTATCAAGGCATAATTTTCTCTACAATCCTAATGACTTCTAAAGATGAATCACAGTTTCAAACCTAAAAAGTGTGTTTAAGGAAAAGAGAAAATCTAGATATGGCAGTGATAAAGGGAGAACCAAGAGACATGTGAAGATGGAATAAGGAAAAAAAAATAACAACACCACGATTGTGGCGTTTTTTTTCTTCTTTTAAATAAAATAAAATTTATTGATTATGATGCCTTTTAAAAACCTAATTATTTATAAAATAAAATCTTTCCTTTTTTATGGGGTAATTTTGTGACTAATTATATTATTTGTCACAAATTATTAATTTTTTTTAACTATTTGTGACAATTATTTTTTAAAAGTCTAAATTGAATAAAACATAATGACAAATAATATAATTTGTAACAAAATAATACATGCTGTGATACATTTGAAATTTGTCACACAAAAATGTGTCACTATATGTCATTTTTTTTTTGTAGTGTGCTGCTTCCCTCAAGATGAATGGGAGAGGGAGAAATGGGTGAAATGGGATTGGGATAGGGAGAAATGAGTGAAAAAAAGGGAGTTGTAGTGTTTGGTTGGTAAGTAATGGAACAATATGAGTTGAATCGGAGGAGTTTTGTAATGGTGGGAGAGGTTGAAGGAAGGCCAGTCGGACAATGGCCAGTTTGAAGTGGGCTGGTTGGAGGAGGGACGATCGGGAGAGGGGCTATCGAAGAAATGGACTGCTTGTTGCATAACGAAATCGAGAGTGAGTTTTCAGTTGTCACTGCGTTGTTTTAAAATGGAAGTCATCAATCAAAAGTGTCTTCATTGTGTTGTCTTCAGTAAAGGCTCTAAATGGGGCTCAGCATCAATAGAAAGCTGCTCCCGAATGTAGGCCATTTGATCTCAATATATCCCCTAATGTTTCTTTAGACGCCTGAAATTTAACCTCCAACTCTCCTATAGTTGTTTTAGTATCCTAAAGTTTAACCTCCGATGACCAATGGTCAAGTGCAATCAACGTGTAAGGAATCACTAGCTTACATAGCTCTCCCAAACTAAGACACTCAACCACTGGAACTGATATGCCACCAAAATCACCAAAGCCCTAGCCTAGACTTCGTCATTCTCGTTCTCTTTATCAATCGAACTTTCTTTGATCTTCTCCTACAAATACGTCTCTGTTTCTGAAAAAAAGCTCGACAACGAGGTTCTCTTTCCAGATGTTGAAGTATTTGCCTGCAATGGCATAAGACCGAAGCAATGGAGATGTGAGTAGGGTTGCACATTTTCCCCCGGATCCCCGTTTCCCCGTTTCCCCGCTTCCCCATCCCCATTTGGGGGAAAATTTTTAGGGAAAAATGGGGAAATGGGGAGGGATGGGGATGAAAATCATCCCCAAATTGAAATGGGGATGGGGATGGGGATGGGGAGACCTCCCCCCATCCCCATTTCCCCATTTCCCCACTAATATAGTGAAATGGGGATGGGGATGGGGATGGGGGAGATACCCCCATCCCCATTTCCCCATTTCCTCCACAATATTATAAAAATAATTATATATATTTATATATATTTTGTAATGTATTTTCTTTGATATTATTTTGTAATATATATATATAACATTATTTTGTAATGTATTTTCTTTTGCATTTGTAATAGAATATTTTTTTTTTTTTTTTAGTTTAATTTGTAATTTTCAGTTAAACGGGAAAATGGGGGAACGGGTTAAATGGGGAAACAGGGAAAATGAGGAAATGGGGAAATGGGTATGGTGATGGGGGGACCTCCCCCCAAAACTCCCCAATCCCCATTTTCCCCAAATGGGGAAATGGGGAGGGATGGGGAAGGGTTTGAGAAGTGGGGATGGGGATGGGGATGGGGGGACCTATATCCATCCCCATTTCCCCAATGTGCATCCCTAGATGTGAGAGAGAGTCGTGAGTCGAGGTCCGGGAGCAAATATTATATATATTCTTGTTTGCATAATTAATTTACCTTTATAATTTCTCGCTAAATTTTGATATATACGTAGATTGTTAAAACCAGAAGTTAATTATGTTAAGAGTTGCCGTCTAATAATATTGAAATTAATAGAGCCTCATGAGATCCCATAACTTTTTAGAGTTATTAAATTTTGAATTTTAATAGCACATCTGTTGCCAATAATTATGAATTAGGCAAAATTGGGATCGACACGTACATATGCTTATTTTATGCTGCATATTCGATATGAATCACTCTAAAGAAAATCCATACTTGAATTTGTAGATTTCTTACATATAATAGGATTTTAGAATACGAATATCTTTCTTGGCCTTTTCTGTGTTTTTTTGTTCTTTTTCGATGAGATTGGTGAATATTATTATTACTGCTTCAAATTCATATTCTTTCACGCGGTTATATTCTTCTCCATAGCATATTAATTAAATCACTAAGAAGATGAGGCCTTTAGGGCATGAGAGGAGCCAGCAAATGATTTTTTCATGCCCTTCAAAGTGACCTTATAAGATATACATTTTAATTATTATTTGCATCGTAATCTCCTTGTAAGTAATTAATTTTTTGAATACTAAAATCAACAATTCACAACAATATGCTTGTTTGCTTCGATAGATGAAGATCTGGACGTGGAAATTGAAGAGATAGGAGGATATAAATTGGACAAGGAGGAGAAACAAGTGTGATACGATGAAGGAGAAAAACTTGGATGGAAAATTATGCCATATTAAAGAAATATGCATTGGATACAAAAAAGTATCCTAATTCGGCAAATTTCATTAGACAGAGAGGGAGAGAGAGAGAGAAAGCACCCCGCCCAACCCTATTTAATCTTGATTTTGAGGTCACTAACACACAAAAATTCTCACTACTAAAAAATTTCCTTTAGGTTGCGTTGTTGCGCGGGATTAGATTGGATAGGATTGGACTATTTTTATAGGATTGGATTGGATTGGATTTGATTAAATTAGTACTGAGACATGTTTGGTGCAGTACAGATTTGATTAAAATAACACTGTCTTTTGTTTGGTGTAATATATGATTGGATAAAAAATAATTGAAAATAATTGTTTTGTTTCGTGAGAGGTAAGTATAAAATTATATTAAATAAATAAAATCATTTTAATAAATTCAAAGAAAATAAAAATAAAATTATTTAAAATTAAATTTGGTTAAAAAAATTATTAAATTATTATTTTGAACAAAATAAATTATTTTTAAAAATAAATAAAATTAATTTGAAATAAAATGAAATTTAAGTTTTAATTAAAAAATATTTTAAAAAACATTATAATAAAATAACATATATTAAATTAATTTTTAAATCAGATTGAATAAATTTAATATTTTAAATATAAATAATATAATATTTTTTTTAAAATAAAGAACAAAAGACTGGGACAAAAATAGTCCCAGCCAAAAGAGTGAAAAAGATTAAAAAAAAAAAACTGAAAAAAGCAATAATATAAAAGGAGAGAAGGCTGGGTCCTAGGAAAAAAATAAAATAAAAAGAAAAAGAAAATAAAAGAGTGGGATTAAAAATGGTCCCAACTTTTCCTTTCAAAAAAAAAAAAAAAAAAAAAAATGGTCCCAACTTTTTTTAATGGGACTAGGATAACATATGGGACCCAACTTTTTTAGTGGGATTAAATATTCTTACCAAAATAAGATAACATATGGGACCGGGACCCAACTTTTTTAGTGGGATTAAATATTCTTACCAAAATAAGATAATATAGATAATATATGGGACCCACCGTAAGGAGAGAGGATTGGACATAGTCCCATTTTATACTCAACAAACATTGGGAAAGGAATATATATATATATATAATCCAACCCTATCCAATGCTGTATAATAAACACAGCCTTTGAGACTTTGTAAGATTTTTGCAACATATTTTCTCTCCTCCACTAAAAAATTATGGAATTCGGTCAAAACCAAAATAGCGACCCATTGAACTGGGCTGTAGAGAGCTTGAAAAGCAGCCACGTCGAGGAGGTGAAGCGCATGGTGGGTGACTACAGAAGGGGAGTTGTGAAGCTGGGTGGCGAGAACCTAACGATAGGTCAAGTGACTGCAATTGCGAACTATGAGACGGGGGCCACGGTGGAGCTCTCGGAGGGGGTTCGAGCTCAGGTCAAAGCTAGCTGTGATTGGGTCATGGACAGCATCACTAGAGGCATAGACACATATGGTATCACCACTGGTTTTGGTGAAGCAAGTTACATGAGAACCAAAAAGGGTCATGCCCTTCAAAGTGACCTTGTAAGGTATACAATATACATTTTAATTACTATTTGCATCATATATAATCTCCTTGTAAGTAATTAATTTTTTGAATACTTGAAATCCTGATAATGTACTTGCTCGAGTTGCCTCTCTCTCCTCAGTTTGATCTTTTTGGAAAATAGCTGTATCGGGGCTTATCCTTATCTTATCCGAATCGTTGCTTCCTAGCTGAACATAAAGCAAATAGGTGTGATTTAGATAACCTGTGCAAGAAAGCAGCAAAGAATACATCCAGAATAATGAGAAGAAAAATCTCTAAATATCACTAACTGCCGGCAATGGTTTGATGTTTGTGAGTCATAGGGTGGTGTTGATGGAGACACTAGAATGGGATACAATACATTTATATATAGGAATTGGCAACTTTAATTAATAAATGCCTCAAAAAAATATTAGTATTTTGCAAATACAGTACAAAGGAGGTTGTGGTGAGTCTATTTCAAAAAACGATTTTCCTATCTAATAGGAATGTGTCTTCTCAAAATTCATTTAAAGGTTTTGGTGAGTCACAAAAAAAAATAAAATTCCTTTCTCATAGGAATTTATATTCCCAGTATTCATTAAGAGTCTGATGACAAATCTTTCAAAAAAAAAAAAAATGATCTTATCTGATAGGTATCAAAGCGTATCCTTGATGTATCCGAACAAATAATAATTTAGGTTACTTTAACAATGTGTATCCGATACATATCGGGCGTGTCGGAGTCTGACAAGCCTTGATAAGTGATTTGCAGGCCTTGAGTGTTTTGTTGAAGTTTCCGTTGCATGAAAAATGTCTGATTTTTTTAAAAAAGAAAATGTAACAGAAAACAAAACAGTGATACAGTGATACATCGTGAGAGAGTGATTTGTTTTCTGTTTTATCTAATGCAATAAATCTGAATTAGGCATTACAGAGAGTATTTGAAGAAGGAGCCACATATATATATAATTCCAATTGATCAATTAAAAGAGTAAACGAAGTTTGATATTGTCCTTTACATGTACTTTTAGTTTTTGTCCAGTAATATTATTTGTCTTGTGCATGTCAAGTCATTCAATGAATTGACTAATGAAGTTATTGATCAATTTTTTGGCTGTAACATACAGATACCACTCTGCTGGAATCTTTGGTAATGGCACTGAAACTTGTCACACATTGCCTCCTCCTGCAACAAGAACAGCAATGTTGGTGAGGGTCAACAGCCTTTTACAAGGTTACTCAGGCATCAGGTTTGAAATCCTGGAAGCCATCACCAAGTTACTTAACCATAACATCACCCCTTGCGTGCCACTCCGCGGCTCCATCACTGCATCGGGTGACCTGATTCCACTGACCTACATTGCTGGGCTGTTGACCGGCAGGCACAACTCAAAGGCAGTTGGACCAAATGGCCAGTCCCTGGACGCAGCAGAGGCCTTCCGCTTAGCAGGCATCGATAGTGGATTCTTCGAGTTGAAGCCTAAAGAGGGTCTAGCATTAGTGAATGGTACAGCAGTTGGTTCTGGCATGGCTGCAATGGTACTTTTCGACACACATATACTAGCCATCCTCTCGGAACTTCTTGCAGCAATTTTCGCTGAAGTTTTGAATGGAAAACCTCAATTTACAGACCACTTGATACATAAATTGAAGCACCATCCAGGGCAGATTGAAGCTGCAGCTATCATGCAACACATTTTGGATGGAAGCGGTTTAGTTAAAGCTGCACGAAAGTATCATGAAATCGATGCTCTTATGAAGCCAAAACAAGACAGATACGCTATGAGAACATCTCCCCAATGGCTCGGCCCCCAGATTGAAGTGATCAGGGCTGCCACCAAAATGATTGAAAGAGAGATCAACTCTGTGAATGACAACCCACTTATTGATGTTTCCAGGGACATGGCATTGCACGGAGGGAATTTCCAAGGAACCCCAATTGGTGTTTCGATGGACAACACCAGAATAGCGGTTGCTTCGATTGGGAAACTCATGTTTGCTCAATTCACTGAGCTTGTCAATGACTTGTACAACAAAGGTTTGACTCCTAATCTTTCAGGGGGCTGGAATCCGAGCTTGGACTATGGATTCAAGGGTGCCGAAATCGCGATGGCTAGTTACTGTTCTGAACTCCAATATCTAGCCAATCCTGTTACAACCCATGTAGAAAGTACAGAGAATCACAACCAAAGTGTGAACTCTTTGGGCATGATTTCTGCTAGAAAAACAGCTGAAGCTGTTGACATACTAAAACTCATGTCTTCTACTTACTTGGTTGCTCTTTGCCAAGCCATTGACTTGAGGCATTTCGAGGAGAACCTAAAGAACACCGTGAAGAACACAGTCTGTCAAGTGGCCAAGAGTGTCCTAAACATGGGATCCAATGGTGATGAGGACTTGATCAAAGTGGTTGACCGCGAAAATGTCTTTTCATATATATATGATCCTTGCAATACAACCTACCCATTAATTCAGAAACTAAGGCTTGTTCTAGTAGAACACGCCTTGATCAATGGAGAAGAAGCTGAGAAGAACTCAAGCACTTCAATTTTCCAGAAAATTGGAAAATTTGAGGAAAAACTCAAAACACTTTTGCCCAAAGAAGTGGAAAGCACGAAAACCTTATTCGAGAACGGAAATCTGACCATTCCGAACAGGATCAAGGAAAGCAGATCGTACCCATTGTACAAATATGTGAGAGAAGAACTGGGAGCTGAATATCTGACAGGTGAGAAAAATATCTCACCAGGTGAAGAATTTGATAAAGTGTTCACAGCAATGTGTGCAGGGAAGTTGATTGATCCAATGCTCGAATGCTTGAAGGAGTGGAATGGTGCTCCTCTTCCTATTTGCTAGAGTGTTGTTAAGTACAGCGTGTAATATTCTGTTTTTATGGTGCTCCTCTTACTTGCTAGAGTGCTTTGTTTTGTTTGTGTTAATTTGAATAAATCTTCCTTTCTTGTGTATCAAGAAAGGTTACAACAAGAAATGAAAAAACTAACACAGAGAGCTATAGACATCTTTGTAACAGTTTAATATCCAGAAATTGAAAATGAGAACTGTCGATAACCCAATACAAAATTGATAACTATTGCCTCCACACTACATAGTCATATTGTCCAACTTATTAACGAGATACAAGATAAAAATTAAAAATAAACCCACACAACATTTTTAGTTGTGAACAATATTCTCTTTTCCCTCTTGTTCATCCATTGTATCACATAGAGATGTGCCTCTCCTACTGAGATACATATCAAAATTCAAATTTCCAATTCCTAATGTCACTCCATAAAAAACCAGACCAATTCCAAAAGCAACAACCATAAGAGTAAGTATTCTTTGACAAGACCATTTCCTACTAAATAAGACTTTCATGGATGAAAAAACATTAACGGTACTACTTGAAGATTTGTGTCTTTGGAACCTACTTAGAATCTCTAATCTCATCAACATTGTTTTATCCTATATTGGGGATATTTTTTTTTACCACTTTTATGTCTTCTTCCCCATGGCCTTGCACAAACAACCATCTAGGAGACTCAATCACAGAGAGATACCATACTAAACAATAAACGAGTGGTGGAACATAAACATAAAGATAGATATGTCTCAATGAAGCCCTTCTGTTAATGTATGCTATTGCCGGTAAACATAACATACCTACCATGAAGAAGAAAAACGGTAGAGTTCCAACTCGTCCCCGCCATTGTTTTCCGACCATTTCTGATAATAATATGATGGCACTCGTTCCCATTGTTGCGTGGCAAAATCCACACACAAACCTCAACAACGAATAAATCCATACGTTGTTAGATAAGATGGTTATAATTCCTGTCATTGACATTGTTAGACACAAGAAAAGCAGCAGCTTTTTACGACCAAGCCAGGAGTTGGCAAGGCTGGCTAGAAGAAATACGCCAAGCATGGTGCTGGTGTAGTGAGATGAGGCAGGTAATCCTCTAAGGAACATGCTGGAATATTGGAGTCCCATTCTGATACGATGGTCTTCGAAGGGATTTCATCCCAAGCCCATTCAGAGGTGGAAAGCTTACAGATATTTGCAAGGCGCTTGGAGTTGCATGTAGTACTACCATCATTAATGCAATGCCATGTTGGGAAGGCATCTGTGTAGATGCTGATAAATGACTGCTAAGAATCAAAAAGTGATGGTAATCCAATAAGAATAGCTTGGAAGAACATCGCCCAGCCAAAACCTTTCAGGTTTTGTTCAAGTAACTCTTCAAACTCTCCTGAAATAATATTGCCTTTTGATTCGTTTTGGAGCAATGATTCTGTCAAAGCATCTCCATGAGACTGTTGTGCCATGATAGCGAGATTGAACTCTGCTGCAGTGGTGGAGTTTGTGAATGTTATTATTATTAAATAATCTAGCGAAAATTGACCAAAATTCTTCAAATATTCATTTACCATATTAGCTAGAAATAACAATTATGGTATCTACATTGCTACACTACCATGTAAAGCACTAAATCAATCTAATTAAATATGGTAAATATAAAATATAATTCGATCACTATGCTTTATTATTAAAAAGAGTTGTCAACAATTTTTTTCCCAAATTCAAGCTCCAATGATATGGTATGTGAGTTGTCAACATTACATCTTATCACATAATATCATGATTTACACTGTTGACAACTCATGTCATATCTAAATTTGGACAGCCTAGCATTATTCTTATAAAAATATTATTTTATTTTTTTTGAAAAGGAAAATTATATAAAAGAGGCAAAAGGATTACAACCGTATTGGGTGATCGCCCAACACAATTGGAGCTACATTACTTGGACACTCCTCCATCCAGAACCAATCACCGTCCAAAGACAGATCTAATTTGGCTAAGCCCTGAGCAGCCTAGCTTATTGGCTAGTCTTGGTGCAAAAACACCATAACAACCAGGAGAAGCTTCCAACAGCAGCTTTAAATCCTTAAGGGTAAGACGAACGTCCACAAAGGGTAAGGTTGACCACCACTTGAGCATCTGACTCAATAGAACAAGGGACCAACCCCACATCCAGGGCTAGCTCTAGGCATAGGTTGACGAGGCGGCCGCCTCGGGCCCCTGTTTTCCAAGAGTCACCAGATTCAATTTACTGTGTATTCTATCTTTAGGCCCGAGTAGAGTTTTTTTTTTTTTTTTTTTAAAAAAAACACAACCCACATGTCAATTATCATTTAAAAGGCCCACTAAAGGAATATTTATACATAGCCCATATGTTTTTATTTTTTTGTTAAAAAAAAAAGCCCATTAAAGAAACAAAATCCTTATACATATATTTTTATAGACAAAATCATTATGCTTACCTCACCACAACATATCAAATTGCAAATTGCAATTTATTGTGTAAGATATTTGAAAATTTTTAGGGTTCTTTATTTCTTTGGCACTTGGCAGCTCTCATCTCTATTCTTGGCTTCTTATGAAATTGGGAATTAGTGGGAAGTATGGAATTTGGAAGCTCTCTTCTTGAAATCAATTGTAGTTGTTTTAGAAGGCAATTTAACACCTTGTCCCCTTCTTCTTCTTCTTTTAATCCGAAAAATCTCTTTTCGTTTTTCTATTTTAATTTTTGTTAGAATTTTGTATGTATTATCTATTATGGAACCCGGAAGTAAGGATTCAAGAACCCAACTACCCAATAGAAAAAATTGTTCTTGAATTTTTCTATAGGCACTGCTAGAATTGTTTTTGAATTTTGTTTGTATTATGTTAGAATTTCATTTTTCTATTTTAATTTTGTTAGAATTTTGTATGTATTATGTATATTGAACCCGGAAGTCAAGAACCCAAAAGTCAGGATTTGGGGGCCTCAATTTTTTAGTTCGCCTTGGGCCCCTGAAATCTCAGGACCAACCCTGCCTACATTACAAGCAAACTGAAGACCTCTTAGAATAGCTATGGGTTCCACGACAAGAGGGGGGTACCCAGCAGCAATAGGTGGAGCACTAGAGGCCAACACCTCCCCAGAGCAATCACAAATAATTAGACCAATACCAACTCTCCCACCGAAATAAATATTTTTTTTTTTTTTTTTTTTAAGGGATCTTATAGAAATAAACTTATATATATTTAACTAATCAAATCACTGTTATATACTTATATGCTAAATCAAACTGGTGTATCATGTCAATAAAAATTCATACCCCAAGTGAAGTTAGGATACTTTCCATGCCTTTTCTTTTCCTATTTTTTTCGGGTATAAATAAAACATCACCCTTTTTTTTTTTTTTTTAACAGCTAATTTTATTAACAAGAGCCAAATAAAAACAACAAACAAGGCAAGCACAATTCACAAAACAACCAACAAAACACCAAAAAACAGGGAAAAGCGAGAGGCAGCTAACACCCCACAGCAACCCAAGACAAACCGCAGAAACCGAAACAAGCTAGGAAGAAAAGAGTAAGACACAAATAACCGTCGGAGCAACCTGAACACCCCCAATCACCCATCACTCCACACTATATAATCACTATTCGAACTAGAGCCTTCCTTGGCCAACATGTCCACAAAAGCGTTGGTAGTCCTTGGATTAAAAACCACCGAAATGCTGCCAAAGGACCTCGCCAAGCTATGAATATTATAGACGATATTAACGTACCTGAGACTGCCAAAGTCCTCATTGTTGACCTGCGAAACTGCCACCTTAGAGTCACTAACAATCACAATAGAAACACGCATTGTGAATTGCCAAAATTTCGGCCGTGTTGGAGTCCTGCGTCCCAATGGAACAAGAGAAAATGCAGATCACCTTATCAGTGCAATCTCTTAAGACACCACCAATACTGCTAAAGAATAAGGTTGCCCAAGCTCTATTGTGCTTAGCCAATGGACTTAGGCTCGGCAAACCTTGAAACCATTCCATCACTTACCTGTTAGCACAGAGTTGGACGAAATGAAGAGGAGAAAGAAAAGGCAATATTAGGAGATGCTTTTGAGTAGGTGTCACCAAAAGATTGAACTCTTCTTCATACCTAGCATTTGAGTAGGTGGCAACATCTACTCAAAAGCTAATGAAAAAAAAAAAGGACAGCTACGTGTGTCATTTAGAAATTTAATTTGGACAAAATGATATTGACCTAGTGGTATAACCCTCACATCTACATCACGATGTTGTGGGTTCGAGTCTCTTCCCTCCTTAAACTCCGAATTAATGTAATACATAAAAAAAAAAAAATAAAAAAAAAGTTTTACATTGCATTTTATATTCGTAAAGACTTTTATACCTTTGAAATTTTTTGAAATTAAGCAAAACATGTGTAAAATTTATATAAATGAGAAGGATGTTGCATTTTAATTGGTATGGATAAATGACGAGATAAGGTTGGTCTAATGGTACAAACTTCACACCTACACAAGATGAAGTTTCGTTAGGGTTCTTAATTACTTTTCAATCTCTTAGTTTTTAGGCTTTAATAGGTTAAAGGTTTGCTTCTCAGAGTGAAAAAAATATATATATCGTGATTTAATTTGTTTATTTTTTAGTTGGTAATATCTATATATATATTTTTTCTTTTTTTTCTCCATTGAATCACCAAATTCTACATAGCATATGGAGAAAGGAGAAATAGGAAAGGGGTGAAGGAATTGGTCTTGGCATGCATGGGTGCACATTTCTCTTCTCTTTGCTTTTACTTTTAATTTATCGTAATTACATATCCCATCTCAGGGAACCAGTAATTTTTCTTATTAATTTTTTTTTTGAACAGCTATAATTTCATAAAGAAGCCAAGAACAGGACAAAAGAGGACAAACATCGACCAACATGGGCAACGCCAGCCAATCCAAAAACAAAAGCGCCAGCCAACCACAAACCACACCCCACCCAAAAGACAAAAAAACAGAGAAAGGAAAAGAAAACAATAAAACAGAGGGGAAGAGATCAGAGATCAGCCATCTGCACAAAATCACCCATATTACTGGAAGCCCCTTAGCCAACGTGTCGGCGAAAGAGTTCATTGATTATTATTTCTGTTATTCATTCAAAGCAGTTAATATATGATATTTATGGTGCAGCTGCCAAAATATTGGTTGAAATCTCAATGGAGCTACCACATCTCATTTCCAAAGTTGGACACTATTCCTACCATTCGCCTTAGGAAGTTTCATGCAAAAGCTAACAGAGAGAGAGAGAGAGAGTTATAGACATCCTTGTAACATAGTTTAATATCAAAGAATTTGAAAATGAGCACTATTAATTGATAACCCGGCCAAATGGCCAATACATATTGACAACTATTGCCTCCACACTGCATAATCATATTGTCCAAGTAATTAACAAGGTACAAGATAAAAATTAAAAATGAACCACACAACACTTTTAACTTTGAACAATATTCTCTTTTCTCTCTTGTTCATCCATTGTATCACATAGAGATGTGCCTCTGGTTTCCGGCAAAATAAGCACAAAAAATCCACAACAAAAGACAATCAGCCCGAACACACCATATGATAGATATGGATTCTTGCTTCCAAGAGAATTCAACAATGAACTGAAGACTGCACCAAAAGTTACTGCTTGTCTTGCCAATGATGCGGCAAAGTTTCTCACAGAAGTAGGAAACATTTCAACTGAATATACCAGAAGTAAGTTTAAAGCTGTATCTGAACATAGGAACGTTGCTAAGCTTAGTGTGATTTGTATCATCTTAAATTTCTCAGCTACAACAGCAATCATAACACTAAACATTCCACTTGCCAGACACAAAATCAACAACGAAGTCTTCCTTGTACATTTTTCGATCAAGAAATACGAGAGAAAAACTACTGGTATATCTAATAACCCGTTAAAGATCCCACTGAGATATATATCAAAATTCAAATTTCCAATTCCTAATGTCACTCCATAAAAAACCAGACCAATTCCAAAAGCAACAACCATAAGAGTAATCATTCTTTGACGAGACCATTTCCTACTAAATAGGTCTTTCGTGGATGAAAAAACATTAACCGAAGATTCATGTCTTTGGCACCCACTTATACTATCCACTCTCATCAAAATTGTTTTATCCTTTATTGGGGATATTTTTTTTACCACTTTTATAGCTTCTTCCACTTGTCCTTGCACAAACAACCATCTAGGAGACTCAACCACAAAGAGATACAATACTAAACAATAAATGAGTGGTGGAACAGAAACATAAAGATAGATATGTCTCCATGAAGCCCTTCTATTCATGTATGCTATTGCTGGTAAAAATAACATACCTACCATGAAGAAGAAAAATAATAGAGTTCCAACTCGTCCCCGCCATTGTTTTCCGACCACTTCTGATAATAATATGATGGCACTTGTTGCCATTGTTGCACGGCAAAATCCAGCTATGAATCTCAACAACGAATAGATCCATACGTTGTTGGATGAGATGGTTATAATCCCGGTCACTGACATCATCAGACACGAATAGAGGAGCAATTTCTTACGACCAAGCCAGGAGTCGGCAAGGCTGGCTAGAAGAAATATGCCAAGTATGGTGCCTGCGAAGTGAGATGAGGCAGGTAATCCTTTCAGTAACACACTGGAACATTGGAGTCCCCATTCTGATATGATGGTCTTTGTAGGGATTTCATCCCAAGCCCATTCAGAGGTGGGAAGCTTACAGATATCTGTCGAGTGCTTACAGATACTACCATTATTAATGCAATGCCATGTTGGGATGGCATCTGTGTAGATACTGATAAATGACTGCTGAGAATCAAAAAATGCCGATAATCCAACAAGAATCACTTGTAAGAACATCGCCCAGCTAAAACCCTTCAGGTTTTGTTCAAGCAACTCTTCAAACTCTCCTGAAATAGTATTGCCTTTTGATTCGTTTTGGAGCAATGAATCTGCCAAAGCATCTCCATTAGATTGTTGTGCCATGATAGCGAGATTGTACTCTGCTGCAATGGAGGAGTTTGTGATTGTTATTATAATTAAATAATCTAATGAAAATTGACCAAAATTCAAATATTCATATACCGTATTAGAAATAATATTTTTATAGTTAATACATATTATTTTATTTCCATTTATTATGTATCTAATTAGGTAGTTAATTATTTTATGATTTGATTTTTATTAAATCAAATCTTATTTCCTATAGGTTTTTAATGTTTTAGGATTCTAGAATTTTTAATTTCCATTGTTATCTCAATTATCTCTTCTATAGGGAAATTGATAATTTTATTATTTTACTAGTTATTTTAGGTTTCTTTTCGGTTTTTATTTTCCTATTTAAAGACAATGTACCTAATCATAAAACTATTAACTACCTAATTAAATATACAACAAAAAGAAATATAATAATATTTATATATATTAATCATAAAAATTATTTTTAAAATAAAAAGTCTTCATGAAAATCTTCAATAATATCTCATGCATCACTCTTGATCTAGTGGTGTAATTGGCAATACATCCTACATATAAATATATTTCTTTAATTTTTAGTAAAAATTGTAAAAAAAATGACCATATTTATTATGTGAAATTTGTTTTTAATTAAATATGAGAGTTTGACGGTTAATAACAAATTAACAATATATATTATAAAATTTTATTTCAGTCCATAATCATAAATTATAAAAAAAATCCATGCAACTTCTTTCTTATTTTATTTCTCTAAAAAAAATGTAATCGTGTTTTTTTTTTTAAAAAAAACAGAAAATTATCGAAATATCCCTCAAAAACCTTATTTTTAACTTTTTCAGGAAACTTACCTAAACATCCTTCCAAAAGGTGTGTTTTGGTAACAAATAACAATTGATATGAATAATTCGTATTTTTTTAATACTTGAAAAAAAAAATTGTATATATATATTTTAATTTTCAAGTGGCAAAACTCATGAATCAAATTATTTGTAATAAATTACAGTTGTACTCAATTCATAAAATAGGATGTTTGTTCTTATTATGTTCACCTTACGGGTTTTTTTATTTATAAATTTATTACGCTTGCCACCTCATTTCCCACTCATTAATTAGTTTCAATTCCTTAAAGCGTGATATTTTTAAGGGAAAATTGTAAAAACTTACCCTAACGTTTCCCATTATGGCATAATATTCAACTAATGCATTTAATTGCACAAACAACCCCTCATGTTAGTCAAATATGGTTAAAATAACCATTGACTATTATTATTTTTTTTGAAAGCCCCAAATTGCCCCTGCACTTTATTACAAAAAAAAAAAAATCTTAATTGCCCTTTATTTAAAACATTATCTACTTTAAATTATTAGAATATAAAAAATAAATACTAAACATAATCCTTTTTAAATAAAAAAAATTCAAAAATAATATATTAAAAACAAAACAATTTAAGAAAACTTTATTTTGAGAAAATATAATTTAATAATATTTTAAAAACAAAACAAAAAAAAAATGTTTTTTTGAGAAAATATAATTTAAAATTATGCAAGTCCAATATGAATAGTGGTAATGTGCTATATATTTTTGAAATTTAATACATTTTTTTTATTTAAAAAGAATTATATTTAGTATTTATTTTTTTATTTTTGAATCTAAATATAATGTGCAATTTATATTGAGTCAAATTATTTTGTCTTATAGAGATGAACATTGAACAAATTTTCGGTGCTACTATATTTTATTATGACAAATGATTATATTTTTATTTCAAACTTTTGATGATTTTATTTATATTTATGTTTAGAATACTAAATATAATCCTTTTTAAATAATAAAAAATTCAAAAATAATATAATAAAAACAAAAAAAAAATTCAAAAATATATAGCACATTACCACTATTCATATTGAATTTGCATAATTTTAAATTATATTTTCTCAAAATAACATTTTTTTTTGTTTTGTTTTTAAAATATTATTAAATTGTATTTTCTCAAAATAAAGTTTTCCTAAATTGTTTTGTTTTTAATATATTATTTTTGAATTTTTTTGATTTAAAAAGGATTATGTTTAGTATTTATTTTTTATATTCTAATAATTTAAAGTAGATAATGTTTTAAATAAAAGGCAATTAAGATTTTTTTTGTAATAAAGTGCAGGGGTAATTTGGGGCTTTCAAAAAAAATAATGGTCAATGGTTATTTTTAACCATATTTGACTAACAAGAGGGGTTGTTTGTACAATTAAATGCATTAGTTGAATATTATGCCATAATGAGAAACGTTAGGGTAAGTTTGTGCAATTTTCCCTATTTTTAATGGGAGAATTGTACACACATCCCATCAGGTTTAACTTAATTGCATTCAAATGGTAAAAGATGTTTATTCTGCATAATCAACCCATGTAGTTAACGCCAGTTATCTATCACGTTAGTTTGACCAAATCTAACCGTTGTAATGTCTAAAGTCTAAACTACCCGTAAAGTAAATAAATAAATAAAAAGAAAAAAAAAAACGGCACAAGATGCCTCCAATGAAAATCAGTGAAGAAGACGCCTTCTCCATTGATTTGCAATGGAGGAGGTTAGCAAACACCAAATCCCACATTTTGCAACCAATCAAAACACAAACCACCATCTTCTAAACGGTTTTTTTTTTCCAAGACCCAACTCAAATTATTTCCCAACATTCCAAAACCTAACTCAAATTAAAATTCACAGCATCAAAACCCAAATATTCAAACTCCATAAAAATTTATTAAAGCTTTTGAGTGGAGACCAGCATTTGATGTGAAACCTGGACTATTCTACACCTTTGGGATCGAACACTGACAAAAAGAGAATTGTCTACTTGTAACGATGTTTTATCACTATTTTGGGCGTATCCTGCATTCATTGCATGTGCAGTCTAAACAGGATTGGAGGATAGAGCAAAGAAGGTGAAGAGTGAATAGTCTACAGGCTTGTGGTTGTGATTTGTGGACCATAAGTTATAATTTTCCTCACATTACTGTCGAATGGTGCTATATCACAGTGTACCCATCACAAAATGCCCAAAAGGATGCGTGGTTAAAGCTGAATTAATGTAGATTTTAATAGACTTTTTGAGTGGAGACCAGCATTTGATGTGAAATCTGGACTATTCTACACATTTGGGAACACTGAAAAATAGAGAACTGTCTACTCTATAATTATGTTTTATCATTATTGTTTGTGGTAGGCTGTATCCTGCATTGGATATTAATTTGTATGTACTCTCGGACTCCGAGTAACGACAAACCAGTCTATCCATGCAGGATTGGAGACTGATGAGAAGAAAGAAGGTGAAGAATGAATTTTCCTCGCATTACTGCCAAATAGTGCTCTATCACAGTCTACCCATCACAAAGAAAATGAATATTCAAACTTCATAACATTTTGCAACCAATCAAAACACAAACCACCATCTTCTAAACGGTTTTTTTCCAAGACCCAACTCAAATTATTTCCCAACATTCCAAAACCTAACTCAAATTAAAATTCACAGCATCAAAACCCATTTCAAATCAAAACCCAAATATTCAAACTCCATAACAATTTTTTTATTAAAGTTAACAGATTATCTTAATGGTAAAGGGTGTTTGTGTTAATTTAGGGTATCTTTTTGAAATCTTGCTAGATCTAATAAAGTAAGGGTGAGTTAGTGCAATTAACCCGTTGGAGAAATGAAGACGAAGACCTCTCTTTACCTCTTCTCAATAATCTTATTTTTTATTTTTAAATAAAAAAACTTGATAAAAAGACTAAAATAGCCTTCATCTGTTAGAAACTAACATAACATTGTTAACTCTAGGGGGCGATTTTGTATAATAAAGCATCTTTACCATCCGCATGCAATTAAACCAAACTCCAGGGAAGGTGGGTACAATTCTCCCTATTTTAATCCCTCATATTTGACGACGTTGGTGAACTTTCATTTTGAATTCATTACGATTAGAAACACATAAACACTTGCATAAAGCACACACTAAAATAGTAAAATCACATAATTCACATATATAGAAAACCAAAAATTCCAAACCTGATCCTTCTTTTTCCCTGGAGTCCGGACTCAGAACTTTCTTCACAGCAGAAAACCAACCCCTTTCTTCACCATCTCCTAAGAATTCATCTTGCGAAGCAAGCAAAGGCAAACCGGTTAATTTCAAGCCCCGAATGAGATTAAACGAAAAAGAATTCTCAAAAATTGGTTCAGCTACTATATGGTTACAGAATTAGTTTTTAGTCATTGGATTTCAATCCAAAGATTTACAAAAATCAAAGATTTAAATTTTAAAAAAAAATTAAAATAATTTTCTCTCACATAACTATCAAGCAACTATACTATTGAACTCAAACAAACCGCAAACCCCCACCAAAAAAGAGATCAAGATTGAGAATTTAAAAAGAGATCAATAATGAAACACCATTATTAAATGAATTTAATAAATGTTGTCAATGAACAGTAGAAATTGACATGAAACCGCCATTTCAACATATAAAATGTTCAAACTTTCAAACATGTATGATTTATCCAAAGTAGCCAATAAATGCAGAATTTCCCAGATTAAAGCAAGAAAATACAAGATCTTTGGAATAAAACACAAAAGCAGAAATCAAAATTCAAAATTTCATATTTGGAAAGAAGAAAACAAGGAAGAGACTCAGAGAGGCACATAAATGAGACAGAAAAAGGACAAATGCATCATAAATGCAAATGATCAAGATCAAACCTTTTTCAAGTTTTGAGCCAACTTCAAATTTAGATAAATCCTAATACGAGACAGAATTGGACAAATGTATCAAAAACAGAAGACAAAAACAACAGAAAAAAAAAATAATTTTGAATTTCAAAGAAAACTCATATCAAGTTTTCCAATTTAGAGAAAATTTAACACAAACCCACATAAATGAAGATAATAAATAGATAAAAAAAAATGTACATAAAAAAGAATTCAAACATGAAATACCTGTACCAGTGGGAAAAATCCTCAGATCTATCTGATTTCAAGGAATTTTTTTTTATCTTTCTCTCTATCTCTATAATATATATATATATCCACCAAGGAAGTCAATGAAAGAAAGCCTTTTTCTTCTTTCTTCTTGTGTTACACAGAGAGATATATATGGTAATGGAAGAAATTATTGCCAAAAGAAAAAGCTTCTTTTTTTTTTTCCTTTTTTTTTTATTTTTTTTTTCACAGAGCGAGTGACAGCTCTTTTTATGTAAGAGACAGAGCACAACACAGATTCACATAGAGACCCTAGGAGTGGCGAGTGAAACGGCAAAGACAATCTCTCAAGTTTCAATGCTAGATCCCTTAAAATTGGTGTTGTGAGGTTCGAGTCTCACCATACCATATATATTTTACGAGTATGTATTAAGAGAAAAAACTCTCATGTCCAGTTCCATAGTAGAGATGAAATTGAGACTTGGGAATTGAGATAGTTAAATTTTATTAACATAAAAGAAGATATTATAATATGAGACCGCAAGATAATGATGGTACTTAAACAAAATAGATAAATGAGAAGATATTATAATATGAGACCGCAAGATAATGATGGTACTTAAACAAAATAGATAAATGAGTAGATTATATCTAACGCATATACTTTTAACAACTTTATCTTTCTCCCATCTCTCTAAAAATAATAATAATAATAATAATAATAAATAAATAAATAAATAAACAATTTATAAACCAAGTCGATGCAACAAAAGCACATATATATATATATATTTTGACTATACAACAACTGCCGGGACCTAGCGAGATTGGGCTCTATTAGCACAGCCCGGACTACAGCTCCCACAAGCGGGGAGAGACCACCCACAATTGGTGGGACAACACCCACCCTTGGGATTAATGGCCAAGGGGGACAAATAATCTAAATATATACACGTACACATTGGGCGTTGAACCATGGTGGTGGAGACTCCCAGGGGAGGGTCCGACCACATTGGCATTTTTCTTCTTATGATACAGACGGAGAGAGAAATATGGAAATGGAAGATGTTGCCAAAAGAAAAGGCATTTATTTTTGAGAAAATTACACCGGTGACTATCACTTTTAGGTAAATATACCAGTTTAGTAACCAACAGTTCCCAATGCACCAAAATGACCACTGTTGGTAGACACATCGTTCACAGTAACCATTTTACTAAATTTCCGTCCAATTTCTAACGGAATGGCTGATGTGGCAAACGAAGTGTTTATTAAATTAATAAAAAAACAATTAAAATACAATATTATAATTTCTCTCTCTCACACATTCAACCCCACCATCATCTCCACCCAATCATCGTCCCCACCACTCACCACCAACTCCAAACCCATCTTCTCTACCAAAAACCAGAACAAATCCCCAAACCCATCTCTTCAATCTCACCTCCGTCTTCTTCTTCTTCTCCAAAAATCAAAATCCTCATGTTTGACGGCCAAACGATTGAAAAAGCACATTTAAATCAGAATATGAGAGACCAATATGGCAATTTGTAAACAAATACAAAACTCAAAAATATGATTCACATAAATTCTTCAAACAAAAACCACTCATCAAAATATGAACAAGAACAATTTCCTTTAAGCATGAACTTCTGAAATCACTGCTTGATAGAAATCTGAAATTTGTTCACATGGACCACCAATAGGGATGGCCATTTTCCCCCGGGGCCCCAAATCCCCGCTCCCCCATCCCCATTTGGGGATTTTTTTTTTGGGAAAAATGGGGAAATGGGGGGGGGGGATGGGGATGAATTTTATCCCCAAATTGAAATGGGGATTGGGATGGGGAGGGGTCCCCCCATCCCCATTTCCCCATTTCCCCCAAAAAATTATGTAAATGGGGATGAGGATGGGGGCAGCTATATTTATTTTTATATTTTTATTATTTTTATTATTTCTATTATTTCTATTTTACTAACTATAAATACATATTTATAACTTAAAACCTAACTTATATAGGCAAAATGGAAGAATGGGGAAATGGGGGATCCGGGGGAAATGGGGAATCGAGGAAAAACGGGGAAAAATGGGGAAAACGGGGAAATGAGGATGGGGGTGGGGAGACCTCCCCCCAAATCTACCCCATCCCCATTTTCCCCAAATGGGGAAATGGGGGGGGGGGGGGGGGGGGATGGGAGAGGGTTTGGAAATTGGGGATGGGGATGGGGGGACCTATATCCATCCCCATTTCCCCATTGGCCATCCCTAACCACCAAGCATGAGGAAAAAAATCGAATTGAGAAGAAATCGAATTTCTGGAAACAAAATGAAAATTTGAAAACCCAAACAAATTTGAAAACCTAAATCCTTAATTTCCTAATATCTTCATATTCCAGAAAAAAAAAATCAGAAATTTGAAAACCCAAATCATTAATTTCCAAATATCTTTATATTCTAGACCCAACCCAGATCTGGAATCGAACCCACCCAAACCCACACCCAAACGACGATGGCGAAGACGATGGCGGTGGGGATGATGATTGAATGTTTGAGAGAGAGAGATTGAGAGTGATTGATTTCCAAAGATAGAAAAAATCAAAGAAAGAGAGAGAGAGAGAGAGAGATGGATGGTGAGAGAAAGAATAAGAATGATTTAATTTTGTTTTAAATTTTTTAAGAGAGATTGAGAGAAAGAAGGAGAGGCGTGGAGTCGGTGGTGGGATGATGACTGGGTGGAGATGATAGTGGGGTTGATTGTGTGAGAGAGAGAAATTATAATATTGGATTTTAATTGTTTTTTTTTTTATTAATTTAATAAACACTCTGTTTGCTGCATCCGCCATTCTGTTAGAAATTGGACGGAAATTTGGTAAAATGGCCACCGTTAACGATAAGTCTGCCAATAGTGGTCATTTTGGTGCGTTGGGAACTGTTGGTTACCAAACTGGTATATTTGCCTAAAAGTGATGGCCACCAATGTAATTTACTCATTTTTTCAATAATGCTACTTTGTTCAAATTTGACATCCAAATCTAGTGTCTAAATGATGTGGCAACACTATAATCTTTCCATTTAAATAATATTATATTTACATGATTTAAATTAATGGATTAGAGTGTTGTGATAACGCCTATTTCTACACTTAGTGTAGCCCCGTCTCCTATCCTTTTGCATCCGTTTTCCGGGTAAAACTACGTATTTTACGGTTTAATAAGCTTGTGCAGGCTTCCTAAAGCAATCCCAAGGAGATCAAGCTTGTTGGACATCATTGGAGCAAAAAGGGGCAACAAGTAGAGCTGAAGACAGGGCCAACGCTGTCACCAGTGCACATCGGGCAGAGATGTTGCGCTGGTCGTGCGCCGGACGACCAGCACCGGACGACCAGCGCAACTCTCACAGAGAAGCAGCGCTAGTGCCAGGCGCACAGCTCAACTTTTTCTAGATTTTCGTGCCCTAATTCCACACACTATAAATACCTCCCTTCAGCTTGTTTCTTAAGACCTCTACCACGACCACTTAGCTCCAAAACACCCCATTCTCACTCCAAACCTCCCAAGAACATATCTTTCACCTAAATCCTTCACCAAATCACTCAACACTTCCATCAAATCACCATCTAAACACAAATCCCACTTCACCACTTCATTTCCTCACATACATCTACCATAAAAATCCCACCTTGGAGCAAAAGAAGTCAAGGAGAGAAGAAGCCAAGCACATCCAAGCAAGAGAGGAGAAGCTCTTCACTTAGTTTACTCTAATCCTTTCTCTCTTTACTTTTACTTGTTCTTACTCATGGCTTGTACTTATTTTACATCTTTTGTAATCATTAATTGTAATATGAACTAAATCCATCTTGGCTAAGGCCAAGATGAGACCTTTTCCATAAATTAATAGTAAAGGCCATCACTTTATCTCCATTGCTTGTGTTGTGTACATTTATCTCATGCTCTTAATGATTATTGAATGTCTAGCTAGCATTTAGTGATTATTTGGTTGTTGTGTGAAGTACCGAGAGGAGAAGCACACAACGTGCTCGATGAAATGAGTGATAGAGGTTGGTAAGATAGAGATATGCGATGCTAGCCTCTAGGATTCATTTGTGTGCCATGAAGCTTAATGAATTTGTATGTAGTTCGGATAACCATTGAGAAATAGGTTGTTGGTGCATATAAATATTATCTCTATCACTTGAGAGAGGTTAGAGATTAATTGAGGGTCTCACGAATCTCCACACACACTTGCATATTTTATTTCAATGATGTGCCTAAAATTGTTAAGGATTGGATAGGTGGAATCATGGTCTTAGCCTAATCTCTCATACATATTACAATCACTTGCTTGTGTTTGGTTTAGCTTTGTTTACTTGCATTGTCTTGTTTCATTATTTGCATTAGTGGTAGTCTAATTTAGTTAATTTGAGTAGTGTAATCTTATCATCAAATATTGGCTTGTCTAAATAGTAACCAAATCAATCAATTGTGGTAATCGATTCATCAATCCTTGTGGGACGAATTTTCACTACAAAAAAAAAGCCTATCAGTGACGAACTATTTCCGACGGCGCTAATTGCCGTCGGAAATAGTACCTTTTCCGACAGCCATTTTAGTGCCGTCGGAAATGAGTAAAAATATGATATCACATTTCCGACGGCAAAATGCCGTCGGAAATAGTCAAAAAGCCGTCAATTTTGTTCTCAATTCCGACGGCACTTTTTGTGCCGTCGGAAATAGTATTTGTCCCGTTAAAAATAAGGAAAAGGAATACACTATTTCCGACGGCTTAAATTCCGTCGGAAATAGTCTTGTTCCATTTGAAAAGAGAAAAAGGAATACACTATTTCCGACGGCTTAATGCCGTCGGAAATAGTCTTGTTCCATTTGAAAAAAGAAAAAGGAATACACTATTTCCGACGGCTTAATGCCGTCGGAAATAGTCTTGTTTCATTTGAAAAAAAAATGGAATACACTATTTCCGACGGCCTCAATGCCGTCGGAAATAGTCTTGTTCCATTTGAAAAGAGAAAAGGGAATACACTATTTCCGACGGCCTAAATGCCGTCGGAAATAGTCTTGTTCCATTTGAAAAGAGAAAAGGGAATACACTATTTCCGACGGCCTAAATGCCGTCGGAAATAGTCTTGTTCCATTTGAAAAAAGAAAATGGAATACACTATTTCCGACGGCTTAAATGCCGTCGGAAATAGTCTTGTTCCATTTGAAAAAAAAAAATGGAATACACTATTTTCGACGGCCTCAATACCGTCGGAAATAGTCTTGTTCCATTTGGAAAAAAAAAAAGAATACATTATTTCCGACGGCATTGAGGCCGTCGGAAATAGTCTTTGTTTTGTTGATCCCGGTTTCATGGAATAAATAAATAATTTATTATTATAATATTAATTAATAAATTATAATCAAATGTATGTAATTTATAACATTACACAAAAAATGTGATTTTTAGGTCAATATTTTAAATGTATCACTATATGTGTTAAATGTATCCAAAATTCACTGTCAACAAAAACTTTAATAATTTTAATAAAATATATATTTTTTTAAATATCTCAATAGTTATATTTAAATAGTATACAAAAACAAAAATATATTTAATTACATAGTATACAAACATATCAATACCTTATATATAAATAATATGCAAAACACATCAGATATATGGTTACAGCAAAATGGTAAGGGAAACCCTTATTGTCTTCCAGGTTAAGGGTTCAAGCCACATGAATTTCATGGATTTAGAGTGCCACATGCTGGGTGATGTGGCGATGATGTGGTGCGTGTCAGGGTGACGTGGCGTGTGAGACGTGGCGACTATCAAGTTTTTATTTTTTTATTTTTTATAATTCGACTATTTCCGACGGCAATAAGCCGTCGGAAATAGCGGTAAAGCCGTCGGAAATACAAGTAAATTTGACCACCTTGAATCACTATTACCGACGGCACTTTTATCTTTTCCGACGGCCATGGCCGTCGGAAATGATAGTATTTCTGACGGCCCGTCAGTGAATAGTTATTTCTGACAAGCGTATTTGTGACGGCCTCTGACGGCTTTTCCCCGTCGGAAAAGGGTATTTCCGACGGGAAATGGTCTTTTCCGACGGCATTTAGCCGTCAAATGCCGTCGGAAAAGACCATTTTTTTTGTAGTGTTTATTCACCATTGTACTACTCTCTCTCGGCTCCGTACTATTACGGGTGCTCGTAAAAGAGTGGTCATGTTGCAACATCATTTGGACAGAGTAGCATTACTCTTGTTTTTTACCACACCTAAAAAAAATAAAAATTAAAGAAACATATATCTTGATAAAATCTGATTTAGTCATTTCACTCGTGAGGAGCCGGAAAAGAAGAAACAATCATGTCCAATTGGACCAATTCTGTGGTAGAGATGGAAATCTGGAATTGAAGCCCGGGAATTGTGAAATTTAAATTTTGTTAAAATAGATTCATTAGCAGTTTAACATCCGAAGTATTATATATGATATAAGACTGTAAGAAAGTGATAATATTTAAATAAAATAGATAAATTAATAGATTATGTATGACGCATATACTTTTAACAATTTTCTCAAAAGCCTAGTTGTGTTGGGGGACCTACTATTTTTGGAGGGGAAATTTTGTTTGGGGTCTACTTAGTAATTTTAATATAAGAGACAGAAGTTAGAAGTTAGAACACAACACGCAGAGACTCAAATAGAGAATAGAGACTCTGGCTCTGGGAGTGGCAAGTGCAACAGCAAAGACAACCTCTCAAGTCTCATGATGTGTATTTTTCCGATCTTGGAAAATAAATGGAAGAATTTAGAGGAAAGTAGAACAATTAGAGAGATAGATAGATAGAGATGATTTCATCTCTTTATATTCAATACCTTACATTGGATTCAAAGTGTACATTTTATAGGCTTACAATCAAGTGAACCAACTGCTCCTTAATACAAGGAAACAAGTGTCCCACTAACAAAGAATATCCACCGAAAAATAAATAATAACTCCTACCATGAACATAGAGTCTGCACTACCATCTATACAAAAAGGTTACAACTATAAAATTTATATTTTCACAATAAATTTTTGTTCCCTATTAAAAAATAAAAATAAAAAAATTCATCAAAGATTGATTAACCTTGATTTCAATGAATGGATTCGTCTTCTTTAACTAATATTAAATCTAAAAGAATAGGCCGGAAAGAGTGATGTTTCATGAAGTAGCATTTTAATTATACTTGTTATGATATTAAATCCGCGGGACAAAGAGATCGAGATTATTAACAATTCTAAGGTGGCAGTTTCTTGGGTGAAGAATGATGGTTTTGGTTAAATATATCTGGTTAATGCTATCTACGACATTCGTTGCATGCTCAAGTCTTGGGATAATATTGTGAGTTTGATGCATATATATAAATACAAAACTCATATATTTAAGGGTGAAATTCATTTTAGTCCCTCTAGTTTGACCTAATAGTCAAACTGGTCCCCCGGTTTTGAGAATTGTCTCGTTTGGTCCTTCTGTTAGGGTTTCCGTTAAAAAAGTTAAATCTGACATGACAGAGGGTCAAATGACCCTGCTGCCCCTGATTTTTGTTTTAAAAAATATATAAAACTAATTAACAAAATAATTAAAAAAATAATTAACTAAATAAAACTAATTAAATTTAAATTTAAAGACCCTAATTAGCCCCTGATTATTTCTAATTAATAACGATCGAAAATAATAAATATATTTCATCATCACCACCACCGGTCGCCACCACCTGAATGGCTACCACGGCCTGAAATCACCAGACTCAGACCCTAAATCACCACCACCACTGTAACCATCACCACACCAACCAAAAATCAGACCATAATATACAAATTTATTTTTTTTGACAAGATATACAAAATTTTCAGATTTTACATACAACCAAGATCTTCAAACATCATCATCTTCAAAACATCAAATTAACAACAAATTCACCCACAACCGATTCTCATCAAGTTCACGAAATTAAAAAAAAAAAGTCCAAAAATAAATCTCAAAATCAACCAAAACGAAATTCAAATCAAAATCAACCAAATTAACTTTTAAAATAACAAAACCCTAATACATTTTTCCACATAATACATTCGCATCAAGTTCACGAAATAAATAAAAAAATCCAAAAACAAATCTCAAAATCAACCAAAAAGAAATTCAAATCAAAATCAACCAAATTAACTTTTAAAATAACAAAACCCTAATACATTTTTCCACATAATACACAATTTTTTTTTTCAAGAATGAAACCCTCAATTGTGACCTTCAAATCAACAAAAAAAAAAAAAACCGATCGCTTGTCTCCTCTTCACGATCGCACTGTCGTCTGGGTCGTGGTGTCGCCGGAGTCTTGCGGATGCCGACTCTGTCTGCCCGGTGCCGTAGCAGTTGTCGCCTGTCGCCATCGATCGCACTGTCGTCTGGATCATGGTGTCGCCGGAGTCTTGCGGATGCAGCCTCTGTCTGTCCGGTGCCGTAGCAGTTGTCGCCTGTCGCCTGTCACCTGTCGCCGTCGATTCCATCTCTTCGTCGATGGTCACAATTGTATGATGTTGTTTGATGTTGAAGATGAGGAGATGAGAGAGAGAGAGAGAGATCGTGAGAGAGAGAGTAAAAGGGAGAGAAACAGATAAGAGATCGTGGAAAAGAAGGGAGAGAGAGAGGATAAGATTTTATTTTTATTTTTAATGTTTATTTTTTAATTAAATTAATTAATAATTATTTTTTAAAATAATCATATTTTTATATTTATTACGTAAGTTACGATTTTACCCTCACCACTTGGACGGAATCTTTACAAACCCTAACGGAATTGGACGGCAGAGATTGAAATACGGATTTTTGGAAACTAGCGGGACCTGTCAAGATAAAGCTGAAAACCGGGGGACCAGTTTGACTATTAGGTCAAACTAGAGGGACTAAAATGAATTTCACCCTATATTTAAACATAAGCATGAAAACAAAACGACAAAAAAACTTACTTGAATTTCCAGCCATGTCGTGGCAAATTCTTGTTGGATGATCAAAGATTCAAAAGTGGTGCTTTCCAATAGTTTTTGAAAGCTTTTCTGAAAAAGACAAAAAGAAAAAGGGAGAGTCTTCTACCCTCTACTCACTAAAATTTATTGGTCAAATCCAATGGGAGACTTGCCATTTATATATGAGTGAGGGTAGGGACCCCTTACACAGTATGACTTACCGAGAGTATCCTAACCCATAAAGGATTTTCTCAACCCTAATAGGATGGCTAATCCTAAAAGGAATACTAAGCCCACACATATAAATTAGCCCATACCATATGCTACATTGATATAATGTAGTCAAGGTGCACCAAGCCCACAAATATTGATCACACTTAATTGAGCTCATCATCCGGTTAAATCTCTATAACTTAAAGATTCCAATCAATTCGGTTTTCATAGATATAAAAATATAATGTTATGTTGCTCACAATATTTTTATAAAACAAAAATCTTACAAATATTTCTCTTGCCTTTTCTCCAAGAGTTTCCAATTCTTTTGCGGATAAGCTGGCTAAGAAAGGTTTGGGAAGGAGTGGGGACTTTATGGTGTGGGGTGATTGTTGACTCCTTTGTAGCGCTTTGTTGTTATAGCTCTTTGTGTGTTTCTGGTGTTTTTTGGGGCGCTGTGTGCTTCTTGCCTGTTTCCCTGTTTTTTTGTTTTTGTTTTGGTTGTTGTTGGCTGTGTGTTTGGCGTTGTCTTTGTTTGTTCTTTGTGCTGGTGCCCCTGTACCTGTCTTCTCTGGCCTTTGTGCCTTTAATAAATTTGTTGTTTAAAAAAAAACTTTGCTGCAAGTTTCCTGCAGAAGAAATTAAATTGACAACTATTGCATCCATACAACACCTTTTTTTTTTTGTCATATCTACACAACACTTTTAACTGTGAACAATATTTTCTTTTCTCTCTTGTTCATCCATTGTATCACATAGAGATATGCCTCTGGTTTCCGGCAAAATAAGTACAAAAAATCCACAACAAAAAACAATCAGCCCAAACACACCATAAGATAGATATGGATTCTTGCTCCCAAGAGAATTCAACAATGAACCGAGGACTGCACCAAAACTTACTGCTTGTCTTGCAAATGATGCGGCAAAGTTTCTCACACAAGTAGGAAACATTTCAACTGAATATACCAGAATCAAGTTTAATGCTGTATCCCCACATAGGAATGTTGCTAAGCTTAGTGAAATTTGTATAAGCTTAAATTTCTCCCCGGCAACAGCAATCATAACACTAAACATTCCACTTGCTAGACACAAAATCAACAACGAAGTCTTTCTTGTACATTTTTCGATCAAGAAATACGAGAGAAAAACTACCAGTATATCTAATAACCCATTAAATATCCCGCTGAGATGTATATCAAAATCCAAATTCCCAATTCCTAATGCCACTCCATAAAAAACTAGACCAATTCCAAAAGCAACAACCATAAGAGATAGCATTCTTTGACAAGACCATTTCCTACTAAATAGGTCTTTCATGGATGAGAAAACATTAACAGTACTACTTGAAGCTCCATGTCTTTGGAGCCCACTTAGAATATCTAAGCTCACTAGCATTGTTTTATCCTTTATTGGTGATAATTTTTTGACAACTTTTATGGCTTCTTCCCCACGGCCTTGGACAATCAACCATCTGGGAGACTCAATCACAAAGAGAAACAATACTAAACAATAAATAAGTGATGGAACAGAAACATAAAGATAGATATTTCTCCATGAAGCCCTTCTGTTTATGTATGCTATTGCCGGTAAAAATAACATACCTAACATGAAGAAGAAAAATAATAGAGTTCCAACTCGTCCCCGCCATTTTTTTCCAACCACTTCTGATAATAATATGATACCACTCGTTGCCATTGTTGCGCGACAAAATCCAGCTATGAATCTCAACAACGAATAAATCCATACACTGTTGGATAAGATGGTTATAATCCCGGTCACTGACATCATTAGACAAGAATAGAGGAGCAATTTCTTACGACCAAGACAGGAGTCCGCTAGGCTGGCTAGAACAAATAAACCAAGTATGGTGCCGGCGAAGTGAGATGATGCAGGTAAGCCACTGAGGAATGCATTGGAACATTGGAGTCCCCATTCTGATACGATGGTCTTTGAAGGGATTTCATCCCAAGCCCATTCAGAGGTGTGAAGCTTACAGATATCCGCAGATTGCTTGGAGTTGCATGTCGTACTAGCATTATTAGTGCAATGCCATGTTGGGATGCCATCTGTGTAGATGCTGATAAATGCCTGTTCAGAATCAAAAAATGCTGATAATGCAATAAGAATCACTTGGAAAAGCATCGCCCAGCCAATACCTTGAAGGTTTGGTTCAATCATCTCTTCAAATGATGTTGTTATAACATCATGGCTCTTATTGATCTCTAGTACTGAACCAACGATTCCGGCGGCATCATGAGACTCAGTAATTTTGGATGATAAATTTTCGTGTGATTGTGCCATGGTGATGTACTGTTTAGAAATGTTTCGTGTAATGCAATAAGAATCACTTGGAAGAGCATCATATAGTATCTTCTTTATATTGTGGTAAAACATAAAAAATATTATCCGATTGAATATTTTTCTAAATATATCCGGGTTTACTCTTGTTTTTTTTTTTAAAATTCTTAATTCTTTTTTTTCTAGAGGAATTTTGGACCTTTCATGAGAAATAATATGCGTGCCGTACTGCCGTACATATGACTATATGAGATGTAAAACAAGCATTAATAGTAAAAATATCTAATAAACAAACAAGCATTGTTTATGCAACAATGGTCGTAATAAACATTCAAAATATCTAATAGACAAACAAGCATTGTTTAAGTCGTAAAAAAAATTCAAAATCTCACAAATAAATAAGATAATCGCTCTCTAGACGATAAACTTTATCTTCCTTTTAGAGCATGATGCTTAATTTGTTGTATATATTATTGGGGTTTCAATCAATGTCATCCATTTGTAGATGATTATTAGGATTTAAGGAAAAAAAAAACTTGGGTGCGGGATGCACCCAAGAACTTCTCAGATTTAGAAGCTGGGGATAGTCAATATATATATATATATATTATATATATTAATAAATAAAAAATTCGTTTGAAATACATGAAAATTGTAAATGTTATTGATCGGTCCACAAACACACGGTAAGACTCTTGCAAGTGTATAAGGTCGGAGTGTAATATGATGGCCGAGTAGGGATCGTTCCCACAAGGACTAAGGATTGATTACTAGATTTTATCGGCTTATATACTATTTGGACAATTGAAATTGAAAGTTTCTAGAATTTTAACACTAAATTGATTAATTCTAAAGCAAGTAAATAATAACCACAACTAAAATGAATGTTATAATATGATGAAAGTGTGCTAGAACTTGAATCCACCTCACCCTTCTAATTTGACTCTTGACTTACTTAATCTCTCATTTGTGCAAGTATAGATTATAGGTTCGTATTCCCTTAAATCAATCCCTAATCTCTCTTGATGTCTTAGAGATTATATCCAAGCATACAAAATATGAATGAACTTATTAAGATTAGTGGAACACATACATGAACCCTATATGCTAGCCTAATGTATCTCTCACTTTCTAGTCATATATAGTGAATATTTAGTTTATCTATTGATCATTTAACAATCTAGGAAGAATGAAAAAGGTATTTTTTTTAAATTTTATTTATTTTAACAAAAGTCTCCCTAATCCTCCTCTAAGGACAATCATCTCCATGCTTCTTAAATGAAGAGGGCCCACCAAGATCTCCAATAATCACCTCCCCTCTCTCAGCAAAGGCAAAGGTCAAAGACAAGATCTTTGATTGGCCGAAATTTTGGGGCCCAAGGATCTAAAAATGGCAACTGAAGTTGACAACATCGAGCAAAATATGTGTCCTTGTTCGGAGCCTTGTTCTGCAGTCAAGGGCGCATAATATAGAAAATGAGACTCTCTGCCAAGAAATCGGTGCCCTGTTCTGCGGCCCCTAATCGCAGAATCAAGGGCACATAACTAAAATGAAAATTGTGATCTTCTGGGCCCTTTTCTGTGGCCCTTAACCATAGAATCACAAGGGTGCATAATTTATTTCCTGAAATTACACTTTTGCCTTAGAATTTCCACATTTTTACACATAAGCCCCTTTGCTGGAAAGAATCATGAAACACTTATTTAAATCGTTAAAAATACGGTTTTACCCGGGAATAGAGCATAAAAGACACAAATAAGGGGGCTACACTTCGTGTAGAAATAAGAGTTATCAGTTATTAATATTATATTAATTAGTATAATAAAATGAAATTACATTTAAGATATTATAAAAATCAAAATGTCCTAGAATAATAATATATCTTACATTTAAATTAAAAAAAAAGAAAGAAGGAAAATGTATAATATAATGAAAAATTGAAAATATTATGGATCCTAATGTGAATCGTGTAATATAATAATAAATTGGAAATATATATATATATACATATATATATATATATGAAAGAGAATTTAAGGTGGAAAATGAAATTACAATATAAAATGAAAAATTAGCCAAGATTTGGGAAATTTGGAGAGAAAATTTAAGATGGAAAATTAAAATTAAAAAAATTAAAAATTGGCCAAGATTTTGGAAATGTTAAATATATATATATATACATATATTTTTTAAAATTTTCATTTGTTAGATAAAAAAAAAAATTACTGAAATTTTAACTTCAAGGTAAATTCATATTGACAAATAGGTATTTGTCAATACCCATCAACAAACTCTAAACACACAAATCTTTGGTTGTTCTAGATCACTTGAAATTATGTGAAGGAATTGAAACTCGAAGTGAAGAAAATAAATGAAAATACCTCATAAATAACTTGCTAACAAATTACATGATAAATCTGCCGACAAAATCAAAACCGCCAACAAATTATACATAACCTGATCATATATCACATATATAAAACTACATCCACATCCACATCCACAAGCACTATATGTCGAACGGTTATGTTTGGGATTGTTTTGTTTAAAAAATAATTTGATTATAGCTTAACTTTATAAATAATCAACTTAGGAAAAAAGTAAAGACAAAGTGTTT
This sequence comes from Acer campestre, assembly GCA_954870605.1. Lineage (NCBI taxonomy): Eukaryota > Viridiplantae > Streptophyta > Magnoliopsida > Sapindales > Sapindaceae > Acer > Acer campestre. The sequence continues at coordinate 6,824,042 of OX940808.1, read as the reverse complement.
GGTAAACTTTAATTGATTATAGAAAATGATCAAAATGGATATTTATTGTTAAAATATAATATATATTATTAAAGTATAGCTTTAATACAAGAGAATGTAATTTTATTTTTATTTCCAGCTTCTTTTTTTTTTTTTTCTTTTTTTACAGTTTTTTTTAATATATATATATACATATCAGTGCTAGTCCCGACGTTTTGGAGGCCCCTGGGCAAATATATAAAATTGGGTCATTTGTTCATTCTCGCATCTGAATCTTGTGCAATCTCGTACTTAATAATATAATATAAATATATATATTATTTTTTGAGAAAATTTACAAAAACTTAATCAAAGTAATTTTCATCAAGTTTATGTCGCGATACATAGAAAAAACAAAATTGAAAAAAAAAAAAAAAAAGTTACGATCAAATAGATTTGCATGACAGTTTTCACTCAAAGAAATAACGTGTATAAATAAGGAAAGATGAACTTGCTTAGAAAATGAAAAGGGATGAGGAGACATCCTCCTTTTCTATTTTATTTTATTTTAATTTTTTTAGAATTTTAAAAAATAAATAAAAGAAAGGGTATATTTGGTAATGTTTGGGGCATGCTTACAAAATATAATTTTTTAAAAACTACGCTATCATGGCACAACAATCTAATATAAATCTGGTGGTAAACTCCTCACATCTACGCTAAAATGTTGTGGAATTTATGTAATACTTTTAAAAAAAATGTAAAGCACTAAATCAATAAATATGGTAAATATAAAATATATCCGATTGCTTACTTTTGGATATGCATTATTATAGAAATAAACTTGATAGTTAGAGAAAAAAAAAAAATTTCTTATAATTAATCAAAGCATTGTTATATGGTAAATCAAACTGGCAAGACACGTCAATATTGGACCCCAAAGTTGGCCTAAGGAAAAGGAACCTGTTGAGTATTGACCAAATAGTGTTTGGGATATTTGGCCGAGATATAGTAGCTGTGATCAGGTACTACAGAATAACTTTGTGTGATGTTCTTCCAGATTCTTGATCTAGTGGTGTAATTGGCAACACATCCTACATATAATATATTTCTTTAATTTTAGTAAAAATTGTAAAAATAACCACTTTTATTGTAAGGTCCAGCTTCGTAATTTATGAGCATGGTGTCAAGAATCCAGGATGGGTATAAATTTCGAAAACGAAATTTTTGTGAGGGAAGAATTGTAATACCCCAATTCTAGAAACTTACCCAAATCCATAATTCAAGCCCAAACACAAAATTTATCCAGGCCTAAGCCCAAGACCCAAAAGTTGATCAAGAGTCCAGGCCAATTGATATTTAAAAAAAAAAAAAAAAAAAAAAAAAATGCATTGTGGAGGCAAGCAGCTGCTAGGTGGCAGTGCATGATGAAGAGAGGTGGCAAGATTTGGTGAAAAGGTGGCAAATAAATGAAAAAAAGAAAAAGAAAAAGGAAATAGATAGAGATTGAAGTGAGATCTGAGGAGTAGGCGTGATATTATATAAAAGAAGATTAAAAGGAAATGAGGAGAGAAGATGGATTTTCATACAAAAAGCATCAAGAGAAACAGAGAAAGAATGAAACAGAGAAAGAAAGAAGAAGTTAGACGAGAGGCAAGAGATTGAGAGGTTGAGAGTGAGAAATAAGAGAAAGATCAGAAAATAAAAAAAGAGGCAAATCAGAGAATCAGAGAAAGAAAAGAAGAAAAGAAAGAAGAAAGAAAAAAATAAGATTCTCACGTGATTCTCTCGTACTCAAGATATGAGTCGGGTCGGGTCCTGTTAACTTGGTATCAGAGCATCAGTTTTAAATTCATCGGACATTTTCTTGTTACATGCATCAATTAAAGAGAAATTTGCATTTCTATCATGCATCAGTGTGGTCAATTTCGCATGAAACCTATGAAAGATTTGGGTTAGCAGCAGAAGTTAGAGTAGAACGGATTCAGCAGAGAAAGTTATAGAAAGTAAGTTTGAAGATTTATGTGCAAGTTATTGTACAATTAAGAAATTGACTAGATGAGAGAGTTTTCCAGAAATTTCAATAGCAGTTATTGGAGTATATGATGATTAATGAGAGTTGAGAGACAATAAGTTATGAGCAAAAAGTTAAGAACCAAGAGTTGTGTGAATTTCGAGGACAAAATTCTTATAACAAGGGAAGAATCGTAAGGTCCAGCTTCATAATTTATAAGCATGATGTCAAGAATCCAGGATAGGTATAAATTTTTCGTAAGGAGGGGAGAATCGTAATACCCCAATCTTAGAAACTTACCCAAATCCATAATTCCAGCCCAAATACAAAATTTATCCAGACCCAAGCCCAAGACCCAAAAGTTGATCAAGAGTCCAAACCAATTGATATTTAAAAAAAGAGGTAAATTAGAGAATCAGAGAAAGAAAAGAAGAAAAGAAAGAAGAAAGAAAAAGATAAGATTCTCACCTCGTACTCAAGATATGAGACGGTGCGGGTCCTATCGTTTATTATTTGAAATTTGTTTTTAACTGCATATAGGCTTTTATGTGAAATTTGTTTTTAATTACATATGAGAGTTTGACGGTTGATAACGTACAATATTGTAAAATTTTATTTAAGTCAATAATCATAAATTACAAAAATATTCATGCAACTTCATTTTTATTTTATTTCTCTTTAAAAAAAAAAAAATGTAATTTTGTTTTTTAAAAAAAAAAAAAAAAAAACAGAAAATGATCGAAATATCTCTCAAAAACCTTATTTTTAACTTTTTCGGGAAACTTACCTAAACATCCTTCCAAAAGGTGTGTTTCGGTAACAAATAACAATTGATATGAATAATTCATATTTTTTTTTTTATACTTTAAAAAAAAAAAAAATCGTTTTTTTAATCATTTTCAAGTGGCAAAATCATGAATCAAATTATTTGAAATAAATTACAATCGTGCTTAATTCATAAAATAGGATGTTTGTTCCTATTATGTTCACCTTACGGTTTAATAATAATAATAATAAATAAATAAATAATAAATAAAATAAAAAAATTTAGTAGGCTTGCCACATCATTAATTGCACACTCATTAATTAGTTTCAGTTCCTTAACTAAAATACACTAAAATAATAGTAAACACATAAACACTTGCACAAAGCACACACTAAAATAGTAAAATCACATAATTCATATATATAATAGATAAATATAGAAAACCAAGAATTCCAAACCTGATCTTTCTTTTTCCCTGGAATCAGGACTGAGAACTTTCTTCACAGCAGAAAACCAACCCCTTTCTTCACCATCTTCTAAGAATTCATCTTGGGAAGCAAGCAAAGGCAAACCAGTTAATTTCAAGACCCTAATAAGATTAAACGAAAAAAAATTCTCATAAATTGCTTCAGCTACTATATAGTTATATGATTAGTTTTTAGTCATTGGATTGAAATCCAAAGATTTATAAAAATCAAATTTTAAAAATTTTAAAAAATTTTAAAAATATATATTTCTCTCACATTATTATCGAGCAACTATACTACTAAACTCAAAGAAACTGCAAACCCACAACAAAAAAAGGGTGAGATCAAGATTGAGAATTTAGAAACAGATCAATAATAGTTTCAAAAAAAAAAAAAAGATCAATAATGAAACAACTTAATTAAATGAATTTAATAAGTGTTGTCAATGAACCGTAGAAATTGACATGAAACCACCATTTCAACATATAAAATGTTCAAACTTTCAAACATTTATGATTTATTTAATTTATCCAAAGTAGCCAATAAATGCAGAATTTCCCAGATTAAAGGGAAAAAAAAAAGATATTTGGAATAAAACACAAAAGCAGATATCAAATTTTCATATTTGGACAGAAGAAAACAAGGAAGAGAAGCACATAAATGAGACAGAAAATGGACAAATGCATCATAAATGCAAATCAAGATCAAACCAACTTCAAATTTAGATAAATCCTAATACGAGACAGAATTGGACAAATGTATCAAAAACAGAAGACATGAAAAAACAAGAGAAAAAAAAATGAATTTCAAAGAAAACCCATATCAAGATTTCCAATTTAGAGAAAATTCAACACAAACCCACATAAATGAAAACAATAAATAGATAAAAAAAAAATGTACATAAAAAAGAATTCAAACATGAAATACCTGTAGCAGTGGGAAAAATCCTCAGATCTATCTGATTTCAAGGAAATATTTTTTATCTTTCTCTCTATCTCTGTAAATATATATATATATATCCACCAAAGAAGTCAATGAAAGAAAGCCTTTTTTTTCTTATGGTACACAGAGATATATATATATGGTAATGGAAGATATTATTGCCAAAAGAAAAAGCTTATTTTTCTTTTCCCTTTTTTTCACAGATGTCACCCGCATATGGAGCGAGTGACAGCTCTTTTTATGTAAGAGACAGAGCACAACACAGATTCACATAGAGACCCAAAGACAACCTCTCAAGTTTCAACACTAGCTAGATCCCTTAAAATCGGTGGTGTGAGGTTCGAGCTTACCATACCATTCTTATTTTACGAGTATGTATCAAGAGAAGAAACTCTCATGTCCAGTTCCGTAGTAAAGATGAAATTGAGACTTTAGAATTGAGACAGTTAAATTTTATTAAAATAGTTTCATTAACATATGAGATGGTATTATAATATGAGACCGCCAGACAATGATGGTACTTAAACAAAATAGATAAATCAGTTGATTATATCTGACGCATCTACTTCTAACAATTTTATCTTTCTCCCATCTCTATAAAAAAAAAAACAATTTATAAACCAAGGAAGTCAATGAAACAAAAGCATTTTTCTTCTTATGATACACGCAGAGAGAATGAGAGATATGGAAATATGAGAGATCGCAAGAAAGTGATAATATTTACATAAAGTAGATAAATTAGTAGATTATGTATTTATGTATGACGCATATACTTTTAACAATTTTCTCAAAAGCCTGGTTGTGTTGGGGGACCTACTATTTTGGAGGGGAAATTTTGTTTGGGGTCTACTCAGTAATTTTTATATAAGAGACAGAAGTTAGAACTTAGAACACAACACGCACAGACTTGCATAGAGAATAGAGACTCTGGCTCTGGGAGTGGCAGTGCAACGGCAAAGACAACAATCTCTCAAGTCTCAACCTCTCAAGAGAGTAACATGGAGGTAAAATGGGAGATGAGAGAATAAAGATTGTTATGTTGTAGTGCATGTTATGTCTGATTGAGGGGTTTTTATATAGGCACTATTGATTTGAGCCGGTGTGAGAACCTAGGTGGACTTCTTGTTCATTCTTGTACAGGGCTGTGTTGCTACAATATTATATCCTATGTTATACTTCTTTGTATAGGGCTCTTTTATAATATTCATGTTTTCACAATAAATTTTTCTTTCCTATCAAAAAAAATAAAAAATAAAAAAAATCAAAGATTGATTAACCCTAAAATTCGTATCATATTTCAATGAATGGATTCGTCTTCTTTAACTAATATTTAATTTAAATGAATAGGCCGGAAAGAGTGATGTTTTATGAAGTAGCATTCTGATTATACTTGTTATGATATTAATTTTGCTGCAAGTTTCCTGGCAGAAGAAATTAAAAAGAAAAAGATAGAAGTAAGTGTTAATGGTGCAAAAGTAGACGACTAGACGGTAAGAAGTAATGGAAATACAGGAAGAAAAGAAACACTCAAAGCGTAATTCTTTCTCACCGCTTCTAATTTTGATTCCATATGAGGTTAAGAATACACTAAGATGTTTCTGTAAGTTGTAATTTCATATAGCAATTTATATTGTATGATATGCCTGCTGTTATTCATTAAAGCTTTTTCAACCTAATTCTTGTAAAACATAGATACAAAGTTGGTTGTTCGGGAATAAGACTAACCAAATTTTTGTGTCTGATATTCGAAAAAGGGAAATCAAATTTGTTACATTTGCTGTCACAAAAGCCTGTTGTACTTGTGAAATGTGAATGTAGTAACAGTTTTAATTCCATTTTTGTATCGTATTTTTATTGTATTAGATTATCATGTGAGGACTGAGGACTAGTTTCCCTTGCAAGCCTTGTTGTCCAGGCTTTGTTATGTTCAAGTTTCCTTCACATCTTCATTTCAGTTACCTATCAACCCCCGGTTAGCCATAAATTATTGACCTAGCGGTAAATTTGAGTGGTTTCGATTCGAAATTAATCAAAAACCTCTTTTTATATTCTGAAATGTACATACTAAAAAACTTTATTCAAATGAGGGGTATTCTATAGTCACGAGATCCTATTATTGTTCAAGTCAAATTTATGAAATTGAACGTTAAATTTGTGAGTTGGTATAGACTTCAACATAAGTTTTGTAACTATATATTGATGTCACACTCACTCTCCATGCAAAACGAGAGTTTCTAGTTTCTTAAGCAGCATTAAAGCACCACATGACACCTTTTAAAAAGGTATAATTAAAGGTGGCAATTGGGGCTGGGCACGGCCTGGCCGGTTAAGGCCCACTAAGGAAGCGGGTCGTGCCTGGCACGACACGCTATTGTAGCATGTATAGGCTAGCATGGCACGATGGCATGTGCCGTGCCGGATCGAGGGTGATGGCCCGCCGTGTCTGCACGACACGGCACGCCAGGCCCCCATGTGAGGCCCAACAACCGGCATGCAGGCCGACCGTTGGTCTACTAGAATTAAAAAAATAATAAAAAAATAATAATAATAATAAATTGAATTGAGGCTGGCATGCCGTGCCAGTAAGGCACGACCCATTGTAGCCGTACCACCCGTTTCCTTAACATGTCATGCCTAGTACGGCACAGCACGACACAGCATGCTAAGGCGTTAGGGCTTGACGGGACGGGCCTTAGAGGGCTGTGCCGGCATGTTTTTATAGCTTTAGGTATAATTAGAAGAGGAAACAAAAATAAGAATCTGAAACTGAGCACTATTGATAACCCAATACAAATTGACAACCGTTGCCTCCACACAACACTTTTACCTGCGAACAATATTTTCTTTTCTCTCTTGTTCATCCATTGTATCACATAGAGATGTGCCTCTGGTTTCCGACAAAATAAGCACAAAAAATCCACAACAAAAAACAATCAGCCCAAACACACCATTTGATAGAAATGGATTCTTGCTCCCAAGAGAATTCAACAATGAATCGAGGACTGCACCAAAAGTCACTGCTTGTCTTGCAAATGATGCAGCAAAGTTACTCATAGAAGTAGGAAACATTTCAACTGAATATACCAGAATCAAGTTTAATGCTGTATCTGAACATAGGAATGTTGCTAGGCTTAGTGAAATTTGTATAACCTTAAGTTTCTCCTCGACAACAGCAATCATAACACTAAATATTCCACTTAATTGCTAGACACAAAATCAACAACAAAGTCTTCCTTGTACATTTTTCACTCAAGAAATATGAGAGAAAAACTACCAGTATATCTAACAAGTGGAAATGGTGAGAAATGTCACCTTTTTAAAGTCAGTTGGTGACGTTGTCAGTGGTTTAATAAGTTAAGTTTAAAATGCACCTATTATGGTGAACTACCAAAATTGCCCTTAGATTTGAGTTTATGTTATTCTCTTTGTACTTTTCTCACTCCACTAGGCTTAACTCAGTCTCTCTCTCTCTCTCTCTGCAAATAAAAGTTCAACGTTGCCTCCACTTTCTTGTTTAACTTATAAACCCCCGACGTGCTTCATTCAATAAGGTAATATTTTTTCCCACAAATTCTTTGAATTTGTTCACATTTTCATTTGTTCATTTTCATATGTTATCGGAGTATTTATTTTAGATCTCCGAGCCTTTTGAATCCTTTTTCGAGCCTTTTCATGCCTTTTTCGAGCCTTTTCATGCCTTTCCCGAGCCTTTTCATGTAATGCCTTTCCCGAGCCTTTTCATGCCTTTCCCGAGCCTTTTCATGTAATGCCTTTCCCGAGCCTTTTCATGCCTTTCCCGAGCCTTTTCATGTAATGCCTTTCCCGAGCCTTTTCATGCCTTTCCCGAGCCTTTTCATTCCTTCCCGAGCCTTTTCATGTAATGCCTTTCCCGAGCCTTTTCATGCCTTTCCCGAGCCTTTTCATTCCTTCCCGAGCCTTTTCATGTAATGCCTTTCCCGAGCCTTTTGAAGGCTTACCCGAGCCTTTTCATTTGAAGGCTTACCCGAGCCTTTTGAAGGCTTACCCGAGCCTTTTGGGTGCTTACCCGAGCCTTTTGAAGGCTTACCCGAGCCTTTTGGGTGCTTACTCGAGCCTTTTGAAGGCTTACCCGAGCCTTTTGGGTGCTTACTCGAGCCTTTTGAAGGCTTACCCGAGCCTTTCCATGTCTTATCCGAGCCTTTTCAATATCCTCACCCGAGCCTTTGTGAATGTAATATTTGAAAGAAAATTTTTTTTAGGTGAGTTTTTATTAATGGTTTGTGATGATTAATTTGACAGCATCATGAATCGGGTTAGAATAGTAATATCTTACAACGGTCGATGGGAGCAGTTACCCGACGGAAGTCAGAGGTTTGTTGGATCCGATAACCAGGGAATGTATGTGTCAAGGAATATGACTTACGAAGAATTGGTGGCGATCGTGCATACCATTGTCAAGTATGATGTAAACAAATTCAATGTTGATCTAGCATCAATATCAATTGTTCCTGGCAGTACATGTCGCACATTTATAAGAAATAACGATGATGTTCAGTTTATGCTAGGGGAAGATCGGGTGATCCCTCAAGTATGTGTCAGTCTAACCGAGAGGACAGCTAGAGATCCGATAGGAAATGATATTCATCCTGCTGAAAATACCCAACAATTAGGATCATTTTCCGGTAGCAACCGAGTGTTCACCCAAAGGAGTGCCACCGAAGGTGGGGAAAACGTGTGCGGTGTCCCACCAGTAGCGGTCGACCATGCAAATGTAGTTGAACCTGAATTTGGCGATGTGTTTGGTTGTCCAATTGAGCAATACAATGAGCAGTACACTGAGCAGAACCATGAGGTGGATAATGAGGCAAATAATGTACAGGTTGATGATCTAGAAAATGTGGATGAAGACCCTGCACAAATTCAAAGACGTGGAAGAAGACATGTAGAAGGAGTTAGTTGCTCTGCAGCAGATATGCTTGGGAGTTCCGAGGTACGGCATCATGTAATTGCATCTGATTCTGATAATGCGAGAACGTGGGTTATTCCCGGAGCAGATTCATACTCATTTGGTATTGGTACAAGCAGCACATTAGCATCGCAAGAACCTAGAAGCATGATTTATAAAGGTCAATTTTTTCCGAGTAAAAAGGATTTGAAGAGGCTCGTTGGCCTATTTTCAATGCGGCAGAACTTTGAATGGAAGGTGAAAAGGTCTAATAAGACAACGTTACATCTGGTTTGCATCGTTGATGGGTGTACGTGGAAATTAAGAGCGGTGAGGAGATATGAAGGGACTTACTTCCAAGTCAGAAGTTTTGTGAACGAACACAGTTGTCCCTTGGAGGAGATTCACCGTCGCCACCGACAAGCTAGTGCAGTCATAATCGGAGAAGTGGTTGCACCTAGACTTCAACAACACGATGGTCGTCTCATGCGTCCGAAGGACATAATCGCCGATATGAAAACAATGTATGGCATCCAAATCATGTACAGTAAGGCACATGATGCCCTGCAATATGCATTGTCTTTGACCTATGGAACGCATGAAGAAACTTTCCAACTGCTGCCATCTTTTGCATACGTTCTGGAACAGCAAAATCCTGGCACAATCACTGACTTACAGTGCACAGACGATGGTAAATTCCTCTACTTTTTCATGTCGTTAGGGTCCTCAATTAGAGGTTTCCGGAGGTGTATGCGTCCTGTGATTGCAGTTGATGGTACCCATTTGAAGGGAAGATTCGGGGGTACAATGTTTGTTGCAACTGCACAAGATGGAAACGAACAGGTGTATCCAATTGCCTTTGGGTACGGTGACTCAGAAAACAACCTTTCCTGGGAGTGGTTTTTGGAATGCTTGAGGGGTGCCCTTGGTCACATAGATGATTTGGTTTTTATTTCCGATCGTCATGCAAGCATTGAAGCAGGGATTTCTAAAGTGTTCCCTTATGCAACCCATACCCTATGTTGCTGGCATTTTGGTGAAAATATGAAGAAGCGATTCCACAGGAAGGATGTTGCCCACATAATGGATGCAGCAGCTAGGTCGTACAGTGAAATAAAGTATAATTGCCACATGGAGGAGTTACGTAAGCTGCACAAGGGTGCATTCGATTATGCCATTGCTGCCGGTCCACAGAAGTGGTCCCGCGTACACTGTCCCCAAAGAAGGTACAGGCTGATGACCACAAATGTTGCAGAGTGCATAAACTCATGCCTAAAATTCGCACGACAACTGCCACTGATGACACTGGCAGAGTTCATTAGGAATATGCTACAAAAGTGGTTTCACGATCGTCATGCAGCTGCACAGTCCATGCGTCATCGATTGACCAACGCTGCACATCTTGTGATCCTGAAACGTGTCGAGAAGTGCAGTTATATGACCGTAAATCCAGTTGATTGGAACATATTCTCCGTCAAACACAAGGGAGAACAGTGGACAGTTAACTTAGCCCGGAAGACTTGCACATGCAACAAATTCCAACTGGATTTATTTCCATGCTCACATGCACTCGCAGCGGCAAGGTACATGACAAGTTACAGTCAAACCCTTTATATTACCGTTTGGATAAATCTTACTGTTTTTATTGTTGTAGGGAGCGAAACTTGGATTTCACATCGTTGTGTTCGGACTACTACAAGACAGAAACACTTACTGATGCGTACTCGGTTCCTATTATGCCTGTTCGCCATCCTTCTTCATGGGTAGTGCCATCTGACATAACAGCACGGGTTGTTTTAAATCCAAAGTCGAAGAGACAATCAGGTCGACCGATGGAGAGTCGACATGCCTCCTCTTCGGAGAGGACAATTACACAATCGTGTAGAAGATGTGGACAATCAAGACATAACAGCAGGAGGTGTTCCAACCCGCCTATGGTTAATGAAGGTCCCACCACAATTGTCCCCGAGGAATACCGTCGCAGGTGCAGCATCTGTCATCAAATTGGACACAACAAACAAACGTGTCCTCAGAAGGACTCTACCGTTGAATGAAGTGAGCCCGTTGAGGAAGGTGAGCGGAAAAGATCTTTTGATTGCTAATGTATTCCAACATCGTTCACACTTATGCACTCATAAGATATAGTTGTGTTATGGTTTTTGTTTAATTTAGTTCTTCGTTTAATGTCAGTCTGGATCCTTTGTTATAGTTATTAGATTTCGTTGTATTGTTTATGGATTTTAATGTAGGAACTGTCTGTTCAACTGTTACTAAGAAACGTTTAAAATTTTAAAAAATTAATAATTTCATTACTCAAATGATGTTATGTACAGAAAATAAATCAAATGTTATGTACAGAAAATAAATCAAATGTTCACATAAACTATCTGCGAACCAACGCCTTCGAGTTAACAAAAACCTCCACGGCCATCTTCTCCAGGATGGTAGCCATATCGTTTTCCGTCCAGTCGAACGTATCCCGGTTAGCCGTGAGGTACTCTGTCAACCTCAAAGTATGGGCACCACAGTTACCCCTGCAATTCACCACATCAAATACGTTATAAGATAATGTAATTAAAACCAATTGGAAGGACTTAAGTTTTTGAGACAGTCATACCCTTGTGTTTGTTGGGGCACACGGTCTGCGGAGACATAAAAAAACGTGAATGGCCTATTCTTCTCCCGATACGTCGTATCACCCCTCCGTCTGTGCCCATGAAAGTCCACTGCATGCAGCATTGAGGGTAAAAAATACCTCAAGCAAGCGAGCTGCATTTTCCTGTGGCGAAGAGGGACCTCCTGTCTCCACGGATCGAACAGGTAAATATGCCCTGCTGTGAGGTCGACGCTGGCCAGGGCCCAATGTGTACGCCCAAGGTTGCAGGGAATCATAACCTGAAGTTTTTTGGACAACGTGTTATCAGTGTCAACTTTTAATATTATACAAAACATCACCATGTAAAATAAACACTTACGGCGTCAGCATTGTGCCACGGTGTATGCACCCTGGCGGGAGCAATCCACGTACGACGGTAAGGTCATCTTCAGACCACTTCTGCTTCACAATAGACCAACGTTTACGAGGTCCACTGGCTCCAGTTCCCATCATTTTCTCCCACCGGTAAAGTAAGTATGACTGTACGAAATCGTTGTGTAAATATTAACAATGCAATGCATAACCCAATTTTATACTGTATTATTTAAACACTTACATAGAACTGTGAATCCAGTATGTTGATCCTTGCACCGTAGACACTGGAGTATGTTCGCTGACGCTTCCGAAGAATATGCAAGTACGCGTCTATGTGCTGAAAATATGCCAATTTTGTATTGTTAGGATGTAACCATTTATGAAACAACATAAACAGAGAGTTTTTGTCAAGTACGTACCGTATCCTCCAACTCCATGAAGTTGGTTTGAAACCGGTGGAACCAAGGGGCAGCAACTGCTTCCGGTAGATCCACATCACGTCTGCATATTTGGTAAAAAAGTTAGATAACCAAGTCAATTGTACTCAGGTCTTTCAAAATACAATAAAAAGATTGTGGAACTCTACGATTTTACTTACAATTCCCCTGTCGAGTTCTTCTTGTAGGCTAGGTATGTCTGCAGGTGTTCACCATCTACCAATGCGTTGGGCGCCCATACATGTGGTGGCGGTGGCATCATCCTTGGCCTCTTCGGCCGACATGGGTCAGTGTATGGGGTCCGCTGCTGCCAACCTGGCTTGCGACCCCGGGCCTGACGCCCAACAGGTGGGGGAGTCTGATCTGAATCGCTACGCTGTGAGGAGGAAGTGTGGCCCAATGTATCTCGTGTAGGGGTGTGCTGTACAGAGGAACTCGGTCCCCGTGGATGATCTGCAGGGGTGTGCTGGGAGGAGGTACCCATAAGATCTGCTGCAGGTGTGTGCGGGGAGGAGGCACCCAGAAGATCTACTGCAGGTGTCAGCTCAGCTGGGGTAGACCCTATGTGTGGTCCGCGACTGTGGAACTCTACCCCTGTAGACTGAGTGGACAGCTGCGCTGGAGTAGGATCGAGCAGAGGGGTCCGTTGTAAGGAGACAACCTGGTCAACCTGAGGTACCGGCTCTATCTCCATAGGTGCTGTCCCTGCAGCACCGGTACCACTAGTAACATCTTCACGTGGTGTCAGCCCGGACCGCTGCTGCTCACGCCCGCTCTGTGGGTCTGCCCCGTCCTGATGACTACCGGACTCGTCCCTGGGACTGAAGTCATGGTCATGGTCATCCTCCGATGGGTCCTCGAATGAAGGACCTGAACTACGGGCCTGCGGCGTCGGCCTCGAACCCTGCAGACCCTTAATCAGATCCAGCAACTCCCGATGTTGTTGATCTCGTTTCTGATCAGTCTTGCGCACTTCCTCCCGTAAATCTTGGAACGCAGCCATCAGTTTTGTATACCCACCGTCCTGAAATGATTTCGAACTCTATCAGTACTAAAACGAGCATTTAATTTAAATAAAATAATGCGGTTCAAATATTTTTACGTACCTGATGATGCCCTCCAACGCCACCTACTAGATCAGCTTCAGGGCGAGGCTGTCTGGGTAAAGTGAATCGTACCCGCCTACGCCTCTTCAAGAGTCTCCCACTATGACCCTGCTGGTCTGAAACATCCAAATCACTGGGTCCGGAAGTCCGACCCTCCTCGTCACTGGGTCCGGAATACCGAACCTCATCCTCACTGGGTCCGGAATACCGAACCTCATCGTCACTAGGATCCGGACGGTGACCAGCTATATCGGATGCATCGGAATCATATAGACTGCCGCCCAGGTCTATGCCTTCGTAGTATCGTTGAGCCCTTTCAGCAGCCGTCGGGACCAATTCAGTCCGCGCAAACATCTGAAATCGGAGTTACATTAGTTTAATAGTGTACATACTAATAATTATAAATATTAAGTTCAATAATACTTACCCTTTCGATGAAAATGGAATCCAGCTTATCCCCCCTCGGTCGCTTAGTCAACTCCCATTTCAGAATACGTGGGGGGGGGGGGGGGGAGATCGTTCCCCCTGCGGGTCCCACAGTTTTTGTTACGAAGTTCAGGGATAACCTCAAAAGCAAATATCTGCATAATAGATAAGTACGATAATAAGTAACAACATCAATGAAAAAAAAAATTCAATTAAAGTAGAGCTTCTAATTTTAAATTCTCACCAACAGTGCGTGCGATACACCGTATAAGTTGTAGGTCTCGACGGTGTGTGATGCGCCCTTTTCTTGCTGCCTTTTTTCGAACCGCTCCCGTCGACCATCCAACGCATGCTTCCAACTATGTATGGATCGCCTATACAAGTGTGCGCCCCACGGGAACGCATCAAAAGCGTCCAAGTCCTCAACCAGGCGAAACTGCCATACTGAGACTTTATCTCTCTCGTCCACCCCCATTAGTATCCAATTGAGCATAAACAACAAGCACAACTTCACCGCATCGTACTGCTCAGTAAAAACACCACTCCGCACCACTGCTCTCAGCTCTTCGAACTCAATTTCTCGACCCTGAAAGTAGCGCTCGTGTATGCCATTCTCTACCATAGCATAGCTTGCCGTGTCGGGAATCACTCCGAACTTCAATCCGGTGATTAGGCAGAACTCAACCTTTGAGAACCGGACCTCGTGCTTGCCCAACAAAAATCTCATCTCGTCTTCCGGGCCATCGTGATGTAACTCACGCAAAAGCAGCCGATGGACAATCCCAGCAGAAAACTGAATCTCCCGATGCATATGAAGGAAATGCCCAAAACACGACTCGGCATACCGACGTCGGTCTTCGATCTTTAGATCGTCAGGTACACTGTCAAGGGCGTTGTCGATATCTTTCAGGTCATCGAAATGGTCATGCCTTGTCAGTTTTCCCTTGTACCATGCTCCCACAGGAGTTTTAAGCAAATCCTGTTTCTTTGCCTGCATATACATAGAAAACACAAAACAAACATATTAGTTCATTAAAAGGCTCGAATAAAAAGGCACAGCAGTGTATCAGAAGGCTCGGGTAGAGTATCAAAAGGCTCGGATAACATATTAAAAGGCTCGGGTAAAGTATCAAAAGGCTCGGGTCACGTATTAAAAGGCTCGGGTAGAGTATCAAAAGGCTCGGGTAGAGTGTCAAAAGGCTCGGGTAACGTATTAAAAGGCTCGGGTAGAGTATCAAAAGGCTCGGGTAGAGTGTCAAAAGGCTCGGGTAACGTATTAAAAGGCTCGGGTACAGTATCAAAAGGCTCGGGTAGAGTGTCAAAAGGCTTGGGTAACGTATTAAAAGGCTCGGGTAAAAAGGCTCGGGTAGAGTGTCAAAAGGCTCGGATAACGTATTAAAAGGCTCGGAGCTAGTGTAAAAAGGCTCGGAGTTAACAAAAGTTTGGTAACATTTAAAAAAGCTCGGGGACAGTTATAAAAGGCTCGGGGAAAATTATAAAAGGCTCGGAGACAGTTATAAAAGGCTCGGGGAAATAAAAAGCTCGGGGACAGTTATAAAAGGCTCGAAAATGTTTTAAAAGGCTCGGGGACACTAAAAGGCTCGGGGACAGTTATAAAAGGCTCGAAAATGTTTTAAAAGGCTCGGAGATAGTTATAAAAGGCTCGGAAATTTTTTAAAAGGCTCGGGAACAGTTATAAAAGGCTCGGGGACACTAAAAGGCTCGGACAGTTATAAAAAGCTCGGAGATAGTTATAAAAGGCTCGGAAATTTTTTAAAAGGCTCGGGAACAGTTATAAAAGGCTCGGGGACACTAAAAGACTCGGACAGTTATAAAAGGCTCGGGGATAGTTATAAAAGGCTCGGAAATTTTTTAAAAGGCTCGGGAACAGTTTTAAAAGGCTCGGGGACGGTTATAAAAGGCTCGAAAATGTTTTAAAAGGCTCGAAAATGTTTTAAAAGGCTCGGGGATAGTTATAAAAGGCTCGGAAATTTTTTAAAAGGCTCGGAAACCCAGAACATCATCGTCTACATAACTTTTTTTCAGAAACATAAACCCTAACCTAACCTACCCGAGCCTTTTCAAACAAACATAATCAACAAACAAAAATCAAATAAAACCTAATCTATATCATCGAAATCGCAGGCAACAATCATGAATCAAAGATCAAAAGGCATCGACGAAGATAACTAACCGTAGAAACACTTCGCCGCGGAACTCTGTTAGATGCCATCACTGTAGCTTCGTCGCCGGTCAACTTTCCGTCGGATTTTGGTCGCCTTTAGGTCAGAGCGCCGCCTGGTTTTCTCTCTCTTGGGTTTTTCTGTCAACGTTTGAAAACAAAGCAAAGCGACAAAAAAGGGTATTTTTGTCTGGTAACCGAAATTGGTGCCTTTTAAACTTAAGTTACTAAACCACTGACACTCTTACAAAAGGCGCCCCATATAGTGCTATTTAATTTTTGACCCCTATCTAACAACCCGTTAAAGATCCCGCTGAGATATGTATCAAAATCCAAATTCCCAATTCCTAATGCCACTCCATAAAAAACTAGACCAATTCCAAAAGCAACAACCATAAGAGATAGCATTCTTTGACAAGACCATTTCCTACTAAATAGGTCTTTCATGGATGAGAAAACATTAACAGTACTACTTGAAGCTCCATGTCTTTGTAGCACACTTAGAATATCTAAGCTCACTAGCATTGTTTTATCCTTTATTGGTGATAATTTTTTGATCACTTTTATGGCTTCTTCCCCATGGCCTTGCACAAACAACCATCTGGGAGACTCAATAACAAAGAGAAACAATACTAAACAATAAATGAGTGAGGGAACAGAAACATAAAGATAGATATTTATCCATCAAGCCCTTCTGTTCATGTATGCTATTGCTGGTAAAAATGGCATACCTACCATGAACAAGAAAAATAAAAGAGTTCCAACTCGTCCCCGCCATTTTTTTTCGAGCACTTCTGATAATAATATGATGCCACTCGTTGCCATTGTTGCGCGGCAAAATCCAGCTATGAATCTCAACAACGAATAGATCCATATGCTATTTGATAATTTTCTAGTACTTCCTATCAATTATATATATAGTTTTCGTTTCAAAAAAAATAATTTATATATAGTTTTGTTTTAATCCACCATAACAAAAGATCATGGGTATACCATTGTTCACATTTTAATTTTATGTACAATAGAATTATGCATACTTTAAGTATATTTGATGGAATATATTGAATATTGATGTGATTTTTTATATGGATGATAAAAACATTAAAATACATTTGTGGAAAAAAATTGAAAATCTTTCAGGTACAAGAACTAATTTTTTCCAACTTTTTTAGAGATAAGACATTTAAAAATATGGAAATATATAATTATAGATATTAGTAACTGATTTGTATTCCATGTGTCATTTTGTATTAATGAAGAATTTTAAAAAATCACTTATATATATATATACATACTACATGAGCGGCGACTCGAACCCGAAACATTGTCACATTGAATGGGCAACCTTTACCACCAAACCACATTGGGATTGTTTGAAAGAAAGAGAAATAATTAAAAACAAGGGATAATTGCCTTGGTGACCATCAATTTGGGTGCACACTATCCAAATGGCCATTAGATTGAGAATTGGTTTCAAAATGACCATTTTTGGCGAACAATGTAACACTAATGGCCATTTCATCCCATTCAATTAACTTTCCATTAAATTAGTGGTATTTTGGTAAATAAGAGGATGACATTCTATCACAAGATTTAATTTATTATATATATATATAATTAATTAAATTATCAGATAAAAAATAAAAACTAAATTTTACTTGGATCGATATCAATGCAATAAGAAGTGAACTTCAAAGTGACTGCTTAGATTGTGGTGGATATTATTGATTTGGAAGCTTGAATGACTTAGTTTTATTTTACAAGTTGTAGGCTTTCTACACTTGAGTTTTTATTTATTTATTTATTTATTAACGATTACTGTTTTACACTTGAGTTAAATTTAGTATTATAATTTAGATATTGACAATGGGGTTAACTACTTTTATTGATAATTTAATTTGATATTATTATATTTGTTTAAATAAAAAATAATGAAATATTTTCTTAAACTATTAAACAAAACTGAACAAAACCGATTTTTATCGGTTTGGTTTAACCTAGGGGTGTCAATATGGGTCACGACACGACGGTTTGACACGACACGAACACGATTATTACGGGTTTGGGTTGAGGCTAAACGGGTCGTGTCAGTAAATGGGTCAACCCGTCTAACCCGTTTAGAAATCGTGTCGTGTCCGGGTTAAGCTTAACGGGTCACGGGTTGACACGATTAGTGAGGGTAAAAATGTAAATTTAATATTAAGGGATATTTCTGTAAATTTGGCCTATACTATGTAAAGTTAAAATCAAAACCCTAAACCTAATTTTCCATTTTTCACTACCAACAGCCGCAGCTGCTTCTAATTAGGTGCTCTCTCTTCTCTCGTTGTTTCAAGTCTTCAAACTGGTACACACTTCTTCAACTCTCTCTCTTCTTTCATTTTTGTTTTCTATATCTCTTCTATGTTGGTTTCTATATCTCCTCTTCAAACTTCTTCAACTTTTAATGTTAATATGGATTTTCATTGATTTCATTTGTTATTTTCTTGTAGCTTGAGTTGATTTTAATAAATTGTCTTCTGGATCTTTGTATATGAGGTGGGTTAATATTTAATTTTTTAATGGTGTTTTCATTGTGTGGTTTCCATCTCTCTCTTAGTCAAACACTCAAACTCGATTTTTAGGTTAGGGTTAGGGTAGAAATTTGGGGAAAATGGATTTTATGTATGCATGATGAAAATTACATGTGTTCTTAATTGTTTAGTGCATAAATTTCGAACAAAAACATCTCTACTCCATCTAATTTGATTTATTCTTCAAGGTTGGGTTTGGGTTTTGTCGAATCTGTGCATCTTTGTGGTTTGAAATGCCTAATTGATGCTTGCATGTGTGCTTTAATGATAGATTATGTGTTTTTGCATGTATACGAGGTTGGGTTTTTAGTTATTCAAGTTGTTGTATGTAGGATTGTGAAGAATTCGAATTTGAGAGTGACATTATGCCATATTGTTGTTTTGGAATAAGTCATGATTCTTTTGTCTCTGCTCCCCATGCTTTTGTTTTTGCTAGTCTCATTTTTTGCTTGTTTTTCAGCTTAATCTGTTTCTATTTTTTTGCTTCTTGTTGTCAGCTTGGGCTCTTGGCTTCTTAGCCTCTCAGCTGTTTGTTTTTTTGTTTCTTGCCTCTTGTGGTTTAAGTTAGTTGATTTTAATTGTTATTCACATTTTGCAGATCAAACATCTATGGAAGAGGTGTATGATGGTGATACACAAGTAGAAAGTAACTCTTTAAAGAGTTAGAGAGTATGGAAGAGGAGTTGATACACAAGTAGAAAATACTGGTGGTGATACGGGTAAAGGGAAGAAAGTTGTGCAAAGCTCTTTAAGTTTTAAGTTGTATTTGTGGACTTAATTATGGATTTGTATCTGATGATCATAACTCTTTAAGATTTAAATTTCGTTTTTAGTATTTATTTGATTATTTGATTAGTATTATAATTATTTAATTATAGTGAAATGCTTGGATAGAATTTATTTAATTTTTAATGTATTTTAGTGAAATTAATATTAACATGTTAAATGGGTCGTGTAAACGGGTCATTTGACACGACCCGACGAACCCGTTAATTAAACGGGTTATTCGTGTCGTGTTCGTGTCGACCCATTTTTATTCGTGTCGTGTTTGGGTCAAGGGGGAATAACCCGTTTAATAATCATGTCGTGTTCGGGTTGACCCAATAATAATCGTGTCGTGTCCGGGTTGGCCTTAACACGACCCGTCAACCCGTATTGACACCCCTAGTTTAACCTTATAAATGGTTTGGTTTGGGTTGTAAAAAAATAAACCAATGAAATTTAAATGTTGTTGGGTAAAGATTTTTGAACAAGATAAATGGATATTTTTTGTCAAATAATTAAGAGATAAATGATTATGGTTACCATTCATGTGATTCTAGAGGTAGGTTTTCAAATTTTGAAAATAAAAATCTAGTAGCTAAAAAAAAAAAATAAAGTAAAATAAATCTTGTGATGGAATGCTATCCTCTTATTTACCAAAATGACACTCATTTAACGGAAAGTTAACGGAATATAATGGAATGGTCATTAGTGTCACAATGTTCGCCAAAAATGGTTATTTTGAAGCCAATTCTACATCTAATGGCCATTTTGATAGTGTGCACCTAAATTGATGGTCACTGGGGTAATTATTCCAAAAACAACACTTTAAAGTTTGATTAAAATTCAAAATAAGTGAAGATAACGGTATAGTTTCAAAATTAATTGAAAACTCTTCACCTTATCTAAAAATCCTTTTAGAAGATTTTAGAAATAGGGGATGATTTGCATACATTGTTGTTGGTTTTATTAGCACAAACCAAAATAAATAAATAAATAAATAAATATATAAAATAAGGGATCCCTTATGAGAGATCCACTCATTTATATATGAGACATTTGTAAAAGTAGTCAAATTAAGAAATGAATTATTGTTTTTAATCAAAAAAATTTAAGTTATTATTTTGAACCAGGTGGAAGTTGTAAAGCCTAAAATACCCTCTTTTTTTTTTAAATATCTCCATTGTGCAGTATTTCATACAAGGCATGAAATATCCCATGTATATCATGTTGTGCATGAAATATCACATATATGTCATGTTATACATGAAATATCATATATATGCCATATTGGGTATGAAATATCCACATTATGCAGTATTTCATACAAGGTATGAAATACCCCATGTTATGCATGAAATATCTCATGTTGGGCATGAAATATCCTATGTATCTCATGTTGGGTATGAAATATTTTATTTATGCAGTATTTCATGTAAGACATGAAATATCACATGTATATCATGTTGTGTATGAAATATCTCATGTATGTCATGTTGGACATGAAATATCCTATGTATATCATGTTGGGTATGAAATATCCCGATTATACAGTATTTTATACAAGGCATGAAATATCCCATGTATATCATGTTGTGCATTAAATATCCTATATATGTCATATTGGGCATGAAATATCATATATATGTCATGTTGGGTATGAAATATCCTCATTGTGTAATATTTTATACAAGGCATAAAATATCTCATGTATATCATGTTGTGCATGAAATATCCTATGTATATCATGTTGGGTATGAAATATCCTATTTATACAGTATTTCATGTAAGACATGAAATATCTCATTTATATCATGTTGTGTATGAAATATCTCATGTATGTCATGTTGAACATGAAATATCTCATGTACTTCAAAAATACATGATTACACAATAGTAGCCAATGTGTCACGTTAAACATGAAATAACCGATTTTATATCACTTTTACCGTGACACATTGTGTGAAATATAATTTCAAACCGAAATCGATGTTTCTTCCATTGTCAACAAAAAAACTTCAAAATTGAAACAAAATAACAAAGACCCATCAACAATATCATCTAAAAAACATAATAATGTTATTGAAATTGAAGATTTATAAATCTTGAAGTTTTGAGCAGAGATTCAACCACAAACTCAAAATTTTCAAAAAACTCTTCCCAAATCTTGGTTTCTTTGCAATTTCTCTTCAAAATAACTTTAATTTCTTGACAAAAATTAATTAAGAACTAAGATTTGATAAAGATATGAGTGATAAAAAGATGGGTGATAGAGATGAATGATAGAGAGAGATGAGTAATGGAGAGAAAAAAAAAATTAAAGGGAAAAAGAGGATAAAAGGGTAGATTTGAAATTTATTGACTAAAAATAATAATGTATTATGGTGATTGGTTACAAACAATAAAAAACTAGAATTTGGCTAGAAACAATAATTCATTATGTGGTTAGGTTATTTTTTGCAATTTTCACTTTAGATATTTAGTAGTTATCAAGTAAGGTATACCTAGGGATGAGCGTTTTCCCATAGGGCCCCATCCCCCATGGGGTTTTGGGGGTAAAATTTGCCCCCAAATGGATTTTGGGGGTGGGGGTGTTTGCCCCCAAATAGATTTTGGGGAAGGTGGTTGGGGTACCTCCCCCCAAACCCAAAACCCCATTTCCCCCAAAATTATATATATTATTTATATTTATATTTATATATAAAAAATTTATTTTGTATTGTATTTTGTGTTATATTTTTATTATTTTTTGGATTGAATATTTTAACAGTGTCAAATTAAAAATTGGAATTTTCGGATTGAAAATTGGAAATTTAGAAATTGAAAAGAAATGGGGGAAATGGGTTTTGAGTTTGGGGGAGGGGGGACCTGCCCCTAAAACGCCCCCACCTCGAGATGGCCCCAGTCCCCCCAAATGGGTTTTTTTTTTTTTTTGGGTGGGTGGGGGGTACCTTCCCCCGCCCCATTGGGACCCCACACCCATTCCTATCTGAATTTTTTGTGGATGATAAGTTCATTGAAATCTATTTATAAATAAAAATTGAGAATTTTTCAAATACTAGAACTATGTTTTTGAATTTTCTTATATTTATCTCATTTTCCGATGCCTTTATATTTAACAAAATCGGGATAAATAATTCAATTACTTGAAAAATTCTCAAATTTTGTTCATAGATAGATTTCATTAAACTTATCATATACAAAAAAATTCAAATCAAAATTCGTAAAAATAGATGTGATTTCACCAATTAAAATAAGATATACCTCACTTGATAACTACTATATATGTATGTGTGTGTATATATATATGAGCAAACCTCCTTGAGGTTTTCTCTCTTCCACCAAGAAACAATTTTATCCTTAATTGACACTCACACTCACCGCCATTAGTTTAACTTAACCGTTAACCAAGTTTGACCGTCAAAAGATTAAACTATACCTCATCCCTAAATTAAATTTTTTTTTTTTTAAAAAAAAAATACATTTTTTTTTTTTAAATGAATGGATGTTGTAGATCAAATAAAATTTAAAAAAAACTGAATTAAAAAAAAAAAATTAACAACAAGAATAAAAATTGAAAAACTGAAGAAGAAAAAAATTGTTTTTTAAATGAATCTCCCACATCCATCTTTGAATTGGATCTCCATTATAGATTTAGGGTGTGTTTGATATGACTTTTCAAGTAGAGCTTCTAGAGTAGATTTTTTATTAATATAACTTTTATTGAGTAGAACTTATAACAAAAAAAAAAAAAAAAAAAATCTTTTTGATGTATAAATTACAAAAAAAAGTGTTGACATTGTATTTTTAAAAATAGCTTTTTGCTTGTGTAAATTACAAAATAGGTATTGACAATGTATCTATAATGAAAGTTGTATGGTGAAATATCTAAAATTTATAAAGGGTAGTTGAAACAATTCACATGCTTTAAAAAAGTTCAAAAAAAAGCTTTTTGGAAAAACCCAAAATTTGGTATAAAATAGCTTTTATAAAATGTAGTTGAGACAATTCATATACTAAAAAAGATGTTTAGAATTTTGCTATAAAAAAATAAAAAATAAAAAAACTTCAAAATAGCTTTTAACATTAAAATAAATAAATAAATAAATAACTTTTGACCTTTACAAAAGACATAACAAACACACACTAAGCATATTGGAGTCAATTGGTTTCATAAAAATATGTTTGACACCTGATTGAATTGAAATAAACTTGTTAAAATAACTCAATTTATCAAATAAATAAACAAGAAATTTTTATTATTTTTTTTAAACAAGAAATTTAAACAGATTTCAATTATCAAAAAATTTACTTTTGTACGCTTGGTTCATGAACTCGAGAGTCTCTTCTTTGAGACCGAAATCATTGTGGTTATATTTCGCGCCTCTCACCTAGTCATGCCGGAACTTCTCCGCATCAAAATCGGAACCGAGCAACAACGTACAGATCAGCGGGAGGGTCATCACTGGAACAACACTTGACGGAGACAGGCTTCCGGAGGCGGCAAGCGAAGAGTCCGGCGAGATATTGGCAGGAGTTCCATGGAGATCTCCATCTAGGATCTCCATGGATCAATGTGGAGATCCAATCTCCACCAACCATCTATCTTGGTGGATGGTGGATCTCCACCACTCTTCTTATTTATTTATATATTTTTTTGCCTTTAAAAAAAATATCTATTTAATTTCAACTAACCGTTTTTTTTAATAAATTATTTTCTGTTTTTTTTAATAAATATTTTTTTTAATGTTTGAAAGGTTGAAAATACTCTTGTTTATTTTCTGTTTTTTTTAATTAATATTTTTTTTTAATGTTTGAAAGGTTAAAAATACTCTTGTTTTGACAGTCAAATTTGGTCAACAGTTATGTTTGACCAAATTTAACTAACAGCAAAAGGTGTGAGTGTTAATTTATGATAAAGTTGTTTTTTGGTGCAAGATGACAAACCTCAAGGAGGTTTAGTGCAATTCTCTCTCTCTCTCTCTCTCTCTCTCTCTCTCTCTCTCTCTCTCTCTCTCTCTCTCTCTCTCTCTCTCTCTCTCTCTCTCTCTATATATATATAGTTTTCTAAGTTGATGTTGATTCATCATGTTTCTAAGATAGTTTCTCTATCTTATCCATACCCGATTGTGTACTGCATTAAAGGTATATCAACATGTGTCTAACGTGGAGACATTCAATCATGTATGTGGTATAAGTTTTATATAGTTTTCTCTGGTATAAAATCTGACAGAAGAAATTAAAAAATATTCTTAATTTTATAAAACATATACAGTATAATGTTTCATTTCAGGTACTTTAATATGCTTAATTATTATCATCCATTCTTCTTTGATTTCTTTACTTTATTTTTTTTATTATAAATTATTGAATGTATCGGGGAGCAGTATATTCCTCAAATCCTTAAAAAAATGATGAAGATTTTTATTTTCCAATATCATTAACACATTAATAAAATAAAAATAAAAAAATAAAAAAATAAAAAAAACAAAAAATAAAAACTACAGAAATATGTTACAGTAAAATAATCAAGGAGATTCCTTGCATGCATTGTCCATAAAAACGTGAACGATCCATGTATGTAATTGCAACGTCAGGGTCTTAAAAAAACTAATCACGTGCCTTAAAAAAAAAATAGAAATATTACTAATTTATCGTTCTTGAGGATATTAGTAATGATATATATGAATTTCTGTCTCAAGCTGGTCGAAGGGGAATCTGAAATTGTTCTACCAGGTAATTATATAATTAAGTTTTACATATATGGTCTATCTTTATATAGCATTGGCCTGGGTATATATATATATATACACGGTCTTTCTCCTGTCAGCTCGACTTGATATAAAAGACATTAGTGCCTTAAAAGTGGGCCATTAGAGACTATATTATATATATATAGAGTAATTTTCCAATGAGGACTTTTTAAGATGCACACTTTAAGCATATTTGATGAAATTTAAAGGAATATATTGAATTTTGATTTGATTTTTTGTATGGATGATAAAAACATTGAAATACATTTATGAAGAAAAAAATATATAAAAAATTTGGGTGAAAGAACTAATTTTTTCCAACTTTTTTGAAGATAAAACATTAAAAAATAGTGAAATATAAGAAAAAATAGTTATCAAATCCAAAAAAATTCTAAATTTTTACCAAATGTGTATTTTAATTTTCTTATGAAGCATACAAAAAATCTCATCGAAAAACATTCGATTACATGCAATTTCATCAAAGGTGCTTAAAGTGTACATTTTAAAAAGTCCTCATTGGAAAATTACTCATATATATATATATATATTAACTTTCAGTTGAGGGATCTCCTTCTTTAGTTTTAGTGTGAAGACCTTGATGAAATCACATCGATTTTTATGAATTTTGATCTGAATTATTTTATGGATGATAAGTTTAATGAAATCTACCTATGAATAAAATTTGAGAATTTTTCAAGCACTAGAATTATTTATCCCGATTTTGTTAAACATAGAGGCTTCGGATAAATGGGAAAAATATAGGAAAATTAAAAATAAAAAAAAATTGTTATAGTACTCGAAAAATTCTCAATTTCTGACATTAGAATTGTATTTTGCATCCTAATTAAGTCTACATCAAAGGTGTAAACAAGAAAGAAAGAAAGAAAAAAAAAATCACTACAAGAAAATTGATCTATATGTCACTACGGATAAAGAAATGGTCACAATTCCAATAATCCAATATAGTGACAAAAATAGTGTTACTAAAATTGGTAATTTTTGTCCCGTCATTAAATGTATTTGTGATAAATTTTTTTGGGTACTTGTTACTAATTTCTCTAATTTTAACCATTAAATAATAGAAATGTTGATGATATATCAGCATTGTATTGATCAATTGGTCTCTCGCATTGGTTGCAAATCAAAACAATGACCAAAAATAAATAACAGTGAAAAGTAATACAAAGCCCAAATAAAAAATTTGAATCCTCTAAGGGGCCGTTTGGTATAGGGGCATCTTGGCATGGAAATGAGAATCTCAGAGCATTCCCATGTTTGGTAGCAGGTTTGCGTTTTTAGATTCCCAGGAAAGTGAATCCCATGAGAATCACATTACCCTCCAAGGGGGTAATCTGATTCCCACCCCAACAGGTGGGTTTCAGATGCCCCTTCATCTGATTCCCACCATGGGACCCACCTCATTAATTTTTATTTTTATTTTTTCTTCTTTTTCTTCGTTCTTCACTGATTCTTTGAAAATGAACATCAAAAACCCCCAATTTCATTTCACTGATTATAATACCCTAGATCAAAATTATCACCAAAAATCCCAATTTCATTTCGTCTTCTTTGATCTTCACTAATCACTTTCCCAAAAAATTATCATACCCTAGATCAAAATGTGATTCCTGGGCAATCGATCAATTTCTTCCAAAAAATCTTCTCCGACCGTTTGGAAGAAATGGAGGCAAGGACGACGAAGATCAAGAACCCAGCTGGAGGCAGCGAGAAGAAGAACGAAGAGAAGAAGAAGATGACGATGACGAGGAGAAGCAAACGATTGTTTAGACGACGAAGAAGAAGAAGAAATGACGAGAAGAAGAAGATGACGATGAGGTGGAGACGATGAGAAGAAGAAGATGACGACGACGACGACATAGAGATATTTTATTTTCTTGATCTAGTTTTCTTTTCTTGATATGGTTTTCTTTTTTCTTTTTTCAATCTGGTTTTTAATTTTAAATGAAGATGACAACGACGTGGACAGTGGACTTCAACTTTTTTATTTTTTATTTTTTAGTTTTTAATTAAAAAAAAAAAAAAACAAATTCCCATGTATAACCAAACACCATTACTTGATATTCCCAGAAATTTAACATAACATTCCCATGTATAACCAAACATATGTATACAACTTTCCTAGGAATCATATTCCTAGGTTTCACTTTCACAGGAATCACATTATTTTGATTACCTCATACCAAACGGCCCCTAAGAAGTTGGAACACTGTGGAGGACCACAGTCTCAACAGTAAGGCCAGGCCCAAGCCCAAAAAGTACTCCCCAATCAAGCCCTTCTCCTGTGGTCTTGAGCCCATTTTCAACTGACTTCTTCCTCATCTCATCCAAAATAAACAACACACATGCACTTGACATATTGCCATACTCAGCAAGCACTTGTCTTGTGGCACTTAGCTTCTCAGGTTCCAGGCCCAGCTTGGTCTCAACTTGGTTCAAAATTTCTGGTCCACCGGGATGCATGATCCAGAAAATTGAGTTCCAATCTGAAATTTCCAATGGTTTGAATGCCTCAACTAGGCTTTTTTCAATGTTCTTCGAAACAAGTTCTGGGACGTCCCTGCGAAGGTGAAATGTAAGCCCAACTTCACGAAGATGACCTTCAATAGATCCATTACTATTGGGTAATATTGTTTGGGCCGTAGACACTAATTCAAACAATGGTTTCTCAAGCCCTAAAATTGGATCAGCACCAACGATTATAGCAGATGCACCATCACCAAATAATGCTTGGCCCACGAGGTTGTCAAAATGGGTTTCGTCAGGCCCACGAAACGTGACCACGGTGATCTCGGAACACACAACAAGGACACGGGCATCTTTGTTGTTCTCGGCTAGGTCTTTGGCCAAGCGAAGCACCATGCCGCCGGCAAAACAACCTTGGTGGTAAAACATGTAACGCTTGACAGATGAGCTAAGGCCCAAAAGTGTGATGAGTTGGTAGTCAGCACCAGGCATGTCGACACCACTAGTGGTGCAAAAAACCAAATGGGTGATTTTGGATTTGGGCTGACCCCATTCTTCAATGGCCTTTGTAGCTGCTTCTTTGCCTAATTTTGGTATCTCTTGTATCAATATATCTTGCCTAATGTCCAATGAAGGTGCCATGTATGCGCATATGCTTGGGTTTTCTTTTAACATCTCCTCTGTTAAATACATGTATCGCTTCTTGATCATCGATTTGTCACCTTAAATATGTTGAACAAGATCATTAATATAGTTTATCATAATCATGTACTAAAAAATGAAAAAAGAAGCAAAGACCTCTCACATTATTCTGAGATCTTATAGCCAATTGTACTTTGTTAACACTAGCATCTCACAATGTAATAAATGTTGATACTCGGTTTTCGAAATCTATAAATTTTTACAAAAGTTGAGGTTATCCAATACTAAATCCCTCACACTCATACTAATAGGGTTGCGATTTCAAATCATATCTTTTTTCCGTAACTCAGTCCTATCACATTTTAAATGTCTTTACTATATTCATCACTTTAGTCCCAATTTTTTTTTTTTTTCCAAAACTCATCACTTTAGACAATTTGACCAAATATTTATCGGTCAACTTGACAAAATGAGTTAAAGTACACTTGTGCCCTTGTTATTATTTAATTTTATTGAAATTACAATTTTAGACTTAAAATTAAAAAAGAAAAACAGTAAAATTATCAATAATTAAATCTTAAATAAATAAATAAATAAAAATCCATAATGAAAAAAAAAAAATCAATCGTTGGAAAACCCAAAATCATTTCCAACAACTAAACATAACTCTAATGCCAAAACCACAAAAATACATCAAAATATCAAAAAACAAGCCAAAAAAAAAAAATACCCAATTAAAAATTATTTACAAAATAAGAAAATATATAAATAACTTCAAATAATACAATATTTTTTTTAAATATAATTTTTAAAAAAAAAAAATTGAGGAGTTCGGGTCTCCTCCACTAATGGAGAAGACCATGGCCTTCTGTTTTTGGAGGAAGTAGTAGCTTCATCCAGGTCGGCGGAGGAACTGTGAGGAATTGGCGGTTCCTCTGCCGATCTGGAGGAACGACTTACTCTAGATTCGATCTGGAGGAAGTCACGGATTCCTCCGGCGATCGGAGGAAGCCGAACGTTCCTCTGATCTTGAGGAAGTCTGGCTTCCTCAACAGTGGCCTCTATTATTATATATATATATATATGATTTAAATATCTTTTTTTTTTAATTATATAATTTCATAAATATCTCATTTTATTATTTATTATTTTACACATTTTTAATTATTATTTTATTAATATAATTAGTTTAAGGCCTTTTTTTTTCATTTGACATATACATACATATATTCTTTTTTACATGTCATATTTTTAAAATTCTTATTTTTTTACTGTCAACATATTTGTGTATATAATGCATTAAGACTAAAATACCCATGGATCCATCATTTTGACTAAAATTTGACTGATAGATAGACTAAAGTGATGAGTTTTAGAAAGAAAGAAAAAAAAACCATGGACTAAAGTGATGAATATGGTAAAGACATTTAAAAATACGACAAATTGTGAAAAATGTAGGACTTAGATGAAATTTTGCCTAAAAAAAAATGATCAACTATATCTGATTTGAACACTACAAAACCTTTTCATTGTTTTGGTAAATTAAAAGAAAAATAAATTGTGTCAATCAACTATACTTATAATAGTGTTTAACATTATCATAATTTTATTAAAGTAGTTTCGAAATGGATGATTAATTAGATTTTAAAGAAAGATAAAACAAAATTAGAGCTTGTTTGGTTGAGCTTTTGAAAAGCCTCCATCGGTTAAAGATCTATTTGTAGTAGATCTATTAGAAATAGAGTTTTTGAAAAAATAAAATAAAATTATAGTTGTTTGGTTGATAGACTTTTTTTTTTTTTTTTTTTTTTTTTTTAAGAAGGTCAATTTGGAGAAACACTTCCCTATGAGATTTTGTCTAGTAGAGGTTCAAAACTCTACTGGCATATACTTAATTTAAAATAGATAATCTCAAAAGACCAACCAAACAACTCTAAAAAACTCAAATAGACGTTTGTAGACATTTTAATGCAATAGAAAACTCAACAAAACACCAATCATGTGTTGGTGTGAGTGGTTCGGCACTCTCATCCCTTAAGCAAGGTCGTGGGTTCAACCCTCCTTGTGAACGGAGCTGCACATATTGGGAGCACTTCACCCCTTAGTGGGCCAACTCGGTGCGAGTCCGGATTAGTCGGGGTGTGGTTTGGACTGATTGCACCGTATGGTGGATCCGCCTCACCCGGAAACCGGATGGTATAAACAAAAAAAAAAAAAAAAAAAAAAACTCAACAAAACAAGCACTTAATAACATTGACTTACAAATGCGTTTGAATTTGTGCTTAATCTCCGTCATGTGGTCAGAATTGGTAACACGAAAGTAGTAATCAGGATAGGTGCTTTGATGAACACAATTGGGAGGAGTCGCTGTTCCAATGCCCATGATTGTGCCTGCTCCTTCTGCTCGCTGTGCCCTCCTAGCTTCATTCACACTCACCATCATTTTTAAACCCAATTTAGTAAATATATTGTATTTCACAAGGGAAAGACCCTATTTATAGGCTAATACTGTTTTAAACAAGTGGCTTTCTCCACTTGTATTAGCCACTGACTGTCCACATACTCATGACCTTCTCTCTCCTTTCTCTCTCCACTTACTTATGATGTAAGTTGAGTGCAACTTATGCAAGTGGTGCTATGCCTATATATTATATGTACATATGTTCTCATATCATTTGTGAAGTTGGTTACTTGATATAAACGCAAAAGTTGTTCTCTCTTTCTCTCTGTCTCACTGACCTCACTTATTTATTTCTTCCTCTGATCTCTCTGTTTCTTTATTTATGGCGAGTTTGACAGCCCGCACTACATTGAATAAGGAGCAGGTATGTATTAAGTTAATGCAAGATATTGAATATTTACCTGTTTTGATATCGATCCCTTTAAAATACGAATATATCGATGGATATTTTAGTATATCTATCGATTTTCAGTTCCTTGCTCATGACCTTCTCTCTCCTTTCTCTCTCCACTTACTTGTGATTTAAGAGATGATGTAAGTTGAGTGCAACTGTGGCCTAATTGCCTATATATGTTCTCATATCATTTGTGAAGTTGGCTACTTGATATCTACGCAAAAGTTGTTCTCTCTTTCTATCTGTCTCACTCACCTCTCTTATTTATTTCTTCCTCTGATCTCTCTATTTCTTTATTTAGGGCGCGTTTGACAGCCCGCATTACATTGGATAAGGAGCAGGTATGTAGCAGGTATGTATTAAGTCAATGCAAGGACAGGTATGTATTAAGTCAATGCAAGTACGATTCTAAAAAAAAAAAAAGTCAATGCAAGTACAGGTATGTATTAATTAATACAGAATAATTACTCTAATACACCGAGAGGCGCACTATCTAATACATCCATGAGAGGTGTTATTAGCCTATATTAGGCTATGCTCGATGCTTCACTTGATTTCAGATCCTAACTTTTACTTTTCTTTTTTCATTTTTATAATAAATAGATAAGTTAATAATTTATTTTCTTGATAATTTCTAAAATATTTTTTTTTTCATAGTACAGTATCTATCTATCTATCTACCTATTTAGACTAGATATTTTTATTTTTTTTGAAGCTTTTACCATCGGTAGGTTTCGAGTCACCGACTTGGTAGTTATTTGTCCAAACCCAAAGTCTCAAACTCGTCCATATACCGGCTGAGCTATACCCTTGGGGGCTTTAAAATATTTTTATTAATAGGTGGGTTTACACCGTATTACATTTGAATTGGTTTTTTTTTTTTTTTTTTTTTTTTCAAATCAAAATTCCCTTTACAATTAAAACATTTATTTCTTAAAAATTCTGCCGACATTTTCTTCTTTCTTTCCAGATCTCTCCTCTTCTTTTTTTTTTCTTTTTTTTTTCTTAATATTGTAAACGGCAGAATTTCACATAAGTCCTATTTTTTGGTGATTTGTCACCTTTATAAATGTCTTTCAAAATTCATCACTTTAATTTTTACTTTTTTCAAAACTTATTATTTTAGTCTATTTGACCAAATATGTGAAAGTCAACTATTTTAAAACATGTGAAAATACACTTTTGCCCTTATTACTATTTAATTTAGCTAAAATGATTATATTAGCTTTAAATTAAAATGAAAATTAATAAAATTCTCAATAATAAAATCTTAAATAAATATATTACAAAAAAACTTAAATAAATAATAATAATAATATCCATTAATTTTTTTTATTTTATTTTTTTGTATTTTTTTCATAATAGATATTAATTTAGCTAAAATGATTATCTTAGCTTTAAATAATTTTTTTTTTTTTTTTTTGTAATCTATTTTTTAAGATTTTATTATTGAGAATTTTATTGTTTTTAAATTTAATTTAAAGCTAAGATAATCATTTTAGCTAAATAAAAATCCATTATGAAAAGAATACAAAATAAGAAAAAATTAATGTATTTTTTAATTATTTATTTAAGTTTTTTTTTTTTTTTTTGTAATATATTTATTTAAGATTTTATTATTGAGAATTTTATTGTTTTTCATTTTAATTTAAAGCTAAGATAATCATTTTAACTAAATTAAATAATAATAGAGGTAAAAATGTACTTTCGTAGGTTTTAAAATAGTTGACTTTTACATATTTGGTTAAATGAACTAAAGTGGTGAGTTTTAGAAAAAATAAGGACTAAAGTGATGAATTTGGAAAGACATTTATAAAAGTGACAAATCACCAAAAAAGTAGGATTTATGTGAAATTCTGCCTATTGTAAACATGTATTAAATACCGTCCTATATCAAATATTTTTCAAATTTATTACATGAATTATAATTTATTTAATTATACATTGATTATTATTTTTAAAAGTATAATACAACAAATATATATTTTATAATATTATTTTTTATTCTAAAAATGCATCAATTTTTTATTTAATAAAATATTCATAAACAAAAAATCATATTCAAACTATTTATAATTTAATATAATTTAATACAAAATATTACCAAACATTATATAAGAATAATACAGTTCAATCTAACCAAACACAAGATTATATAGTAATAATACAGTCCAATGCAATACTATTCAATCCAACCTAATCCAGTACAATCCAATACAATACAATACAACGTGTCAAACGAGTCCTTAGTTATTCAATTTATTTTATAACATGTTATCAGCACAATCATATGCAAGTAAAAAGTATCTCTAAGTGAGTGATTTACTTACGGCTCGATATTTGTGTAAAAGGGATCTCTAGAAGAGTAATTTACTTATATTTAAATATTCATATTTATTTATTTATATGCAATATATAAGATTGACTTATGCTGTGTCCATAGAATCTATAGTTCTAGATTTATTTATTTATGCTCTTTATATATTTGTATTTATTTATTATACGCAATATATAAGACTGACTTATGATGTGTCCCCATAATCTATAGTTCTGGATTTATTTATTTATGCTCTTTAAATATCCGTATTTATTTATTATACGCAATATATAAGACTAGTTACGGCTGTGTCGACAGAGACTGGCTACGGTTGTGTTGACATAACCTATTATAGTTCTGAATTTATTTATTATGCCGTTTAAATATTCGCATTTATTTTTATACACATATCAGGTGAGCTTAGCCTCATGGAATTGTTTAAATATTCACATTTATTTTTATACATATATCAGGTGAGCTTAGCCTTCTAGAATTATTTGAATATTCACATTTATTTTTATGCAATATATGAGACTGGTCTATGTTGTGTCTCAAGAACCTATAGTTATGGATTTATGATATTTAAGTTGGCACAGTTTTGAAAACCAATGAGAACCTAGAGTTCTAGATCCAGTGTTATATACATGAATGTCATACTTCATTATTTGAAACCTGAGGTTTCAAATTCATTCAGAATATGAAGTGTTCTAAATTTTATATATGAACTTACGGTTCATGGTCGAACCGGAAGTTCGAAAAATCAATATGATCCATGATTTTGTTTTATCTCATATATATAAATGAAGTGATATGTTTACATATCATTCATTTGAGAAAAAATATCTACACGTCTAACAGGATGTTATGAGTATCATAAAAGGGATTATGTTCATAAGGTTTCTTACAGAAACTTGGGTATTCATTACTGAAGAATACGGTTACATTCTGAATTTTAGATAAATTTGACTGCCTTTGAAAATTTTGAAATACGTTTTCTAGACGTAGTAATCATTATCTATATGATTCACTCAATGCTGATATTTATAATCCCTGAAGGATTTAAAATGCTAGAAGCATATAAATCAAGATCTCATAACCTGTATTTGATGAACATACCAAAATCCTTATATGGATTAAAAAAATATATGAACGAATTTGGTATAACCGTCTCAGTTAATATCTGATAAGATAAGGATATAATAATCATATTATATACTCATGTGTCTTCATAAATAAATGAGAAAGAAAATATTGTCTTGACCTGAAGATCGAGCATAGATCAAATGGAATGTTTGTCCATCAATCAGAATATGTTGAAAATATTTTGAAAATATTCCATATGGATATTATTCATTTATTAAGTAAACATATGATTGTTAGAACTCTTAATCATAAGAAAGATCCATTCCAACGAATAGAAAATGGTGAAAAAATACTTGGTCCTGAAGTACCATATCTTAATGCAATTTTTGTTTTGTTATATCTAGAGACCAGATAGTACATTCTCAGGGAATGAACTTACTAGATTCATTTCAACACCAATTTAATAATAATTCATAAAGCAAGTCTTTGCATATACTCCCTCCAATCATTTATGATGTTATTGCATTTCATGAAATAAACATCAGTGTGCGTTAGTTAAGCAATCTAGAAGATTGCTTCAAATGAATTTTTATCAGGGTGAGCATTCCATCAGGGAGAACATATCAAATGAAGTATATTAATTATATTGGGGCATATGTGCATTCTACCCTTTCCCCTTTCATCAGGTTTTCGTCTCAAAGGGTTTTCCTGATAAGGTTTTAAATGAGTCAATTCTCTAAACACACTCAAAAATCATTTGATCCATAAAAGATTATCATAAATATTACATTGATACAGTAGATCATCGTATATATGTTGTCTTGATCAAGAAGGTTATTGTAAATATTACTTTGATCTTGCTAATCATCGTATATATATTATCTTGATCCATAAGATCATTATAAATATTACTTTGATATGACAAATTAATGAATATCTTTGCTTAGGTTTTTCATCCCACTGCATCTGCGTAGCATCATTAAACTAATTATCCAATGAAAATACATTGATAATGTTATAATGTTCAACCTCCATTGAAGGTATGTTAAACAGACCTCTATGAGAGAAGATGAAAGAATAAAATCTCAGAAAACTTCAAAGTAAGAGAATGTGTAAAGTAAGGGCATTTTTGGAAATCACTTACTTTAGTGTCTTTTAAACTTAAGTTATTAAAGTGGTGACTTTCTTACAAAACCTGGTAAAAAAAAGTGACATTTCCCATCATTTCCACTTAAAGAAAAACTATGTTTCTATTATGTCATTTTCTTCTTAGTCTTTTGTTCATTTATTTCTCCATATCTTTTTCTTTCTATATATTATTGAATTTGTTATGTAAAAATATTTTTTTCATTTAAAAATCATGTTTTAAAGATATGTGAGCTGCGGATTATAGAAAATAAAAAATAAAAAAAAAATGAATGCAGCTATGATTATATGTATAATTTACATGAACTATCAATTATAAAAAAATAAAAATGAACTACATAAAAGAAACCAATATGAACGGGCACCTTCAGCACTTTGAATTCATTTTTCTTCTGCCACCATTAATTTCCTATTGCTTTGATTTGATTTTTTTTAAAACTATATGTATTGTAATATGAAACATCTCTTATATATATATATATATATATTATATATACTACTCGTTAAACTAAACATATAATCGCATAACATTAATTATGTTTCTAAATCCGAATAATTTCATAAATTTTAATTAATATTATACTAATTAGTTAAAATTTAACAATATAAAGATATTAATTATTTTTGTTATAGTGTTATAAGATATATAAAATATATCTTTCATATTAATTTTGCTTTTCAACATGTTATATTTACAAGGGTATTTTTGTAATTAACTTTGTATCATCATCTAACCATTTCTAATTCTTAAAAAATTAGTAAACGTTGGAATGAAATTTAGTAACTTAATTCCGATTACCCTTCATTCCCTTTCTAGTGGAACTAGATTCTGATTCATTTCATTCCCAATTAGTAAACACGCTATTAGTTAATAGTATTACCCATAAGTTAAGATTATCTTTTAGTGAGGATAAATCACACTACATGATCAATTTTTTTTCTCTCTCTTTTATATATGTAAGTATTTACATGTTTAATTCAAACTCAATTACTCTAAAAAAAAACCTATTCATCTCTTTGTCGGTTAATTTTAGATTTTACAGTAAATAGTTGATCTATAGTTGTTTAAAAAAATTATTATTAATTTATCAATTTCAACTATACATACGTTTTTTTTTAATTAATGAAATTTCTCTCGTACAATCGAGACACATCTTTGTCAATATATATATATATATTTTCATAACAGTCCATCTTGAAAAAAAAAATATAGTTTCGCCCCTGGATATACCAGCATACCACAAGTGATGCAATGACTCAAATTTAAGATTTTGTGAGGCAGAATGAGTATCATTTACCATCAAGCCAAACTTGAGATATTACAAAAACGAAAAAGTGTCCTTTAGCCCCAAATGATCACATTGGTCGATCATGTGATCAGAGATTTTAGATTACATGGTAATCAAGCATTTTCTACTCCACACAAATGACACAATATAAATCTACTCTTACCATTACAATGCTAGCCTAGCTCTCTAATTTTTAATATTCATTGAGCGGGCTGTTCTAATTTGGGCAAATTGCACTGAACCCCTTGAGGTTTAAGCAAGTTACACTTAGCTGGAAAAGTTTTGTTATTATACACTAACACCCCTAAGACTTAAATTTAACTTTGAAAATACCTAAAATGCCCCTAGTTATATTATTTTATATATTTATTTTTTTTTACCTTTTAACCAAAAACTTTATAAACTTTAATAAAATTAAATAAATTAAATAAAAGATATGATACATTAAATAAATAAATAGTTTTAAAAAAATAAATAGTTTTAAAATAAATAAATAATTAATTAATTTTAAATAAATTAAATAAATAAATATTTTTAAAAAATCAAATAAATAAATAGTTTTAAAAAATTAAATAAATAAAGGGTTTAAAAAATAAATTAATTAATAAAATTAAAAACATTAATTTTTTTTTAAGGATATCAATTAATAGGAACAAAAAAAAAAAAACTCTAAACATCCAAACTTTTATGGTAAGGATAATGGTGATAGAAATTTTAAGATTCCCAACACTGGGAGTTTTCTTGCCTTCTTCAACCACTTCCTTCAGTGTTGGGAACCTTGAAGTTTCTCTCACCATCATCCTTACCGTAAACATTTGGATATTTAGAGTTTTTCTTGTCTCTATTAATGGATATCCTTAAAAAAATATATTAATTTTTTTAATTTTTTAATTTATTTATTTAAACAATTTATTTATTTGATTTTTTAAAAAACTATTAATTTATTTAATTTTTTTTAAACTATTTATTTATTTAATTTTTAAAACTATTTGTATCATATCTTTTATTTATTTTATTAAAGTTTATAAAGTTTTTGGTTAAAAGGTAAAAAAAAAAAAGAGTATAAAATAATATAACTAGGGGCATTTTAGGTATTTTTAAAGTCAAATTTAAGTCTTAGGGGTGTTAGTGTATAATAACAAAATTTTTCCAGTTAAGTGTAACTTGCTTAAACCTTAAGGGGTTCAGTGCAATTTGCCCTTCTAATTTTTAATTAGAGGAGCAAATTTTTTAATTAGCTTTGGTCAATGGGTTACTTTTCCTTCAGTCAACCAACTTTGGGGTCTTATATTGACGTGTCTTGCAAATTTATTTCTATAATAATGCATATAAAAAATAAGTGATCAATTTTCAAAACAAAAAAAAAAAGAAAGAAAAAAAAAAGCGATCAGATTATATTTTATATTTAATATATTTAATTATATTGATTTAATGCTTTACATATAGTAGTGTAGCAATGTAGATTACTATATTTTGTAGATTGCAAGAGAAAAATTATTACAATTTCCATTTCTAATTATAACAAACCTCCATGGAGCTCTGTAACATTTTTTTTTAAAAAAAAAATAAATAAATAAGGATACGGATATTGACATCCATAAAACTTATTAGTACACTCATTTTTATAAATATACACATGTCTAATTTTTAAAAAACAAATTACTATAAGCTCACATTCTAATTCCAATAGTATTCTCATTAAAATAAATATATTCATTTTAATACATATTATTTATAAACACTCTTAAATTATTATCACACCTAATTTATAAAATAAAAAATCATATTATTTTTAGAATCAAATTCTCTTTTAATGATAGTTCAATTTACTTTTGGAAATATCTCGAATGTAGGAGCCTTTTAAAAAGGAATATGTAGAACCGTATGTGAAGTCAAGAGATTTTTAATTTGGAATTCTCTTATTTATACAGTTATCTTAAAAATAAAATAAAAAAAAAAAAATTAACTTACTGATATCTATGGTTATTTTAAAAAAAAAAAACACTTATTGATATTTATAGCTATCGTTAAAATAAAAAAAATTGTTTATTGATAGAGTTCATAACTATACATAAAAAAAAGACAAAAGCAATATGATAATCATGTGATAATGAGAAAGTTTGAAACTTTTTTTAGAACAAGAAAGTTTGAAACTTCAAATAAAATTAGAGTTTAATTAAGTTTTTTTTTTTTTTTTTTTTTTAATAAAGAAATATAGTTGAAGATATGAATGTAATTAATGAGTGTTTATTGTATTTGATTTATTTTTAATTAAAATAATCTGTCTTCATTGTTAAATTTCTATTGAGATATTTTTATAATTAAATATTTTAATAAAATATGGGTGTACTATTACCATTTATTAGTGTCAATATCAGCATAAAAAAAAAAAAATCATTTTAAACGGTAAAAGTAAAACAAGGTGGTGGGATAGTTTTGTCCGTTTAAGAAAAAAATTAGTAAAAGTAATAAAATTATTACATGTTGAATTTTTTTTTTATTTTTTATTTTTTCAAATGTCTTATTTATATTGCTAATTTGCTATTAAGTTACATTGGACTGCGCTTAGTGGACCTGTTCTCTTAGGGTGCGTTTGGTACGCGGGACAGGATGGGACGGGACGGGACAATTTTCTCTTGTCCCGCGTTTGGCGCGCTATTAGCATGGGACGGGACGGGACTGGGTGGGACAAATAACCCAAAAATTTGTCCCACCAAATTAGGTCGGCCAGACTTGTCCCATGCATGGGACAAGTGCCAAAATGACCTTTTTACCCTTAAAACTTCCAAAAATCACGAAAATATCAACTATAAAATAAAAAAACTGAGTTTCAAGTTAGATTTTCATCTTCATTCTCTCTTCCCTTCTCATTCTCTCTTCCCTTCTCTTCGTCCCCAACACATCGCCTGAAGCCATCTCTGTCTCTCCTTCGTTCATCATCCTCTGTCTCTCTCTCTCTCCGGTTCTTCGTTCGTTCATCATCATCATCTTAGGAAATCCTCTCTCTCTCTCCTTTGTTCATCATCATCTCTCTCTCGTTCATCATGCCGTTGCCTCGTTCATCATCATCTCTCTCTCGTTCAACACACCATCTCAAGATTTGGGGATTTCGATTTAGGGTTCTTGGTTTTGGATTTAGGGATTTCGATTTTGGGTTTGGGGATTTCGTTTTAGGGTTCTTGATTTTGGATTTAGGGGTTTCGATTTAGGGTTCTTGATTTTGGGTTTGGGGATTTTGAGTTAGGGTTGAGATTGATTTTGGATTTTGGATTTGGGGATTTTGATTTAGGGTTCTTGATTTTGCTTTTGGGTTGAGATTCTATATTAAAATTGACTATAATTCTTTTGGCTACAGCTTTCTTCTTCTTCTTCTAATCCTTTGTTTTTGTTATCCGAAGGCAATTCTTGCACTTTGAAGGCAATTCTTGCTTTAGGAAGTAGAATCAATGCGATTTTCAATTTGTAGAGTGAAGAAGATACTCTGAAACTGCACCTTTTACTGTAATTTAGATTTTCTTACTATTATAATGAATAATTCTTTGTTTTTTGAGATAAATTTTTTAGGGCAAATGTTGATTCTGGTACCAGTAAACCAACTTCCAAAACGCTAATCAAACTGTGCCATAGTGTTTGTGTAAATTGGTGGTGGAATATGTGTTCTTGATATATTGGTACTTGGAAGAGTTTTGGAAATTCGAAGACCTTATCATTGTTGTAATGGTAATGTACTGGCTACTGACATTGATTTCTTTAGTCATGTATGGATTATTGTTTGCTCTGTCCTTAAAAGCAAACAGAGCCTTGTGGTTGTTTGGAAATTATGAGAAAATTTAAATTTGAGTTCTTGCATTAGCACTTCAGTCTCGATTCGTAATTGAAGTGTTGAAGAGTCATCCACTCTTCAATACAATTTATTGTGCAAAATTTTTTTTATTAAAATTGACCACTAAAATTCTGATTCCAATTCTTATAATTTGAAACTAATGGTAAAAATTTTAATCCAGATCAAAGAAGTTCTACATCAATTCAATATTCAATCTCCAGTATATTTACACTTTGTTAAAAAAATATATTATGCAATTAAATTTGATTTTAAAACAATAAAAATGATAAAATAAGTCTTTCACTAAAAAATGACAATAGGGCAATCTGGTCATTTGAACCTCTTGTCCCATCCTGTCTCAACCATACCAAACGCATGACAGTACAGTTCACAGTTCTGTCCCATACCTTCCAAACACAATACGGAACAGCTGTCCTGTCCCGTCCTGTCCCGTCCTGTTCGCGTACCAAACGCACCCTTATGTTTCTCGGCCCAAGAAAAAAAAAAATTATTTGGAAAACATTGAAAATGGGGCATTCCGAGAATTGAACTCGGGACCTCTCGCACCCTAAGCGAGAATCATACCACTAGACCAAATGCCCTTTGTTGATTGATTGGCTAACCTAAACGCTAATTACTAATACTAAACATTTTTGTAGAAGATAAAAACAGCAAAGCAAAACCCTTGTCCTTGGAAATTTGATTGAATTGTGAATCGAAAAACCTCTTCAGCTGCAGAGAAAAAAAATAAAATGTCAAGAGCAGCTCTCTTTCACTTGCTCCGATCACAATCCAAAAACCTCTCTTCCAGAAGCTTCCACTCAGGTTCTCTCTCTTCTTCATTTTAATGGTGAAATACTTCTTCTGGAGATCCAAATGAATGCCCGACTTTTCAATTTGTTTTTTAGGGCATTTTATTAGAAAATAAAACAAATTTTTTTTTATAAGATCAATTAGTTGTCTTGTGAATTTTATACTGTATTTTAGTTTCAATGTGATAGTCCTCATATGTACAAATAACTATGCATATATATATATATATAATTCGTTGTATATGTTTGTTTGTTTGTTTGTTTTTATCTTTCAAAATTTACCAGAGCTTACCATGCTAATAAACACAGAAATGTCAATTTTGAAACTAACCCATCGTAGAATATGCGGAAAAAAAGTTGGGTTGAACAAAGAGTAATGCTTTTCTCTTTGGACTTTGGTGATGTTTTTTTTTTTTTTTTTTTAATTTCATTTCACACCTACAAGGAAATAAGCTAGGCGCGGTGTAGAATATATAATGATCTACTGATGTTTTGTTGTTGATTGTTTGATTGATATGTAAATTTTAGTTAATTTTCAGTTTTGCTCTGTGAAAATATTTTCTAGTTTGCTCCTTGAATTGGAATAATGACTTGGTGTAGTGTAATGTTTATGGTCATGAGATGCTGAGCAGATGTCGACTTTTGATTGTGAGTATTTGTTTGAACTGCTACTCTAAAACCGAGCCTTGAGTCTTCAGTGTTATGATGAATCTGAGTTTGGTGATAATAATTGTTGTCTCAGCTTAGAATGTCTTCAATTAGTAGCTGATCACTACTAGGGCTATTTTTCGTTGGCATCTCATTGCAACTGTATTTCTTATGTTGATAATCACTGCAATAGTTATCATCTGTGATTACGTTACTTAAAAAAAATGTTCTTAAACGCAGTACACCGATGATTTCTTATGACTCTTTCACTTTTTTCGCACTAGCTAATGATTTATGAAGCCAATTCTAGCTGTTGGTGTGGTATTGGTATTGTTGTCACTGTTACTAATTTTCTCCTGGCTTTTAGGTTATCATCTATGTAGATTTGGAACAATGTCACCAGTGCCCCAAAATGTTAGATCCAATTTATTCTC
Source organism: Acer campestre (assembly GCA_954870605.1). Lineage (NCBI taxonomy): Eukaryota > Viridiplantae > Streptophyta > Magnoliopsida > Sapindales > Sapindaceae > Acer > Acer campestre. The sequence continues at coordinate 6,781,228 of OX940808.1, read as the reverse complement.
TGTCAACCTGCTAGCAGTGGTTCAAAAAAGGTGGGCTTCTCAAAAATCATCTGCTGCAGATGACAACAAGATCAGCATTGGGCCACGCCGAGGGGGAGATGCTGTGGAAGACGAAAAGGATACCAGTATTTTCTACTATGGTCCAATTTCATCAACCATCAAGAAAGTGAAGCTTCTCTCTCTTTCGACTTGCTGCCTTTCTGTATCTTTAGGCCCGGTCATAACCTTCATGACATCTCCAGATATGAATGTCATCATGAAGGGTGCAGTGGCGTCAACCGTCATATTTTTAAGTGCTACGACCACTGGTGCTCTCCACTGGTTTGTGAGCCCTTATGTTCACAAGCTCAAGTGGCAGCCAGGCTCAGACAGCTTCGAGGTGGAGATGTTGTCATGGCTGGCAACACATATTCCTAGGACTATCAAGTTTGCTGATATCCGGCCACCAGAAACCAACAGGCCTTTCGTGACATTCAAGGCCAATGGGAATTTCTACTTCGTCGATGCAGATCACTGCCAGAACAAGGCTTTATTGGCAAGATTGACCCCTTCAACTCAAGAGTCAGCTTTCAAGAACCTGTAGTAGTGAAAACTATATGCTGTGAGCACTGGATCAGTATAAGCCTTTGTAGGCATTTTTGAACAAGTCTTTTTTATTAGTGAGACAAAATATTGCAGTTGTTTTTGTGGTTTCAAATTTTCAATCAAACGTTTATTTAGTATAAAGAAATCTACATGCCTAACAAATATTGCAAAGAACTTACAGAAGACGCAAAGAAATATGATCCGAATCTCTCTTCATCTTCATTTTTGTTGGCTTGTTTGTTTTAGACGCAAAGAACTTACTTGCAATGTCTGTAAGGTATTGCTTCTCAAAGTATGCATATGATTATATTTAGAGAGAGGCTAAAAGGACTAAAACTTAAACCCAACTTTAATATCACTGTTTCTTCCTTTCAAGCAGCAACAGTTTATTTGTTGACTCACCAAAAAAAAAAAAAAAAATTCTGTTAAATGCATATAAGAGAAGGTGAAGACCTTAGGGTTTGTTTGAGGTTTCATGGGAGAGAAGTTGAAGGAGAAAGAATATAAATGAGAGAAGAATGTAATTGAGGAATTCGGATCCTCTACTATCTGATCTTTTTCTTGACCTTATCTAATCTTATGACACGTAAGCATTGCAATGAATGAGTGATAAGTTTGAGATTCTCAAACACATGCCTCTCAACCGAACTTACACAAGACACCAGAAACTATAGGAACAACACTCATGATATGTTGCCAAAGTACAGTATTTTTTTTATTCAATAATTCAAAAATTCCTAAAGTAGATTACAAGTCTTGCTTAAATAGCATTTAAACCTAAATAGAATAAGGAAAGTAAAAAGGAAGAGTAGCTATCAAGAAATCAGGAAATAAAACAAGCAAGCAATCAGGAAATAAACTAGAAATCAATCGGGAAATAAAAGCTAGCACTAAAATTAGGAAAGCTAGGATTATTTTCAATAATAATCCTTTAAAATAACTTGGGGCTTTAAACTTTTTATTGGGCTTGCTTGATAACTCATCTTGGACTTTCTTTAAGGCCCGCTTGATAACTCATTGGATGCTCCTGCATCAATGTGTGGTGAAGATGTGATTGATTTACAAAATCATTTTATCAACAACCAATCGCACGTTTTAAAAAAATTAGGAAAAAGATCAGATCAATAGAGGATCAAAATCCCGTAATCAAGAGACGTTCACATCAATAAATAGAGATAATGGTGTGGTTACCTATTTATTATCATTTTTAGACAAGTGATTTGAATCCTAGTCTTTTTACATCAACTTTTAACACATGCAAGGGAATTTAGTACTTTTTCATTAACAGTTAAATGAGAAGTTAATCAAGATAACAGTCAACGGATTCTAGGAGTGTTTGTGCAATTAAAGGAAAACTTGCCGCTGCATGCAATTTTACCTAAAGTCGGGAGTGTTATTGTGTTATTGCAATCAACCCATTAAATAAGTATATTAAAAAAAAAGTAATTATAATTTCTTGTAATAATAAATGTGGGTTATGTACTTATGTGGACTGGGCCGACTGGCCCTCCATTGCTCCAATCTAAACGCTGGATTTGAACCGGCCCAAAATTTTTCAAAACTTTACCAAATATCTTCTCACAATCTTGAATCTTCGATTACAAATATCTGATCTGCATAACTGCATTCATTTCAAGGTAACCTTTTTTTTTTTGCCTTTTCTTTTTCTTTTTCTTTTCTTTTCTTTTTTTCTATTGAAAATCACGATACATTTTTGGTGTACTGAAAACCCCTACTTTTATCAAATTCATCCTATCATCATCAGTTTTGTTTCAGGTTTACTTGTTCTTAAATCTGCTTTCTAATTGGGGCTTTTGGATTCGCTTTGGTGGAGATTTGTGTTTTTGAGGTTAGTTTACTGTTTTTTTATTTTTATTTTTTAAATGATTTGTGTATACAATATTCTTGTGGCTGGTTGTTGATATATATATATATATATATATTAAGTTTTGTAGATTCATGTTATTGAAATTTTGTTATATTTTGTGGGTTTTAGAGATTGATCGAGTGCTCATAGTTAATTAAATGTAAATTTTAGCTCAAATGACTCCAAATTTAGCAATTTAATCTCGTAGAGTCTGAAATTTAGATTTTTATGTTGCTAATTGCCAAACATAGACTATAGTTAAATTGATTTACGAAATACGTTTTCAGGGATTGAGTTTGTCCGTCCTTTATTTTCCATGGAACAAGTCCAATGGTATGATCTCCCTGTAGAAATTCTGCACATAATCTTCCACAAATTGAAAGATCCTTCCGATATCTATAGATGTGGATTAGTTTGTGTTTTATGGAAATCTGTTGCAAAGACTGTTTTACCGCACTGTCTATTGCTGTCGAATGTTGATGTATTCAAGGATGAAACTGGTAGGACGCATTCAAAAGCTTCGTTAAACAAACAGTCTTGCGTCCTTTTAAACACCCAAACAAGCGAGACTCACGAAATCTCCCTTCCGCAAGTAGAGGGAAGATGGTTTTGTAGCTCGTCTTTTGGGTGGTTGCTAACAATCGGCTTCAAAACACCACACAAACTTTGTCTTTTAAATCCTTTCACAAGTGACCAAATTGAGTTGCCGTCAGCAAGAGAATTCATAAGACCGGATCATTTGAGAGTAATTACATCTTCAAGTCCTTTGGATCCAAAGTGTTTAGTTCTTGCTGCACGTGGTTATTATGGTGAATTGGCCTTCTGCAGACCGGGTGATGAGTCTTGGACAAGAGTACAGTTTTGTGATGGTTTTGATTGTTTTTGTTCTGATGCAATATTCTATAAGGATAAATTTTATGCTGTTGGTTACAGTGGTGAGTTATTTCGTATCAGTTGCAACATCATCCCTATAGCAGCAAAATTGCCTCTACAGCCAATTCGATTGGCAAAAGCAAATCAGCTTAGGAAATTTAATTACTTGGTGGAGTTGGATGGCAATCTTTTATTGGTTGCAAGATATGGAAACCATATATCTAATTATGTGACTTTTGTATTTGAAGTTTATGAATTGAATTGTGTTGAAAAGCAGTGGATTAAGGTGAAAAGTATCGGCAATTACGCTATTTTATTGGGCATAAATAGTTCCATTTCACTTCGGGTTAGTCCTGCTAGAAACTTCAAAGCGAATTGCATCTATTTTATTGATGATGACATTAACAACTTGTCATTCATGACTGACTCGCACCAGTATCATACCGGTTTTTACGATATGATGACCGGGAACACTGAATATCTTTTTCAGTCTTCAGCTATTTGGACAAGCCCTCTGAATTGGTTCATACCAGCATTACCAGACATCATATATAGAGAAAAACCAGCACAAGGCATTTGTAGAGACAAGGGAGGAGCAGAGGAGAAATCATGGTCATCAAGGATTGTGACATGTCTACAAAATTGGTTCACACAAAAATTATATTAGTGTTATGTTATCTTTAATTTTTCATTGAAGACATGTTGACGTGTAAATAAGTATACATGGGTGGTTTTCTTGTGTGTTTTTGTTTAATTTTTATTTGTAATATTATTGTTTTTAATTATACCAGAATGATGCGTCCAACACAAGACAATCATATATATTTATGAAGGGTCATTTAATTTATGAAGATTTGTGGAGTTTTGATATTTCAATATGGTAATTGAAAGAAAAATATTCATAATGGAAGTATTTTTTGTGAGTTTGGCCTAGCTTACGGCACCTACATCATGTCGTATGTTATCGAAAAAAATGTAAATGTAAAACATGTAAGGGCAATTTAGCAATCTTTTACTAACGGTTAAATGAGAAGTTAGTCAAGATAACAGTCCAATGGATTTCTAGAGTGATTGTGCAATTGAAGGAAAAAATAATGTTGTTTGCAATTTCACCTAAAGTTTTGAGTGGTATGTTTATTGCAATTAACCCATTAAATAAATATATTTGAAAATACAAAATTATACAAAAAAAAAAAAAAAAATTATAATTACTTCTAATAATTCTTTCAAAAAAAAATTATTATTACTTCTAATAATAAATGTGGGTACTATACTGCTATGGGGTCTGGCCCTTCCATTGCTCAAATCCAAACGTGGGATTTGAAACCGGCCCAAAATTGTTCAAAATTTGAAATCGATGAAAAAAGGTTTTTTGTTTTGTATTTGTAAACAAACGTTGTTTACGTTTTCTCTCGACGTCACCAGTTTCGATTACAAATCTCTGCATTAAAGCTGTCAATTGGGGTCGAGCATAGCATGTCCGGCCCGTTAAGGCCCGCCAAGGAGGTGGGCTATGCCTGGGCTAGCACGGCACGATGACATGTGCCGTGCGGGGCCGAGGGTGTCGGCCCGCCATGCTCATACGGCACAGCATGCCAGGTCCAACGGTCGGCACAGTGGGTTGACCGTTGGTCCGCCATAATTAAATTTTTTTATATATTTTTTTTCAATTATAACCACTATGATTTTTTTTATTATTTTTTTTTAAAGTCGAGTCCAAATTTGGAAAAAAAAATTTCAAAAAGTTCCCCTCATCTCTTCTTAAATTAAAAAAAAAAACTAAAAAAAATAATAATTAAAGTGGATCAGTCTGTTAAGGCCCCTTAGGCTGGCATGGCATGGCATATTAAGGCAGTCGGGCCTTAAGGGGCCGTGTCGGCACATTTTGACAGCTTTACTCTACATTCTAGGGCTTTTTTTTTTTTTTTTTTTTTTTACTATTTAAAATCATGTTGCATTTTGGGTTTACTGAAAAACCCTACTATTACTTTATCAATAAATCAATTGTATTATTAGAATTAAACCCTAGGTTCCTCATCTTCGGATTCTTCTTAACATCGTTAGTATTTTTTTAAAAGTTATTTTTTATTGTTTTGTTTTGTTTTATATATCGGCCCAAATCAAAATCTGAAATCGATGAAAAAATATTTTTTGTTTTGTTTTTGTAAACAAATGTTGTTTGCGTTTTCTCTCAACCTCACCAGTTTCGATTACAAATCTCTGCATTAAAGTTGTCAATTGGGGTCGAGTCTGGCATGCTAGGCTCGTTGAGGCCCGCCAAGGAGGTGAGCTGTGCGGGACTGAGGGTGCTGGCCCGCTGTGTTGGTACGACATGGCACGTTAGGTCCCCGTGCCAAGCTCAATGGTCGGCACGACGGGCCGACCAACTTATTTTTTTTTTTCAATTATAACCGTTGGGAATTTTTATTTTTTTGAAGTCAAGTCCAAATTTTGAAAAAAAAATTACAAAAAGCTCCCCTCATCTCTTCTTAAATCTAAAAAAAAAAAGAACTAAAATAATAATAATTAAAGTGGACTGGCCTGTTAAGGCCCCCCAAGCTAGCATGTCGTGCCACACTGCCACCCTATTTCTTTTCGGGTCGTGCCTAGCACGACGCGGCACGTTAAGGAGGCCAGGCCTTAGGGGGTCGTGCCGGCATGTTTTGACAACTTTACTCTGCATTCAAGGGTTTTTTTTTTTTTTTTTTTTTTTTGTGGTTTTTGCTATTAAAAATCATGTTGCATTTTGGGTTTATTGAAAAACCCTACTATTACTTTATCAATAAATCAATTGTATTATTAGAATTAAACCCTAGGTTCCTCGTCTTTAGGTTCTTCTTAACACCGTTAGTATTTTTTAACACCCTAGATGCCTGAAAATGAAGACTATAGCCAGCAGTCCCGTTTAGATATCTTAGAGTTAACTCTTTAATTTACAGGCCATTCGATGCACATCTAGGAACTGGTTGAGCTTGTTGACAACATAGGAAATGTCTGGTCTGTTACCAATGGTTCTTTGATAAAGCTTGGGATCTGAAAAAGAATTTCCACTATGGAGAGACAATTTGACATCCATACACATAGGTGTAGAACAGACTTGAAGATTGGTTTTGCTGAGAAAATCAGCAACATACTTCATTTGAGTGAGATATATACCAGAAACTCAAAGCCTAAGAAGTAATTCACTAGTCCTAGATTTTTAAAAGCAAAGGCTGAATTTAGCAGTGATATAATATGTTGAATCAGCTTAGAATCATTTCTAGTAATTAAGATGCCATCCACATAGATAAGGATGAACAATATGCTTAACAAACACAAAAACATCTAAAATAGAATTGACAAAGCCCTAGCTCCAATATCCTTTACGAAAACTGTTGAATGATTTTTTCTTGGATTCACCTCAACATGTTTTACTTAGATAAAAGCTAATTAAGAGATAACTTTCAAATCTCTTTCAAAGCATATGCATCAATGTGACAAAAATGATAAGAAAATTTTAATTATATGTAGATATAATCTCTGAAAACTGATCAAAATACGGTAATTGTTGTTTTAGGTATTGGTATACTATCAGTCCCATATGCACTCTCATCAAGAGGATGGTTGAGCTTGACCATTCTTCTCCTGATTGCGGCTTCAGCCTGTTTTACAGGATTCCTGATAAGAAAATGCATGGATACAAACCCAGCTATCACAAGCTACAATGACATTGCTGGTCATGCTTTTGGTCGAAAAGAAAGAGTTATAGCTTCTCTTTTCACCTGCTTAGAGCTCTACTTTGTTGCCACAGGCCTTTTGATATTGGAATGAGACAACTTACATAATATTTTTCCTAATTTTTCTCTGAAGCTTGGGAGTATGGCTCTTGATGGAAGGCACTCTTTTATTGTTCTTGCAGGACTCGTGATCTTGCCTTCTGTCTGTGTGAATGATCTCGGAGTCCTGTTGTATGTTTCGGCTGGTGGGGTGATCTCTGGCAAGGGAAGGCTTTTGAATTTGAGTGGGATGCCTACAATAGTCAGTTTGTACATTTTCTGCTATGGTGCTCATGCAGTTTTTCCTCCTATCTACAAGTCTATGAGAAAGAAGAACCAATTTCTCAAGGTACTTGCTTGTAAATACAACTTTCAAAATATCTCTTTTTGAGTTATTGTTGTGACTTGTATTTCTCAGTTTTTGCCTTACAGATTTTAATGATAAGTTTTGTTATCTGCACAATTACTTAAATGACCATGGCAACTTTGGGTTACCTTATATATGGCCAGAATGTTCAATCACAAGTAACGTTGAATCTTCCCACAGAGAATGTTAGTTCAAAGGTAGCAATACACACCAAATTAGCTGGTCTTATTACCAAATATGCATTAACAATAATGTTGATTGCCACTACTATTGAAAGTCGATTGCCTGCCAACTACCAAGATAGCAAGTCAATAAGCATTCTCATCAAAATTTCATTGCTGGTAATTAGTGTGGTTTCGGCTGCTGTGCTTCCTTCTTTTCAGCTTGTGGCATCTCTCACTGGAGCTATTCTTGTAGTGGTGGTTTCATTCTTGTTCCCATGCCTTTGTTACTTGAAGATTTTTAAAGTTTACACGAATTAGGGGTTTGAACTAATTAGCATTGTTGTTATAATGTCAATTGGGGTCGAGCCTGGCATGCTAGGCCCGTTGAGGCCCGCTAAGGAGGCGAGCTGTGCGGGACCGAAGGTGCTGGCCCGCCGTGCTGGTACGGCACGGCACGCTAGGCCCCCGTGCTAGGCTCAATGGTCGGCACGACAGGCCGACTGTTGGTCCGCCATAATTAATTTTTTTTTTTTCAATTATAACCGTTGGGAATTTTTATTTTTTTTAAAGTCGAGTCCAAATTTAGAAAAAAAAAATACAAAAAGCTCCCCTCATCTCTTCTTAAATCTAAAAAAAAAAAAAAAAACTAAACTAAAATAATAATAATTAAAGTGAACCGACCTATTAAGGCCCCCCAAACTAGCATGTCGTGCCACCCTATTTCTTTATGGGCCGTGCTTGGCACGACTCGGCACGTTAAAGCGGCCAAGCCTTAGGGGGTCGTGCCGGCACGTTTTGACAACTTTACTCTGCATTCAAGGTTTTTTTTTTTTTTTTTTTTTTGGTTTTTGCTATTAAAAATCATGTTGCATTTTGGGTTTATTGAAAAACCCTACTATTACTTTATCAATAAATCAATTGTATTATTAAAATTAAACCCTAGGTTCCTCATCTTCGGGTTCTTCTTAACACCGTTAGTATTTTTTAAAGTTATTTTTTATTGTTTTGTTTTGTTTTATATACTTGCAAATTATGTGTCAGTTATGTTTCATGTTTACTTATTCTTGAAGCTGCTTGCTAATTGAGGCTTTTTGGATTCGCTTTGGTGGAGATTTGTGTTTTTCAGGTTAGTTTACAATTATTATTATTTTTTTCTTTTTTTAATGATTTGTTTATAGATTATTCTTGTGGCTGATTGATGATATATGAAGTTTTCGAGATTCATGTTATTGAAATTTTGTTGCATTGGTTTTAGAGACTGAATTTAGAGATTGATTGAGTATTCATAGTTAATTAAATGTAAATTTTAGCTCCAACAACTTTAAAGATTTAGCTTGCTTTACAGGATTCCTGATAAGAAAATGCATGGATACAAACCCAGCTATCACAAGCTACAATGACATTGCTGGTCATGCTTTTGGTCGAAAAGGAAGAGTTATAGCTTCTTTTTTCACCTGCCTAGAGCTCTACTTTGTTGCCACAGGCCTTTTGATATTGGAAGGAGACAACTTACACAATATCTTTTCCTAATTTTTCTTTGAAGCTTTGGAGTATAGCTCTGGATGGAAGGCACTCTTTTATTGTTCTTGTAGGACTTGTGATCTTGCCTTCTATTTGTGTGAATGATCTCGGAGTCCTGTCATATGTTTCGGCTGGTGGGGTGATCTCTTCTTTGATCATTGTTATATGTGTTTTCTGTGTTGGCGCGATCAACGGAGTTGCGTTCCATGGCAAGGGAAGGCTCTTGAATTTGAGTAGGATGCCTACAACAGTCGGTTTGTACACTTTCTGCTATGGTGCTCATGCAGTTTTTCCACCTATTTACAAGTCCATGAGAAAGAAGAACCAATTTCCCAAGGTACTTGCTTGTAAATACAACTTTCAGGATTACCTGTTTTTGAAGCTTATTGCTAATTGAGGCTTTTTGAAATCAGCCCAAATATGATCAAAATCTGAAATCGATGAAATTTTTTTGTTTTTTGTTTGTGTAAACAAACGTTGTTTGCGTTTTCTCTCGATCTCACTAGTTTCAATTACAAATATCTAAATTAAAGTTGTCAATTGGGGTCAAGCCTGGCGTGCCCGGCCCCTTAAGGCCCGCCAAGCCTAGGCTAGCACGACATGATGGCACGTGTCGGCACGGCGTGCCAACCATTGGTCCACCATAATTAATTTATTTTTTTCAATTATAATTGTTGGGAATTATTTTTTTAAAAGTCAAGTCCAAATTTTGAAAAAACAAAATTACAAAAAGCTCCCTCATCTCTTCTTAAAACTAAAAAAAAAAAAAAAAAATTTAAAGTGGACCGACCTGTTAAGGCCACCCAGGTTAGCATGTCCTACCACCCTTTTTCTCAACGGGCCATGCCTGGCATAGCACGGGACGGCACGTTACGGCAGGTAGGTCTTTAGGGGCAGTGTCAGCATGTTTTGACAACTTTACTATGCGCTCAAGGTTTTTATTTATTTATTATTTATTTATTATTTATTTTTCTATTCAAAATCATGTTGCATTTTGGGTTTACTGAAAAACCCTACTATTACTTTATCAATAAATCAATTGTATTATTAGAATTAAACCCTAGGTTCCTCATCTTCTGGTTCTTCTTAACATCATTAGTATTTTTTTAAGTTATTTTTTATTGTTTTGTTTTATATACCTGTAAATTATGTATCGGTTATGTTTCAAGTTTACTTGTTCTTGAAGCTTCTTGTTAATTGAGGCTTTTTGGATTCGCTTTGGTGGAGATTTGTGTTTTTCAATTTAGTTTACAAATTTTTATTTTTTATTTTTTTTTTGCTTTTTTGAATGATTTGTTTATAGATTATTCTTGTGGCTGATTGATGATATATGAAGTTTTCGAGATTCACGTTATTGATATTTTGTTACATTGGTTTTAGAGACTGAATTTAGAGATTGATTAAGTATTCATAGTTAATTAAATGTAAATTTTAGGTCAAATATCTTTAAAAATTTAGCAATATAATCTATTCTAGATTTCTAGTAGAGTGAAAATTTAGAAATTTATGTTACTAAACATGGACTATAGTTAAATTGATTTACGAAATAAGTTTTCAGAAATTTATGCTGTTGGTTTCAGTGTTGACTTATTTCCTATCAGTTACAACATCATCCCCATAGCAGCAAAATTGCCTCTTCAGCCAGAAGGGCAGTTTTGTCTATTTAATTACTAGGTGGAGTTGGATGGCAATCTTTTATTGGTTGCAAGATATAGAAAGAAAAGAGATCTATCATCTACGAATTTTGTATTTTAAGTTTATGAACTGAATTGGGTTGAAATGGGGTGGATTAAGGTGAAAAGTATGGGCAATAACGCCATTTTATTGGGCATACATATAGTTCCATTTCAGTTCGAGTTAGTCCTGCTAGAAACTTTAAAGCGAATTGCATTCATCGATGACAGCACCTTGCTATTCATGTGTGATTTACTGCACCAGTATGGAACCGGTTGTTACGATATAATTTCCTGGCACTTAGAATATCATGATCAGTCTTCAGCTACTTGGACAAACCTCTGAATTGGTTCATACCAGTATTACCAGACATCATATATAGAGAGAAAAAAAACAGCACAAGACATTTGTAGAGAGAAGGGAGGAGCAGAGGAGAAATCATGGTCATCAAGGATTTTGACATTTCTACCTAATTGGTTCACATAAAAAGTCTGTAAAAAGCTTTCGTTTTTCACTGAATGGTTTCTTTTGTTTTTTGTTTAATTTATGTTATTGTCATTTAATTATAACAGGATGATGCGTCCAACAGGGTCCTCAAATTTCATTTGTATGAAGATTTTTGGAGTTTTGATATTTATTTCAAATTTTATTTTGATATGTCTATGAATTCCAGGGACTTGTCTCCAAAATAGAGGTTGGTCGGTCTCGTCAAACCATGTTATATGTTACCGCAGTAGGTCCCATGAATATTCTAAGACAAACCTTGTCTATTTGCCTGGGGATTCAAGGTCATAGATGGAGACATTTTAAAGTAATTTCGTTGGGGTCATTTCAGTAATATAAGAATTTAGTAAATTTTAGGGTGTGCAGAGAAGCAGCTGCTCTCTTTCTAGTTTGCACCAAAACCTATTTCCGGGAAGCTTCCAATGCAAAATGCTACAAGCCAACAAAGTCCTTAACTAGAACTGTAACAATAGAAAAGGTAACTCCGATGCAAAATAATAAAATCATAAGACAGAATATAAAAATAAAGCACAGATATTTAAGAATTCAAAACATATAACATCCAGAGAAGCCCAGGGCAAATACCTAAAACTCCTGAGCTGCTAAACAAAAATTAAAACATCACAAAAGGTTCTATAACACCAAGCAGACACAACAAAGACAGAAAATGTAAACGACTCAAAACTGACTTAAAACTGCAATCTCGCCACCGCCGGTCAAGAACCCAGTTCTGCGAGCAGAAGCTCCTTGATGATGGTGATGACTTGTACCTATCAGACTGGACACCTAAACATCCATCAAATGGACTCCTAACAAAAACCCATAAGAATTTATTGCAATGATGATTAAAGCCCTTACTAGCAGATACAGAAACCCGCACGGTTCACTTCTTCTTGGCAGCGGCCTTGGTCACCTTAGCGCCAGTTGGCTCCTTCTTCTCCACACTCTTGATGACTCCCACAGCAACAGTCTGACGCATATCCCTTACTGCAAATCGACCAAGAGGAGGATACTCGGAGAAAGTTTCGACCACCATGGGCTTGGTGGGAATCATCTTAACGAACCCAGCATCACCGTTTTTCAAAAACTTGGGCTCCTTCTCAATCTCCTTACCAGAACGCCTGTCAATCTTGGTCTGGAGTTCAGCAAACTTGACAGCAATGTGAGAGGTGTGGCAATCGAGAACAGGGGCATATCCGTTTCCAATCTGGCCAGGGTGGTTCATGATGATAACCTGGGAGGTGAAGTTGGCAGCCTCCTTGGCAGGATCGTCCTTGGAGTTTGATGCCACAAAACCACGCTTGAGATCCTTGACAGCAACATTCTTAACATTGAACCCAACATTGTCACCGGGAAGAGCCTCCTGTAGAGCCTCATGGTGCATCTCAACAGACTTAATTTCAGTGGTCAACCCAGTTGGACCAAACGTCACAACCATACCAGGCTTGATGATACCAGTTTCAACACGTCCAACAGGTACAGTTCCAATACCACCGATCTTGTAGACATCCTGAAGTGGGAGACGGAGGGGCTTGTCTGTTGGCCTCTTGGGCTCATTGATCTGGTCAAGTGCGTCTAGAAGAGTTGGGCCCTTGTACCAGTCAAGGTTGGTGGACCTCTCAATCATGTTGTCACCCTCAAATCCGGAGATGGGGACAAATGGAATCTTATCAGGTTTGTAACCAACCTTCTTCAAGTAGGAAGAAACTTCCTTCACGATTTCTTCATACCTTGCCTTTGAGTACTTGGGGGTGGTGGCATCCATCTGTTCCACAAATCAACAGTACATGTCAACATTGTTGGCACACAAGAACAAGGCATTTAAGTTTAAATAACATAAAACAGCTACTATAAAACCACAAAAGACAAAAGAATTACCTTGTTACAGCAGCAAATCATTTGCTGCACACCAAGGGTGAAAGCAAGAAGTGCATGCTCACGGGTCTGACCATCCTTAGAGATACCGGCTTCAAAACCTCCAGTGGTGGAATCAATGATAAGGACGGCACAATCAGCCTGGGAAGTTCCAGTAATCATGTTCTTAATGAAATCACGATGTCCAGGTGCATCAATGACAGTGCAGTAGTACTTTGTGGTCTCAAACTTCCACAAGGCGATATCAATGGTGATACCACGCTCACGCTCAGCCTTGAGCTTGTCAAGCACCCAGGCATACTTGAATGACCTCTTGTTCATCTCAGCAGCCTCCTTCTCAAACCTCTCAATCACACGCTTGTCAATGCCTCCAAGCTTGTAGATCAAGTGGCCAGTAGTGGTTGACTTTCCAGAGTCAACATGGCCAATGACTACAATGCTAATGTGAATCTTTTCCTTTCCCATAGTAGATTGCTGGTGGTACTGTTCCAGAGTAGGGACAACAGTTAGCAAATACTGTAAGAATTAAAACAATCTTCAACATCCAGAAAATATGTTTGAAAACTTAATGAGCAATGGAATTCATATGAATTGAATGCACATCTCACAGTTAGGGTTATACATAAATCATAATACATTGTAAATGAATACGAATAAATACAATTAAATAATAATGCCACTACTCACATATCATTTATGTTACCACAAGCTAATATACTAAAAGTGTCTCCAATTTAAAAACAGCAAAAGAACAATAATACAGAGTTCCATATATTAAATCAAATAAAGCAAACATACATTAATATTAGCGTTGTAATTAATCAGATTCAGTGATGATTCAAATGTTAAAATAAACGAAACCAATACAAATATGTTGAATACCACTGAAAAATAATACCGATTATTCAGATCTGTAAATACAAAACATTAGTAGTTTAGTACATGTAAATCGGCTTTCAATCTAAACTGAATCTAAGAAGTGAAGAACGGATCAAGACAAAAAAAATAATACAGAAATAACAATTCAAAACATAAATCGAAATCAGTAGTTAACAGGCTTCAGATCAAGTCAACAGAAAACTTAAATAACAAGATGCAGAAAATTCATGTAAATCGAATAGAGCTGAAAATCATTTACACAAATCGAAGCCAGCAGAACTCAAATCAAGTGAACTGAAGACCAGTCAAATCACAAATTAAAAACAAAATAATCATCGCAGATATTGAAAAACATCAATCGAATCAAAAGAATAGAGAAACTAAACATTCAAAAGACGAAATCAAACCAGTTATAAGCTCTCGAAACTTGAATAAAACAAACAGATACAAATCGAATCACAAATAAACACGAACATAGATAGATAGATACATGAGTACTATATTGAAATAATAAATCGAAAGAGATATTAAAAGAGAAATCGGACCTTAAGTTGAGAGAATTTAAAACCCTAGCCGCAAGCGAGAGAGACTTCAGAGCCTAAAAATGCAAGTGAAGAGTGGAGCGATAGGGTTTGTGTGTTCTTATAGGAGTGTTATATTTTTCTCATTTCCGAAAATGCCCTTATTCACTTCAAGAACCGAGAACGGCGTCGTTTATCAGTATAAAATATCATTTAATTATCTGTGTCAGCTCGCACATCATACAGTGGTGCTACACACGCCTGCACCTTCAACACCAATGGCATAACGGATTCTTAGAATCTTAGGTAAACGTTGACATTTTTTGTATTGATTATTACAAAAAATTTGAGGGAAAATTACACTAATCTAACCTAATTTTAGATGAAATTGGACCATTAGCAAAATACATTTTACTGAACAAACCTTCCCTTAATTTAAGGGTTGACCATCTTTGACCACGGAAAAGTCTCATTTACCCCTAACCTCAATTCGATAAGTCACAAAACTTCTACTCTATTTTTATAATAAATAAATTAAATGTTTAAATATTTTTTTTTAAATATTAATATAATAAAAAATAATCCTCCACTGGGTTCATATGCCAAAGGAGTCTTTAGCTCCGTGGAAGAGTGAAGGGAGGAGGAGGGGAGGAGATCGCATATATCCTTCGTGGCAAGAGAAGATTTTAAAATACAATATATATTTTATTAATTTAAGAAATTTTTTCTGTTTTTTATATGTTAATTTTATAAGAAGAATTATATGATGGTTGTAACTTGTAACGGTTTGATTACGATAAATATTTGTTTGTTTTTCAAATTAATTGTATTGATATTGATGATATTAATGTCATAATGTGTAATGTAACATTCTATAACACCTTCAACCTTTATTATTATTATTATTATTATTATTACAAGATCTATTAATTCGGGACCAGGTATTTTTTTAAAAGCTTTTGTCATTAATAAGATTCGAGCCGCTGACTTGTCGGGGTTATTTACTCAAAGCCGTAAACTTATCCATCCATCAGCTGAGCTACGTCTCAAGCTCCGGCATCATGTAATATTGTAATCTCCAAATTTTTCGAAGACATTTGTATGAAGGTCCATAATTTGATTGGGTTTGAGGCTCAACTAAAACGTAACGGTCTATCCAAATTTAGACTAATCACTTTAATAAGTTGTTAGTTGTGGTGTGGTCAAGTAAATCCATATGACTGACCATAAGCACAACAATGGTTAAAGTTAGAATGATTAGTGTGTGAAATACTGAAAATCAAGAAATTTTTGAACTCGTGAAAGTGAGCATCTTGCTTATCTTCAGTGGTCTGAATTTCATTACTTTTCATCAAAAAGGTATGAATTTGATCCACTTATGCTGCACCGAAAGTTCCATTATCACTTTTTTTTGTTTTTGTTTTTGTTTATATATTTATATAAATTTGTCAGTTTTTGATGGATGCGCAGTCCACATTCCACAACAAGCAAGTTGTTTAAAGTAGAAGAATCCTGTAAGAATGATGTAACTAAACTAGTTGGTCTTCTTGTTATGTTTTGTAGTATCAGTTGGGAAGTAACCAAATCCCACATCGTTTGAGTAACAAAACGTTGACGCCCTTATAAGCTGAGACCAGCAAGAATATACTTGTCTTTTAGAAGAAATCCGATAAAATTGGAACGATACATGGCCTTCTGTATTAGTAGCTATAGCATGGCCCATGTGCAAGGATGACACGTACAAAACAAGAAATAGTCTATTTTTTTTTTTATTTTTTTTTTTCCTTTCCTCGATTTTGTTTTATCTTCTTTGAGTTCAGTTTGATCTTTGGACTGAATTGAGATTTTTTTCTCTGCTGTTGTTTTAATGCCAGATTACTTTTGTTGATTATTTGAATGTTATAGTCCACTGTTTATCAAATACTCTTGTAAGTTCATATCAGAATTTGCTTAACATGAGCTAGGGTGCTCTAATTGTCTTCTCTTCATGCCAATTTTTGGTTTGCCAATGATTTCCACTAGTTCATGATGTTTTTTCACAGTTGAAGATCGTAAAGGGTTGTCAACAACCCAGATATCGGCTCACACAAACAAATCAAGGTTGTTAAACATTTGATCATATCATAATAAAACCACATTTGATGTATTTCTCTCTAATTAGTTCATGTATTACAAAAGCACTTGACACTCTAGAGAAGCTCAAAACAATTGGGCTTGGAATGGGCATAAAGAGCACTAAAGCAATTGGGCAAGCATGAATGGCCGAATGGGGCGGCC
The DNA here is from genome assembly GCA_954870605.1 of Acer campestre. Taxonomy (NCBI): domain Eukaryota; kingdom Viridiplantae; phylum Streptophyta; class Magnoliopsida; order Sapindales; family Sapindaceae; genus Acer; species Acer campestre. Next base: position 6,764,366 of record OX940808.1, on the reverse strand, counting down.
CAAACCCAAAGCCAATCTAAATATATTTATAATAATTGTTTAAAAAACAAATATATATAAACACCTGTACACACTCTCGAGCTCCATAGTACTTGTGTGTAAATACCCAAAACCAAAACCCACTTGTTCATTGGTGATTTTTCCAACAATGGAGGACTTTTCAGAGGCTGGTATTGTAATAGAGACAGAAGAGGACACGGTTTCACCATGAACTCACCAGAATCTCAACAAGGAATGCACAACATTACTTGTGGGTGAAGAAATTCATCAACAATGGGAGCATTTCTGGCCTTGTTGTTGTCAAGGTTTGTTTTTTCAATCTCTAATTCTATAGTTACACAGCGTGTTTTTCCTATTACATTACATTTAGCTAGAGGGACCAAAATTGCACCTGGACCGGCTATTCTTGATACAATTTACAGAGATTTGAGCTTGTTGAAAGAAAAAATTGTTGCTGCCATAAATTGAGATTATATATCTACTAAGGGTTGAGCATATTTCTTGGTAATTAATAATATAATTGAATGTGGTAATTTATTGATTAAAGCTCGTTTCAGATTCTAGAATTTTGTTGTATATGCTTGGATGAATTAAGTTCATTCTAACAGAACAGTCATTGAAAATCACAAATAATTACAAGTGTTACATTTCTGTATTCAAATAGGATTCCTCTATTCATTTTTTTTTTTTTTTAAAGGCAACGCACTATATAAACTTTTACTGCATCAATGACCAGTGTCTAAATAGGTTGCAATAAAGTGGGGTTATAGGAATGTAAAATTTTGTCCAAATTCTTATATCTTCATAGATGATCATAGTAATTATAGAATTAACAGAAGAAAAAAGTGTGATTAATTGGTTTAGTCTTACTTGCAATGTGCCCTCTGCCTAGCATAGTTCTCTCTCCTTGTTAATTGGTTCTGAGAAATGCTTCACAACCCAACCCATGCTCATGCTCTCACTATTTTTGTTCAATCCTGGTGCATTTCTGAAAGAGGTCCAATCTTAGTAAAAGTCAACCCATGCTCTCACAACCCAACCCACTATTTAGCAGTTTTATAATTATATACATATACATATACATATACATATATACATTTAAATAAATAGACCTCTAACAATGAGTTTGAGTAGCTTAGTTGGTTAGAGCTTGTGGCTTCTAAACATAAAATTGAAGGTTCAATCCCTGATGAAAGTAATTAATTTTTTTAATTTGAGGTCAAAGGTTTTCAGGGGTTGACCTGCTATTATAGAAAATAGAAGGACCCATTTATCTAATATGACAAAGCTCAAGGGGAAATTGATAATTTCATGTAAGGTTAATTTCATGTCATAATTTTTTTTTTTTTTTTTTTTTTTTTTTTTGTATCTTTTTACTTCGTTGGTAGTTTTGTTTCTAGTGTTTCAGGTTTTTCAGGTGCATTCACGGACACCGTTCGCGAGGAGGATTTCTGTTCTTTGCTAACAATGCACAGTCAATGTGGTAATCATGAACACGAGATATGGAACTGTCCTTTGAAAGAAGAATTCTTGATAGTGTCTAAAAGGCAAGATCGAGCTATTTCTCAAAGCATTCAAGCATTCCAACAAAGTACGAAAGCCTACATACAACAAATAGAGCAAGAAGAGAAGGGACCCGAACCTTACTTTCTACCAAGTCCTTCTCTAGGCCGCCTACACAAGGGCTCTATGGATAAGTTATTTTTTGGTTTTATTGAGCTAGTATTTAAATGGTATACTAACTTATCCTTGTTCTTTGTGATTAGGAACATGTCATCTTGCGACAAATACTTCCAAGACCTAATCACATATAGGCGCAAATTTGAGACATTGGAGTTCGGTTGAGTTTTGAGCTTGAACTCGTCTTGCCTAGACGTTAAATCGTGTACATTTCTTTCTTTCTTAGTTTATATTTGTTTTTATTTTGTTTTTACATTTTTGTTTAGACTAAGTGTGCGGATTTTTGTGTTGTGTTTAGTGCCTAGGATGTTTTGAGTTCTTGCCTCCCATGCTTTGTTTATTCATTGTCCATGCATCTCATGTCATATAAAAAATTGAAGACAATGTTTAGATTAGGTTTGGGGGTGTGGATTATTTATTTGAGTCAATTTTCATTTTACTTTTCCAAGTTTTTCTTTAACCCTTGTGAAAGTTCCCTGTTTTGAAGATTTTGAGGTCTAATGTTTCATTTAAACTGTACCATTTGGTGAGGAAATAAATTATTTCGCCCACGCTTCGTTCTTTGATTTTTCGATACGGTTCCAACGATATAAAGAACGTAAAATTCTGGGCGGGGGTTAAAAAGATATGAACGTTTCTTCGACCAAAGGTCATGGGCGATGCCCTGTTTTGACAAAACTGCACGCGAACCATCTTCGACGTCCGTTTACACAATTTTCCAATTCGAATTTTAAAATTTTTTCTAAATGAAAAGTGTGTATTTGTATGTCTATTTTCATGTAACAAAATTTGAGAAATTTTTATTCAGTAGTTGTGAAAATATGCACTGAAGAGTGGACATAGGTCGATTTCAAAAGTCACCAGTTTTTTTTAATTTTATCCTCTATGTAGAGATGGTCTTTCGCATTGTGTTTTTTGTGTTTTGCGTCGTGTTAGGTGCATGCCGTTAGGCCGGACTCTCTTGTTTCCAACATTGGGGACAATGTTGAGTTTTGGTTTGGGGGTGTAGTCGCCTTTGTGAGTCGTTTTTTTTTAGTCTTAAGTCTTGAGTCTTTTTGGTGTGAAATTTTTCAAAAATTGTCTCTTGAGTCTTTTTGGTGTCAAATTTTTCAAAAATTGTCGCATGGCCAAAATTTTCGAGCTTTAACTAGCTTGGGTGTGATCCCTTGAGCGTTTGCTTGTGGCGAGTTTATTTATACTTGATGAGCTTATTAGTAGCTTGTTGTCACTCTAGGATCTCTCTTGCACTTTCATGGGCTAGTCCCATCCTCTTTGTGCTTAAGTTGAAGGGACTCGGTGCTCTATCGCCTTGTTCTAATAGTGGAGATTACCTAGTGAGTTCATAAATACAAGCCTTAAAGAACGCATTTTGAGTGTTATCATTGCTCTATTCTTAAACACTTTTCTCGTCATGTGCATCATGTGCCATAGGACATTGCATCATCTTTGTGGATTGCTTGATGGATACTTACATTCCCTTGATAAATGGATTTGTTGAGATGATCTTAGGCAATGCGTGTACATTAACTACCATATTTAGCCTAAACACTTATCCATGTCCCTAATGTGTGCTCCATAGCCAACTTTGAGGCCAAACACTTACCTTTCATTTGGAACCACAACATAACCATATAACCACAAGCCTAAACACATGCCTACCCTTGTTGCCAATTATGTTAGGATGTGTGGTTGTGGTCTTGAAAGGAATATCTCTAATAATATGTTAAATAGTGTGTACTTAGGCAAAAGAGTGTAATGTGCTAGCAAAGGCTCAAAAATGTAAGAGTGCCAAAAAAATGAGCATTTGAAAGCTTAAAAATGTCAAAAGCAAAATGGTGAAAGAAAAGAAAAGACAAGAAAAAGTCTTGAAGAATTAAATGTAAATATACTCAAAGAAATTGGAGTGCAAATGTGAAAGCACAAGTGTAATGAAAGGTTATGCCTATACGCTAGCAGTTAAAGATGACAAGCAAGTAGAGCTAAAGTAAGAGTGTTATTTATTGTGTCTTAGCATGATTGGTGACCTTTGAATCCAATTTTTCCCATTCTTTCTTTCACCACATCTCACCCAATGGCTCCATTACAACCTAGGGAAAGACCTATTTGATCTTCAAAGAAATCTAGATTGGGAATGTTTGTTGAAGCATGATCTTTCCACGTCCATGGCATTTGATTCTTTCCTAGGCTAATTCACAAAGATATTAGCGGTTTTTCAGTGTTATATTGTATGCAATGCATTAGATTTATATGCATAAACTCTATCTTTTCATACCTTGCATGAGTGTGAACTTAGAACTATGAGCGGAAAGAAAAGAGAGAATCCACGTGAGGCCTAGAGTTCAAGCGAATTACGTTCGAGGTGTGAGAGTGAGTAGTTCCTAATATAAGAGCACTTTTAGGTGTGAGATTCGTGATTGTGTGAGTTCCCTTGAGTGCCATCGAGTTGCTTTAGAACATTTTGCATGAGTCTACTCTTCTCTGTCACACTCCATTGTATCTCATTACCTGTTGGAAATGTGGCATTTTGAATTATTTATTTTGTGTCTAGGAAAATTCTAGGTCGAGTCACTTTTATTGTTGAATCTTATTTGTTTTATCTTGTGTTTGCTCGAGGACGAGCAAATGTTTGGTTTGAGGGTATTTGATCGTGCCAAAACTGTATTACATTTTGGCCCTCAATATCATGTCCTTTAGCTTGTTTTCGAGTGTATTTAGGTGGTTTAATGTGTTTTGTTGAGCATATGTAGGTTCATTCCATTTAATTGATGTTAAATCTTATTTTGGAAGAAAAGAAGTCAAAAGATAGAGAAAATGAGAAAATTGGAAGAACCATGGAAAATTGATTTTCAGCCGGTGCAGAACAGCCAAGTTTTGGGGCCTATACCTCTCAGCTCCAATTGAATTGTGTGTCCTACTACCTATGGATTGAAATCCCCGGAAGTATAGTTTCTGGTTCATTTTTCGGATCGCAATTTCGATGTTTCTAGAAGGAGTTATGCTCATTTCCGTAACGGTGCGGGGGGTTGAGAAATTCCAGGTGGTAGCTGCCAAAGTCGCCACCGCGACAGCCAATGTGCTAGCGACCTTTTTCAGCAGCCAAGGACAGTGAAGTTCGCTACCTTGCTGGTCGCTACTACACCAGCCAACTTGACAGCGACCAATGGCATTTTTTGTAATTTTATGTCCGAGGGTATTTTCGTCATTTTACATTTTCGTGCCCTAATTTGCCCAGCCTATAAATATATCATCTTTGCCTCTTCTCTGTAGGCTGGAACCAGCCCCTATCACCACAAAAACCCCCTTTGAACCAAAACCCCAAAAACTCCATTTTTAAACTTTCTAACCACAACTCAACCATTTTCATTTCACCATCTCTTCCACACACCCCTTTTCTCTACATCATCACCCATTTCCATCCATTTTTGGAAGATTATTCAAGGAAGGAGAAGAAGGAACTACAAGGAACAAGAGAAGCTCACATGGACTTTATGGGTTTTCTCTACACTTTTCCATTCTTTGTTTATTTTTCATCAATGTGTAACTAATTTTAGCTAGGGGATTAATGTAACCGTATTGGAATACTCTATGTAATTAATTAGTCTACTTTTTAATTCAATTCGATTTTAGTTTCAATTATTGAATCAATTGCTCTAATTTCTCTCCTCATGTTTTATTGTGACCACAAAGGATATGGGTTTGAGAATTGGTTTATTTAAGGTGTTGAGTTTAGGTGTGGGTGACCATTCCATCTAATTCTCTCACAAGCTTAGTAATTGGGAATGTTGGTTTATGCATGACCATGCTAGACTAACTTGACTTAGAGTTTTGTGTTAAATATGAGTTTTGACTATTGCTTGTCACATGACCTTATGGGAGTAATGAGAAGGACCCTAGGACTTAATTGATCTATTTTCTAAAACAAGCCCTAAAATTGGATTGAAGTGCTTAATGAGACTAAGTGAGAACATTGAGTGATCTAAGGAAGGTTGCATTGATTCCCTAGTGCTTTCTCTCATATATCTATACGTTGTGTGTTTATTTGTTGCATTTAGCTTAGTGTTAGTCTCAAGTTCGTATTTTTAGTTTAAAGATTGCATTTTTACTTTACAAGTTTGCTTTTTTAATCATTTGCAAGTTACCAAACCATTTTTCCAAACCCAAAGCATTATGCAATTTAAATTTCACGCACTTAGAGTAGATTTTCCCTAGGCTAATTAGTTTTCAACCTATTAAATCATCGATCCCAGTGAACGAACTTTGATTTAAATTGAAAGTAACATCTTTACTACATCATTGGGCCTCCACTGATGGTGTGGATCATCTGGATTTGCTGCATCAGATCCTTCTCTCCATCTCTTCTTCTTTCTGCTGCCTCCTGCTTCCCGCTTTGAACCTGTTTCCCTTCTTTGATGTTGTCCCGTACCTGCTGCAAAAATTCAGTTAAAAGACCTCCCCATACCAGTCCTTTAATCTGATTGCGGAGGCTGTAGCACTCTGAGGTGTTATGCCCTATATCCTCATAGAAGTCGCAATATTTGTATTGATTCCTCCTGTCAATCGGGATTTTCATGGGACCTAGCTTTCTGAGTAGGCATTTATCCCGAATGGCGAGATAAATAGTTTTCACGAAGCATTAAGAGGGGTGTAGTGATTATAGCCCTCTTCCTCTCTTGCCACTCTGGATACTTCCTTCAGGGGAATCTCTCTGGGAGGTGATCTCCTGACCGGATACCGTTCCTGGTACGAAGGAATATGAATGATAACTCTTATTTTTACACGTTGTGTAGCCCCTTACTTTCATCTTTTATGCTTGTTTCTCTGGTAGAACCGGGTATTTAACGGCTTAAATAAGTATTTCAGGATTTCTTCCAGGTGAGAGGCATTTTTGTAAAAATGTAAGAATTTTGGGGCAAAAGCTCAATTTCAGAAAGTATTTCTGCGCCCTTGTGATTTTGCATTTAGGGAATGCAAAAAAGGGCGCTGATTCTTGGCAGAGCTTCACTTTTTTGAAGTTTTGCGCCCTAGGTCGCAGAATAGGGCGCATAAAGCATGGATTGGGTTTGACAAAAGCTTCCTATAGAAGGCTCAACTTGTAGGGGGGCATATCTCTCTCCTCAAAATGAATTAGATTTCGTGCTACATATGTTTGGAAATCCAGAAGTCTTCTTTCCAACGGTTCTTTAAGATCACGATTCTGATACTTGTGGAGAAAGTTATGCCCGTTTCCGTAACGGTGCGCGATACTAGAAACCCACCAGCGAGATGCCAATTTTCAGCCACTTTTGCAAGAGCATTCTCATCCTTTCACCTTATTTCTGCCTTAAGCCTCCTCCCCACTATATATATACCCTTTTCTCTCAGTTTTCCAGAAGCCCTAACTTCCTCTCTCTCTCTCTTCCACCCCACACTAAATTTATTTCATTTTTTTCATCTTCTTCACCTTCTTCACCAAATAAGGAGAGGATCCAAGTTCCCATGGAGGTTCTTCCTCCATGGGAGCTCACCACACACCTCCACCACCATTTTCACACTTCATTCATCCATCTTAGGGCAGTTTGCAAGGAAATAGGAGTGGTTTTCGAACCAAATCCGAGCTTGGAAGGTTTGGAGCATCTTTGGAGGACTTGTCTTCAAGGGTTTGCTCTTATTTACTCATTTCTTTGTATTTCTTGCTTCTTTGATGTATACACTTGTGTTATATATGTTGTTTGTTCTTAAATTCATGTGGGTTTTGTTTAACTCTTTGCTAATTATATGTTTTAAGCTTTAATTGCAATATCCATGTGTGTAGAGGTCCGAAATTGATATGTGTCCATGATTGGGATTAGGAGTAGAGTAATTTAATGTAGGAGTAGTGTAATTTAGCATCCCATGATTGTTGATTGATTGATGGATGACCAAAATGTCATGTTTAGAGTAATTTGAGTGTTAGAGATTTAGCTCCAAAGAGTGGAAATGGTTTCAGTTCAGGCATTTAGTTGCTAAATTGGCCTTGGTTCAAATCCTTGTGCTTAATGGGTCTTTTTAAGGCACAATTATCCATCCTTGGTTGGATTGGGTAATAAATTGATTTAGGGATAATTCCCAAATCAAGAGGATGAACCCTTAACCTATATTGAATGTTCTTAATGTATAACAACCAACTTATTTGTACATTGTTGGTTGGTAACCTTGTTTCCCATATCTAGCCATCCTAGGGAGATTGATAAAACCGAATCCGTATCTAGAGTAAAGACAAAATGAATTCCTCTTTTGCTTGTGTAGTTATAGGGGTATTTCATTGCTTAATGCTTTCACTCGGTTGGCCACCTTGTGGATGATATTTAGGCTATGTGTTATATATTGCGTGGTTCACATTAACATGCTTAGCGTGATATCCTCTACATTTGTCCAGTAAGTTGAGAGATCACTAGGCTGGCATGTAGAGTTCGTGTGTATGTCCCACAGTCCTTAATGAATCCAAGCATTTATGCATGGATGTAATCTCTAAAACATCGAGAGAGATTAGAGATTAATTAAGGGGACACGAGCATATAACATATGTGTTGTATGGGTATCTCGTATTCTTAATGCTTTTACTTGGTTGTCATCCCATATTTGGTTAGCCATTGTGAATGAATTATTGGCTGTAGTATGGCCCACGGGGTTGCGCATTACATGCCCAACGAAATAACCACCATATATGACTAGACAGTTGAGAGATCACTAGGCTGGCATACAGAGCTCGTTTGTGTGTTCTAAAGTACTTAATGAATCCATGCATTATGTGGATGCGATTTCTAAGACTCGAGAGAGATTAGAGATCAATTAAGGGGACACGAGCCTATGATATACTTGCACATTGAGGGACTAAGTGAATCTAGCACTTAATTGGGATGATTGTTATGGTTGAGTCATTTCCCTAGTGTAACCACATTTCATGCTATCTCTCCATTCCATCCTATCCATGTATAAATTATGGTAGTTAGTTTATTTATTTATATTAGTACTTACTTTTCCGCAAATGCAACACACAAGTTCTCTCGGAGTGTTGTAATAATAGCTAGAACCGGTGACGATCGGTGAATCCCACCTCCCTGCGGAACGATACCCTCACTTGCCGCTGTGCTAGTCTCTGTGACTCTCGCGCTAGCGAGGTCGAACTTAAATGTTCAATCTTTTGACCGACACCACAACGACGTGTCATCAATGAAGCGGCCTGTAAGTTGACCGGTTCGAAGGTTGATTCTGGAACTTCCTAGCTGGTGCGGGCTTCAGAGCTTCCTTCTTATGGCGTGGTGCTAATCGGGCTTCATCATGCTCGATTTTAATCTGGAGCTGTTCCTCAATGTCCACATGTTCCAGAGCCCGGTTGTAGGCTTCCTGGTATGTTTCTGGAGGATGCTTGGCAAAAGAACGGAATAGTCTGCCAGCCCATAAGTTCCTCCGGAAGTTGGCTAGAGTTTCCTTCTCGTTGAATACACCCATCTGGACGACCTCTTTATGGAATTTCTCCACATAAGATCTCAGAGTTTCACCCCGCTCCTGAACCACGTATTGCAGCAAAATAGGATCATTGGGACGGGGTTTGATCCCCTGAAACTGTGCACAGAAAGCTTTGGTGAGTTTAGAAAAAGAATCGACACTACCTGGTGGTAACTTTCTGAACCATGTCTTGACACAGTCAGTCAAGGTCGAAGGAAACATTCTGCACATGGCTAGCCTGGTCGCACTTTGAACCTCCATCTGGTGGACAAAGCTTTCAAGGTGGCTGACAGAGTCCTCTGTCCCGGAATACTTCTCTGAAGGCATCTTGAATTTAGGGGGTAACCCTGCCTCCCTGACTCTTTTGGAGAAAGGTGCATTCATCTCACCTAAGGGGTTCTTCTGGATTCCTTGATGATTTCCCTTCTTTAACTGTTCCAACTCCTTTGCCATCCTTGTCATCTGATCCTCCAAGCGCTGAGATTTCTTGGTTCCGGATCGGGCTACTGAAACCTCTTCATCCGAAGATTCTGAATCAATGACTACCTCCTTTCACCTTTCTTTGGAGCTCCTTTGGGATTTGGCGCTTCCTTCCGAATCAGGATATGAATCTCTCTCCTTTGCCCTTGGTTTTGGTGGGGGACTGAACCCTCCTAGGAGGAACCTCAATTGCGGACTTCACTAGTCTGAGTCTGAGTTTCGCCTATCGAACTGGAAGAGGTGGACCCAATCGATCAAAAACTGGTACCGGGACACTTGGGCCAACATCTCCTAGGATCCCGGCTGCTTCAAAGGGGATCCCCTGGGCTATCATCCGGAGTCGGATAGCTTCTACGTATCCTGCAGCATGCTGTTCTAAGACATCTCGATTGACTTCCTGCCTGGCGGGGTCTTGAGGTACAGGGCCTGTAACTAGTGGGGGCACTGGTGGAGGATTCTCATTCCTGGTGCCCTTACCCCGCCTCTGGGCTCTTTCAGTGGAAGCGAGGGACTGGAGTCCTAATGGCTCGGGATGACCCTGGGAGGATCGGAATCTCATTCTGAATATCTCTGGCTGGAAATAGGCTATTTCGAACAATGGTTGGGATAGTTCCCACAGACGGCGCCAAAAGTGTTATCGAAAAATCGTCAATGGGATGAAATTTCAAATAATGACTTAAAGGGGGACCAAGATCAAGATTGATCCCAGTCGGAGGGGTATCAAGTAGTTCAATACCAACTATATCCTCAACAATGAAAATACGATATGGAACACAAGAAAATAAACAGGAATAAGCTTATTATTGATCGTCACTTTGCATTACAAATATAAGAACTATGTTTTTCTGGATTAACAGGAAGGTATGGAGATTCAGTGGGTAATAGAGATACTTGTGATAATGAGCTCGAACATGTTGATAAGTAGAACTTGATCTTAGGGTTTCTGGAGATGATTTTCGGTCCTCCATGTTGTGAATAAGTTGTTGTATATATAGGTCCTGTTGCTTACCATGCACTCCTATAATTTCGGTCTAGGGTTTGGCCAATGCAGGACCTCCTTCCTCTTAGGAGATAATCTCGGACCTTTTACGTGCAGAATCCAGTCTTTCATTCCTAGTAGGAGTCAATCTCTCAAGTAAATCTTTCCTTCCTAGGAGGACTCTGATTGAGTTGACCTGTTTAAAATAGGACTCTCTGGCGGGGAAGAGTATATCTCCTCTGTTTTGACTGGACGGTGGCGTTTTATGGAGCTTCTAATTTCTGGTATGAGAATCTTGCTACTTGATATCTTCCTGCTTGGCTGGCTGGTTATACCGGAGAGCGTAAACCACTAGGCACCCTGCTGCTGAAGTAGGGGGATGTCTAGCTGGTACCATAGCGGGATGCTTAGTGGAACTCCGCGTCAGGGTACTGCGGGGTTCATAAGAGGCTAGGGTATGATTGGGTTGGACCTCACTGCGGGTTTTAACGAGTATTCCAGCTCAGATCAAGATGCTGGCAGGGTCCTTACACAAGCTGGGAAAAGGCTGAGCTGGACCCCGCTAGAGGGGGTATGCACTCGGATCAGTCGTGGTCTCCCTTCGTCGGGGTAGCTGAGTGGTGTCTGGACTCCTATGTCCTCCTTGTGTTGAGGTGGAAAATTCTTCTTTGGTCCTTTGCCAATTTTGGTGGTTAACAGTACTAACACCGAAGTCAGGTGTGATGGTGCTCTTTGTATGTTGTAGTATTCAACTAGGTTGATGTTGTTCTTGGGTCATACTTGTGTGTCCCTATTTTGTAGCTAATATTGTTGTATGCTGCTCTTTTATTTTGGGATATTTCCCGATTGAATAAAGATTGCCGTTTCAAAAAAAAAAAAAAAACCTAATACATTGAAGCGATTTAAAGCAAATTCTCCAACCAATGTGGTTAGACGGGAAGGTTTAGACCTAAATAAACATTTGCTGCACCCAATGATTTCATGATCACCCATAAACTGGGGCATATAACAAGTGAAAATGGTATCAAAAGGTTGAATTTTAAGAGTATCACCATTTTAATAAATAAAGTTTAAATAGCATTTGGGACACTTGGCAGGATAAGGGGAGATTAAAGGGGGGTGAGCAAAAATAACTCCCAAGATTGACATTAACTTAATTAGTTGCATTTTCAAATCTCTTATAGACAAAATATTTATAAGGGAAATTACACTCACACCCTTACGGTTTGACCCAAAGACACTCGTATTGACAAGTTTAATTATTCAACATTCAGACCCATGTACTTAACTATTCTCTGTTAGCCTCTAGTGGCGTAAGGACAAGTTTAATTATTCAACTTTCAGACCCATGTACTTAACTATTCTCTGTTAGCCTCTAGTGGCGTAAGGCTATTTTGGTCTCTTAAAAATATTTTTATTTTGATACAAAACAAATTCAATAAAATATAAAAACAGTATTTAACACCGATCCCTAACAGAAGCTCTAATCCTCCATCCTTACTTCATTAACTAATATTATTTATTCTATTGATTAATTTAATTTCTTTTTAAAATTTTAATTTATTTAATTTTCCTTCAGATCTGATTTTTTAAAGGTCTTTTATTTTTTTTATTCATTTTCATTTAATTATACGTATTTTTTTTTTCATATAAAAATTATATATTTATTATATCCAATTTTTATTCAATTTCAGTAAACTGATTTTGTATTTTTTTTTTTAAATAAATTGATTTTTTTTTTTTGTTTAAAAATAACGACAAAGTACTGTTAAATAGGTGGATGTAAGTGTAGAATAGTGAAACCTTTTCATTCGAGATTCAAATTAGCTGTTCAAAAATAGTGTCTCAATTTGTGTCTAAACAAATTTGGACATGTGTCAACATGTGTTTGGATAAAACCTCAAGGTGGTCAGTGTAATTTCCCCTAATTTATAAATGTCTTTTTTGTGCTCAATTTTAATATTGCATTTCAAAACAAACGGATTAAAAAAATATATATATAACAAAACTTTGATGAATAAATTAATCAAGGAAATGAAAATGAAGATTGATCCAAATTAAAATCTTTGAAGGTAAATTTTGTACAAGTATACATACCTCTTGATCATATGTTGTTGTTATATCATCATGGCTCTCGATCTCTAGCACTGAAGCAGCAGATGATATATTTTTGTGTGATTGCGGCATGGTGGTCATAGTACTGTTTGGAACTGTTTCATCGTGTGAGAGTGCCATTTGAGCTGTTAGAGTCGTATATAGCAGATGGGTTTGTAGGTTTTGCGATGATAGATAGAATATAGCAGATAGGTTTGTAGGTTTTGCGATACAACAATATTCTTATATTTGAAGATTTAATTCTATTGATAATAGAAATATAAGAGGTATTTTGTCTTAATATAAGAATTCTTAAAATACCTCTTATATTTGAAATAGAATTATGACTCTAATGTTAGTGTCAATTCTATTGAGTTAAACATACATTTATAGAATGTATGTTAAAAAAAGCAATTAAGTGGTCCTAGAAAAGGAATTGCTTGAGATTTTTCCTTAAAAAAAAAAAAAAAAAAGAGCTTCTTTTTGCTTGAGATTTTTGCTTGAGATTTTTCTTTTTTTAACATTATACTTTATCCTAATAGTTCATAGCGTGATTGTGACTTGTGACTTTGTGAGTGATATAACAGCAATTAATTACTTTATTAAGTTTATTAATTAATAAACTTAATTAATTGAAAGTTTATTAAATTATATTAATATTATAATATAATATACTTATCAAGCAAACCAAGAGAGAGAGATATAACTGATTAAATACAAAATCTATTTTTGATGGTGGGCTCCAAATGTTGACTAAATGTTGACCAAATGTTGACTAAATTAACAAGTTTAACAAATATAACTTCTATTTTGGTCAAATCTATTTTTGATGGTGGGCTCCAAATGTTGACTAAATGTTGACCAAATGTTGACTAAATTAACAAGTTTAACAAATATAACTTCATTTGATGGAGCCCACCATCAAAAATAGATTTTGTATTTAAAGCTGTCACTATCACCCAGTAAATAGACTTGTACAAAATTTACCTTCAAAGATGTTGTTATAAGACCACCTCTTTCTCTCGTCTCTCTCTATCTTCATCGCTTCTCTCATCTTCTCTCTATCTTCTTCGTTTCTCTCGTCTTAGCTCAAATGGCACTCTCACACGATGAAACAGTTCCAAACAGTACTATGACCACCATGCCGCAATCACACAAAAATATATCATCTGCTGCTTCAGTGCTAGAGATCGAGAGCCATGATGATATAACAACAACATATGATCAAGAGGTATGTATACTTGTACAAAATTTACCTTCAAAGATTTTAATTTGGATCAATCTTCATTTTCATTTCCTTGATTAATTTATTCATCAAAGTTTTGTTATATATATATTTTTTTAATCCGTTTGTTTTGAAATGCAATATTAAAATTGAGCACAAAAAAGACATTTATAAATTAGGGGAAATTACACTGACCACCTTAAGGTTTTACCCAAACACATGTCCAAATTTGTTTGGTTAGACACAAATTGAGACACATTTTTTGAACAGCTGATTTGAATCTTGAATGGAAAGGTTTCACTATTCTACACTTACATCCACCTATTTAACAGCACTTTGTCGTTATTTTTAAACAAAACAAAAAATCAATTTATTTAAAAAAAATACAAAATCAATTTACTGAAATTGAATAAAAATTGGATATAATAAATATATAATTTTTAAATGAAATCAAATAAAAAAAATACATATAATTAAATGAAAATGAATAAAAAAAATAAAAGACCTTTAAAAAAGCAGATCTGAAGGAAAATTAAATAAATTAAAATTTTAAAAAGAAATTAAATTAATCAATATAATAAATAATATTAGTTAATGAAGTAAGGATGGAGGATTAGAGCTTCTGTTAGGGATCGGTGTTAAATACTGTTTTTATATTTTATTGAATTTGTTTTGTTTCAAAATAAAAATATTTTTAAGAGACCAAAATAGCCTTACACCACTAGAGGCTAACCGAGAATAGTTAAGTACATGGGTTTGAATGTTGAATAATTAAACTTGTCCATACGAGTGTCTTTGGGTCAAACCGTAAGGGTGTGAGTGTAATTTCCCTTATAAATATTTTGTTTATAAGAGATTTGAAAATGCAACTAATTAAGTTAATGTCAATCTTGGGAGTTATTTTTGCTCACCCCCCTTTAATCTCCCCATATCCTGCAAGTGTCCCAAAATTCCTAAAAGTTAACTATGGTTAACAAGAAAATAAATATAAGGGTAAATAGGTAAATTAGTACAAAAATTAAATATAAAATTATTTTTATAAATATTTACAATAAACAATTCAGATTTAATAATAAAATCTAAAAAACAAATATAAACCCAAATCCCATCTTTATCGTCTCATCTTCCCGTCAATCTTCTCCGATGTACAAACCCTGATCTAAACTCAAACAACCACAGCCACTCCAAACCCACTGAAATTACACCAACCACTGCTCTTGATCTCCTCCTTTCGTCGTTCTCGATCTCATCTCTCCACCAATTCCCTTCTCTTCTCCCTCATCTATCCTTTGACAGAGGGGTGGCCGCCGCCGTGGGGTGAGGGGATGGGCGTTTCGCGGCGGCCACTGTGGATTTCATTTTAGTTTTTCTAGAGAGACAGAGGTTGGGTTTAGTTTAAGGGTGGTGGTGGAGCTGGTGGTTGGATGTGAGGCAACGGTGGGTATGGTTAACAGTGTGATGATAATCTTAATTTAGTTGTCTATGATCATGATGATGAACTTTGGATCTAAGAAAGAAATTTGAAACCTCAATTCTCTCCCAAATGGTATTAGTTCAAAAAAGTAAATGACCCGATTAGCTAATTAATAACCCTAATTAGTATGATCAGTTGCTTTAGTTATAAGCAACCCAAATTGCAATATAAGTCATTAGTTAACTACCTATTAGTATTGCATGCATGCATGCGTTTTAGTTGACTAAATATGTGAATGACCCAATTAGCTAATAACCCTAATTAGTGAATTAGTATGATCAGATCAATTGCTATATTAAGCAATCCAAAATTACTATCTAATTAGTCATTAATTACTCTTAATCAGAATATAATCCTACTAAATTAAGGCCAGGGACACTTCCTTTTTCTTTAAAAAAAAAGAAGCAATAACTTGTTATATGATTTAGCATGCTATGTGTGCTATGATTTTTGTCTTTTGATATATGAACATCTTTCAATGAATTGTAAATTCATGAATCCATTTATTGTTTTCTAAGTACTTTTAAATGGGTTGTGACTTGTAAGGTTTTGTTTAGAAA
Source organism: Acer campestre (assembly GCA_954870605.1). Taxonomy (NCBI): domain Eukaryota; kingdom Viridiplantae; phylum Streptophyta; class Magnoliopsida; order Sapindales; family Sapindaceae; genus Acer; species Acer campestre. The sequence continues at coordinate 6,748,410 of OX940808.1, read as the reverse complement.
TTAATGGAAATTGTGTTATGGTTAAACAAACACACAGCAGAAGAAGGTTAATGCAAAATGGTGGTACTTAGCTTCCCACAATGTTACTGCCATGGTTGGAGCTGGTGTCCTTGGTCTCCCTTATGCAATGGCACAGCTTGGATGGTAATCTTTGACGTAACTCACATTTTTTTCAATATAAATTATTTTGTTCCCATGTAAAATTCCCCGATATTTGAGGGTGTCATCGGAATTCTGTGTTTTAAATTTCAGGGGTCCTGGTGTTGCTATATTAGTTTTATCATGGGTCATCACTCTATACACACTATGGCAAATGGTTGAAATGCATGAAATGGTTCCTGGAAAACGGTTTGGTACGAACCATGAACTGTTGCAGCAAGCCTTTGGTGAAAATCCTGGTCTGTACATTATAGTCCCACCACAACTAATTGTTGAAGTTGCTGCCTGCATCATCTACATGGTTACCGGAGGCAAATCACTGAAGAAGTTCCATGATACTGTGTGCAGCAGTTCATGCAAAGATACCAAACTCACTTACTTTATCATGATATTTGCCTCAGTTCACTTTGTACTCTCTCATCTCCCGGAATTCAACTCCATTTCCGACATCTCATTGGCTGCTGCAGCCATGTCCTTGAGGTATTCCGATGATGAAATATATATTATATATGGAGTGAAATTTGTGTGCTAACGTTAAGTTTTTTTTTTTTTTTTTTTTTTTTGGGTGTCATATATATATATATATATATGCAGTTACTCTACCATTGCTTGGGGAGCTTCAATCCATGAGGGTGTTCAAGCAGATGTGCAATATGGATACAAAGCTGAGACTGCATCAGGAATAGTCTTTCATATATTTAGTGGCTTGGGGTATGTGGCTTTTGCCTTTGCTGGCGCACACAATGTTGTTTTGGAGATCCAAGCAACAATCCCATCTACACCTGAGAAGCCATCCAAGGGTGTTATGTGGAGAGGAGTTGTCGTGGCCTATACAGTCATTGCTTTGTGCTACTTCCCGGTTGCTCTAATTGGCTATTGGATGTTTGGCAATTCAGTCGAAGACAACATCCTAATTTCATTAGAGAAACCTGCATGGCTTATTGGAATGGCTAACATTTTTGTGGTTATTCATGTTATCGGAAGCTACCGGGTGTGAATCATACTAACCGATTGCTTTTTGTTTATTTAATTTTAGTTTGATCTTCATCTTTCTGCGTCTTCTTTTTTCTCAATCCAATTTTATTTGCATGAATGTAGATCTATGCAATGCGGGTTTTTAACAAGATGGAAAATGTATTAGTAACGAAATTGAATAATTTCATTTCCACAAGATTGCTTCGTTTCGTTGTACGCAATGTTTATGTGGGTAAGTAAATTCCCCATATACCAAGTCATGTTTTATGTCAAAACAAGACTCTGCAAGTAAATTCCCCATTTATCATGTCATGTTTTCTGTTGAAACAAGATTGTGATCATTTCTTCATTGCAGGTTTTACAATGTTCATCGCCATTACCTTCCCTTTCTTTGGAGATCTGCTTGCATTCTTTGGAGGATTTGCTCTTGTTCCAATAACATACTTTGTAAGCAACAATCTGCCTCTATAAACTTTTTATTTATATTTTTTATGAGAGTTTACTGATACACTCTATAAAATTTTACATATGCTATTGTTTCTATGCCAATACTCAGTCACTCATTTTTAATTGTCATTTGTCAGTTACCCTGCATCACGTGGTTAGCCATCTGCGACTGCAAACCAAGAAAGGACAGCTTATCTTGGTGGACTAATTGGGTATGTTAACTTGATTCCTATATAACTAATCATTTATTTGTTTGTTTGAAGTTCTGTTGATCTCATGTGATTTCCTCTGGTTTCAGTTTTGCATTATATTTGGCCTATGTTTGATGATCTTATCAGCTATTGGAGGATTGAGGCAAATCATACTTTCGGTCAAAACTTACAAATTCTACGCGTAAGTCTTACTCCCGAAAGGTTTTATCAGGCACTGAATACATATTGTTATTATGGAACCTTTTGGATGTTATATATATGTTGTGATGGCTGTTTGCTTACTTTAAAGTGTACTCAATTTATGATGTAATATGGATGTTATTGTTATTATATATGTTGTGATTTTTAAGTTTTTATTTTAAATTAATTTTTAGCACTTTGATACAAAACAAATTCAATAAAATATAAAAACAATATTTAACATCGATCCCTAACGGCAGTTCTAATCCTCTATCCTTAATTCACTAATTAATATTATTTATTATATTGATTAATTTAATTTCTTTTTAAAATTTTAATTTATTTAATTTTCCTTCAGATCTGCTTTTTTAAAGGTCTTTATTTTATTTTATTTATTCATTTTCATTTAATTATATGTATTTTTATTATTTGATTTCATATATTTATTATATCCAATTTTTATTCAATTTCAGTAAATTGACTTTGTGTTTTTTTTTTTAAAAAAATTGATTTTTTTTTGTTTATTCAAGGATATCCTTGACATTTTATTAGTCAAACTTGGTCAGTTAAAAAAAACCACAAAGTACAGTTAAAAATCACAAATTAACAACAAAATAATCATCGCAGATATTGAAAAACATCAATCGAATCAAAAGACTAGAGAAACTAAACCTTCAAAAGACGAAATCAAACCAGTTATAAGCTCTCGAAACTTGAATAAAACAAACAGATACAAATCGAATCACAAATAAACACGAACATAGATAGATAGATACATGAGTACTATATTGAAATAATAAATCGAAAGAGATATTGAAAGAGAAATCGGACCTTAAGTTGAGAGAATTTAAAACCCTAGCCGCAAACGAGAGAGAGTTCAGAGCCTAAAAATGCAAGTGAAGAGTGGAGAGATAGGGGTTATATTTTTCTCATTTCCGAAACTGCCCTTGTTCACTTCAAGAACCGAGAACGGCGTCGTTTATCAGTATAAAATATCATTTAATTATCTGTGTCAGCTCGCACATTTTTTGCATTGATTATTACAAAAAAATTGAGGGAAAATTACACTAATCTGACCTAATTTTAGATGAAATTGGACCATTAGCAAAATACATTTTACTGAACAAACCTTCCCTTAATTTAAGGGTTGACCATCTTTAACCATGGAAAAGTCTCATTTACCCCTAACCTCAATTCGATAAGTCACAAAACTTCTACTCTATTTTTATAATAAATAAATTAAATGTTTAAATTTTTTTAAAATATTAATTTTTTTAAAAGCTTTTGTCATTAATATGATTTGAGCCGCTGACTTGTAGGGGTCATTTGCTCAAAGCCCTAAACTCGTCCATCTATCAGCTGAGCTACGTCTCAAGCTCTAGCATCATGTAATATTGTAATCTCCAAAATTTTCGAAGACATTTTTATGAAGGTCCATAATTTGATTGGGTTTGAGGCTCAACTAAAACGTAACGGTCTATCCAAATTTAGACTAATCACTTTAATAAGTTGTTAGTTGTGGTGTGGTCAAGTCAATCCATATGACTGACCACAAGCACAACAATGGTTAAAGTTAGAATGATTAGTGTGTGAAAAACTGAAAATCAAGAAATTTTTGAACTCGTGAAAGTGAGGGTCTTGCTTATCTTCGGTGGTCTGAATTTCATTACTTTTCATCAAAAAGTTATGAATTTGATCCACTTATGCTACACCTAAAGTTCCATTATCACTTTTTTTTTTCTTCTTTTTCCTTTTTCCTTTCTATCTATATCTATACACTCTATATAAAAAGAGTGGGTTGAGCCATGTTTTTAACCTTTTGTATTTTATTATGATTTTTTTTTCATGGGGAAAAGACTTATATGCCCTTGTTCTTTTCAATATTTTCTAACTAATTGTGAATATTTTATCTGGTAGCAGGGTGAATAAGTAATTTACAAATTTAAAATTATTTTACTTATTTTACAACAATAAAAAGACAAGAAAGACCTTCACATGTTTAAAAATTACATGAAACTTATACAGTATAACCGAATATAAAGGATAATAATGTCATTTTATGTTTACAGTTAGGGTTGTTTTTAAAATTGGTAATGGATCTTTCTGTAATTGTTTGGAGGACCAATAACAAATTATATGTGGGATCCACATCACTAAACAAAATTTAAAAGATATTCTTTGAATTGATTTTATCTGAGTGAGAAGATTAAGATGAGAAAGGAAAAAAAAAGGATTCGCATAGCCTTGCTGGATATCTTGCTCTATTGCCACACACATACTCTACCTATTGTATAAAGGTGCATCGGTGGCTGAATTTGAAGAAAGATAGTAATGAGAAAAAAAAAGGAGGAAATATACAAGGTGCATTGGGTGCGGTTGAATGAAAAAACAGAGAAACAAGCAGAGAGAGGTCTTGGTTTAGTTGAAAGAAGAAAAAGTGGGAAGATAGGATAAAGAAGAACTCAGCCTCGTCTTATAAATCTGTAATCAAGGTATTTAGTTTATGAATTTTTTGAATGTTTTTTTGGCTATGAAATATGCTTGAACTTTTTTTATGAAAACGAAAAGAATAGTTGAATCTGATTTTGCTTTTCTAGCTTGAAAGGAGATTGATATTGCTGTATATTGATGGACAGTAGCAAGTGAAAACTCAACCACAAATAATAGCTCAAACACACAATAAAATGGTACCCATAAAAGAAAAAATCATTTGAGAAACCCATTTAATAAATCGAAAATCAATAGCTAGTGAAACTCTTAGGGTCCGGTTGCCTTAACGTGCCGTGCCGTTCCAGGCACGGCCCATTAAGAAAAAAGGGTGGCACGACATGATCCCAATGGGCCGTGCTGTGCTGGCCTAGCGGACCTTAACAGGCCGGCCCACTTTTTTTTTTTTTTTTTAAATAAATTTAAAACTATATATATAGAAGAGATGATGGGGACTTTTTGTAATTTTTTTTTAAAAAAATTGGATCACCCAACCATTGGCTGTAAAAAAAAAAAAAAAATTAATCCCAAAGGTTGCAATTGAAAAATAAAATAAAATAAAATAAAATAAATTATAGCGGGCCTACGGTTGGCCCGCCGTGCCGACCATTGGGCCTGGCCTGGGAACCTGGCATGTTGTGTTGTGTTGGCACAGCAAGCCAACACCCTTGGCCCCGCACGACACGTGCCATAATGCCGTGCTAGCCCAGGCATGCCATAGTGGTGTGCCGTGCCACGCACGCCAGGCCCGACCCCAATTGACAGCTTTATATGCATGCATAAGATAAATAGGGGGTAGGGTTTTATGTAAAGCTGTTAAAACGTGCCGGCTCAGCCACTTAGGGCTCAACCTCCTTAGTGTGTCATGTCGTGCCAGTACGCGAGGCTGGCCTTAACAGGCGACCCACTTTTAAAAAAAAAAAAATTAAGAAAGTAATCTTCGACATAACTCACATTTTTTTTTTCAATATAAATTAATTTTGTTCCAAAGTAAAATTCCCCACTATTCGAGGGTGTCATTGGAATTCTGTGTTTTAAATTTCAGGGGTCTTGGCGTTGCTATATTAGTGTTATCATGGGTCATCATTGTATACACACTATGGCAAATGGTTGAAATGCATGAAATGGTTTCGGGAAAGAAAAAAATTAATTTTAAAAAATATGGGTAAATTTCCTCCAAACAAAAAAAAATCCGGGTATTGGATACATAGGCAGTTTGGTTGTCGTTTAGATTGTTGAGTGTTATATAAACCATCTATCTTTTTCAAAAAAAATAGAGGGACTTTGTACAAGACAAAAAACCATTTGGGGTTTCTTTGAAAAAAAAAAAAAATGAATGTGTTGGGCTCAGAATGCAATAGTGGTTGTGAATCTGGTTGGATTAGACTCTCTACTACTTGGTGCATTCTAATTTCTAAATTTTCATTCTTCAAATGCATCACATAGAAATCCCAATTTGGTTGATGGTGGTGATCCTGATGGTTTATTTTTGTCAAGAATACTACTCTTAGTATTTGTGTTACCATCATAATTCAAAATTAAAAGCCATCAAAGTGGGAATCAGATATCAAATAATTGAAAATATGTCTCTCTCTCTCTCTCTCTCTCTCTCTCTCTCTCTCTCTCTCTCTCTCTCTCTCTCTCTCTCTCTCTCTCTCTCTCTCTCTCTCTCTCTCTGGTCTCCATTAATTGAACCATTAAATTAAAACCATCTCCTCCACCTCCTCCAAAGTAAACCTAATTTCTCTTTCAACTTCCATCTCGAAACTCTCAGCATTTCTTTCATTTATTTTTTATTATTATTAGTATTTATATTTCCACTATAAAATTAAGGGCCGTGAAACTGCAACGCCATCACGCGAGGTTCCAGAAGAAGACAAGATCCAACTTATAGAACAAGTCGAGCTCATAGCTCTCTTTAAGGTATCCCACCAACCCTAACTCACTTCTCTTTTCCTTTCCTCTTTCTCTGCTTAATTGTACGATTTCTTTTCTTTACGGTTGTTTTATATATATTCAATGCATTAATGTTTTCTTCTTCGCTGATATATTTTGATTTTGAATTATTTGGTTTTTGTGGATGGATGAATTATTAGAGATGGACAAGCCGCCGAAGACGCCGCTGCCGCCTACCAGGTTGAATCATATGGCACTTTACTTTGCCAATGCCACCAACACCGCAATTTAACTTTTGTTAAGTGAGGGTTGAGATTCTCAATCGCAACATAATGAAGATTTATGGAAGCCTTAGATTTTATTTTCAAGTTTGTTTTTGTTTTTCTTAAAATAATATGTTTTCGATAGAATGTTGGAGCCTAAGGTGGACTTGATTGCATGAGTTTAATCATGCTTCTGTACTATTATTTACAACTTTTTAATAAATGTCAAATATTGAATAACATTTTGCAATGGATCGGGTTGGGTTATCCATTAATTTAACAAATAGTTTTGGGTTTTATATTTAAACCCTGCATTAAGCTAATGGGTTGTGTTCGGGTGGAACAATTTTAACACAACCCAGACACGAAACAACATGAATTCGTAATAACACGACCCATTATCAGGTCTTACAACCAACGGTTGGGTGATCCAAATTATAAAAATAAAAAAAATAAAAAATTACAAAAAGCCCCCATCTTCTCTTCTATTATATATATATATAGTTTTAATTATTATTTAAAATAAAAAAAAATAAAAAAACTTAAAACTTGAAAAAAGAAAAAGAAAAAAAAAAGGGTTGGCCTGTTAAGGACCGCCAAGGCCAGCACGGCATGGCATGGTCCGGTCCATTGGGGTCGTGCCGTGCCACCCTTTTTCTTAACGGGCCGTTCTTGGCACGGTTTTTTTTTATTATTTTTTTAAAAAAAAATGACACCTTCACATGCTGGCACGACACGACATGTTGAGGCATTCGAACCCTAAAGGGCCGTGCCTTAGGGGACCGTACCGGCAAGTTTTGACTGCCTTTTATACATGCATATAGTTGTGTTCGTGTAGCCATTTTTGGTAAAAAAGGTACACATACTACACAGTCCAGCATGTGACGACCGACGAGGTTCTCTCTCTCTCTTATGGTTACATCATCCAAATCCACAACTCCCAGTTTTGATTCATGAGATTCTCTCACAGGACAAAACCCCTATCTCTCTCTCTTACATGATTACATCCAATTATCACAACTTGACTTCTTTTACTAGGAACAAACAACCACAGATCTCGCGGAAGACAATAGTCGGAGGCACATTTTATCCTCCAACAGTTTTGATTTTCAGATATGTGAAAATGTAATATGAGTATCTGTATGTTGATATTGTAGATGAATGAGTGGTTATTTTATTTTATTTTTTGGCACCAAGGAGGGCAATACCCAGAACAAAAGAAAGAAAGAAAACTAAGAAATGGGGGGAGACAGGCACTGCCTGAAATGAGCAAGGCTAGAAACGTCAGCCACCAAAATGCTCCTAATCTCCATGGGAGGGTCATTGAGAACAATCAGACTAGTCTTCATACCATGCCCCAAACGGGCTAATCCATCAGCCACCATGTTTCCTTCCCTATACACATGAACAACTTCACAAATCCAATCATCATGAATCCTTCTTTTGCAGTTCTGAATAAGACTCAGCAAGGGATTATTAGAGTTTGTATATGTGGTGACGCATTAGATAAATCCAAGAGTAGTGCGAAAATTCATCAGTAAATAAAACATAGTACTTAAATCCAGAAACAGAGGTAATAGAGGACATCTAAACATCAGAATGAATTATAGAAAAAGGAATAGTTGCATGAATTTTATTGGAAATAAAAGGAAGTTTATGTGACTTGCAGGTAGCATAGTCATTATAAAATAAAAAACTACTTGAAAAATCAAAACCTAAAGAACTGGAACCTAAGTGACGGAGGATGGTGGATGACGGTTGACCAAGACGAAGATTCCAAAGATTGGATACAGTTGCTGCCAAAGTGGAAGGCTGTGGCTGCGAGAACAGATAAAGACCATCTTTACATGGGCCCTGAAACAATGGAGCACCCGAGGTGAGATCAGAGATTATATAACTAGAAAGAGTGAAGGTAAAACTAACAGAATTATCCTTAGTGAAACTCACAACAGACAATAATTTTTTATTTTTTTTTCATAGATGGAACATGAAAAACATTATTGAGAGAAAAATATTGAGAGCCTAGAGACACAGGAATGTTACTAGTGATGGTAATGGGAAGAGAAACCCCATTACCGAGCAAGACAGAGGTATTACTATTAAATGGAATAGAATCCGGAGGAGCAGTACTCGTCATATGGTGAGTGACACCAGTGTCATAATACCAGGTAAAATCAGGAGGAGGTGGATGCTGAGCGACATGCATGCCTGCAAAGGGAGCAGTAAGGGATTCTGGACCATGATAGCGGTAAGGACAATTGGAATATGAATGCTGAGGAGTCGAGCACGTTGAACACCACTAAGATGTTTAAGCCTGAGATGGGTGAGTACCAAGAAGACCACGACCACCATTATTAGGCGGCCAAAAAGAGCCACACCCAGAATTGTAAGCTAAGTAATCAGGAGCGGGCTGCCAGGGGGCACGTCCATGCCCACGGGAATTACCATGGCGATTATGGTGACCATTACCCTGAGACTGTCCCCGACCATACAAGGAACCGTGAGTAATGTTATTAGTAGGAGAAGAAGACTGAGTGGCAACAAGAGCTATGGTGCTACTAGAATCAGCCGGTTTAGTGCGCTGTAACTGAGATTCAAAGGAGAGGAGACGTGCGCGAAGGTCTTCAAATTTCAGCAAAGGAGGAAAGTTTAATATTGCTGTAACAATCATGGAATATTCTGATCCGGGACCCCGAAGGACAGCAGTAACTAGATTAGTAGATGAGATCGGTTCACATATGGCTGCAAGAGAGTCAGAAAGAGACTTAGCATGTTGGAGGTAGGCAGAGATTGTTCTTGTACCTTTTGTCATGTCCATGAGTTGAAAACGTGTATTGGCTGCATTGGTAACCGATTGTTGGAAGAAGTTGTCTTTGAGGCATATCCACATCTCCAAGGCAGTGGCTTGGCCAACAATCAGAGAGAGCATGGGTTCCGTCATAGTAGCCACCAAGTAACTAACAAATAGTTGATCTTGCTGAAACCATTTGAGATAAGCCAGATTGGGACCAACGGTGCTGTCATAAATGGCAGGAATAGTAAGGGTAGGGGTAGAGACCGTACCATCAACAAAGTGATAAAGGCCGGGGCCTATGAGAAAGGGACATGGTTGGGCAGTCCAAAGAAGATAGTTGGACTCTGTTAATTTGAGGAAGTTTGCAATAGTCGGACCAGGTTGGGGAATGCGTCTGTTAATTTTTATTTATTTATGAAAGTTTACTGATACAGTACTCTATAGGCGCTGAATACATATTGTTATTATGGAATTCTACAACTAAATTGTATCCTAATGGTAACAATATTACACAGTATTCCATAAATAAATAAAGGATCTTATATGTTTTAGCTACTTTACTAACTTGATATGTATAGTTATTAATATTTTTTTTTATCCCAATGTTATCATTTTTTTAACACAATATTGTACTATCGTCACTGGATTTAAGGTTGGTCCAGTGCATCCCTTGCATCTGAGTTTATGAGTTCCAATCTCATCCCGCTTTCAAATTAATTGTAATACACTAATACTTAAAAATAATTTTTTTTAAAAAAAAAAATTGGACCATTTCTCCAGTTGTGTGTGTCATCCTTTCGCGGGGGGGGGGGGGGGGGCTATGCTAATCTTCTCTGTATCGTTCCAATGTCTTGTATTCTTCTTGGGTTCTCTCCTTTCCTCCTGGAAGTTGTAGCAACATCTGTACATCCATAAGAGAGATTTCTCTTGCCGAATTGCTAATCTCCTGCACTATCGAAACAGTTGTATCCACAACTACAACTTTTCCATTCTCCGGAATAGCTTTATTACAATTCTTTAACAACTTCAAGCAATGTTCATCCTCCCAATTATGAAGTATCCACCGAAGACATTTTCATTAATTGTTTGTTGAATTTTTGTAATTTCATTTTTTTTAAAGGGTTGTAATTTCATATTTGATCAAACTAATCTTATACGTTTGATCGGTTGATTGCATTTAGCTACTTTACAGGTCAGGTATAGATATATCGATTGATTGCTGGTAATTAGATTTCAATTTAATGGTCTACAAACATCAAGGATAAAAAAATTAAAAAATAAAAGAAAATAACTCCCTCTGCAACTATGTAGCTAATTAAAGCTCATCACTTTTTATTTTATTTATTTATTTTTGTAAAAATTCACGGCTGACCTATCAATGACATCCTTTCAAACATGTCTCCATGAACATGTCCCACACTTGTAACATATGGATAAACAAATCAACTGCTTAAAATTCCCTTTTCAAATTGCAAGAAATAATTAACTCTGTCCTTTTTAAGACTTCTAAGTAAGTTTTTTATTTTTATTTTATTTTATTTATTTTTATTTTTAACTATTACTTCATAAATTGGGGGTTTTTCTGGGGAGGTGGAGGACTCGATCCCTCAACATCATGGTGCAACTGTGAGGAATTTTACCACCGGACCAATTTCATCTCGTGACTTTTTGAAGTAAGTTGTTTTAATAAAATATTAAATTTATCAATTTTCAAAAAATTTATTATTTTTATCAATTTTCTCTTCTTTTCTTTTTTGACAAAATTGCTCTTAATGAATTTCCAATTAAACAAATTCATGTTAATCTGACTGGAATTTGAAACAAAAATAATGATTTCATCTATAAAACCCGATTAAAAATATCATAGTAGCATGAGATAACATAAGATTATCAGTTTAACGCTTAAATATAAAATGCTTATCTTTGTAGTTTAGATTTAAGCCACATACGATATTTTATCGGAATCTTTATCGGAGAAGGACGGAGCATGTGGGTAAATCAAAGTTGACTCCCAAAGTTGATATTTTATCAGAAGCATATCGTATAACATGAGGCAAATTAAGCAGATGTGCAATATGGATACAAAGCTGAGACTGCATCATGAACAGTCTTTAACTTCTTTAGTGCCTTGGGGGATGTGGCTTTTGCCTTTGCTGGGCACAATGTTGTCTTGGAGATCCAAGCAACAATCCCATCTACACCTGAGAAGCCATCCAAGGGTCTTATGTGGAGAGGAGTTGTCGTAGCCTATATAGTCGTTGCTTTCTGCTACTTCCCTGTTGCTCTAATTGGCTATCGGATGTTTGGCAATTCAGTCAATGACAACATCCTCATTTCATTAGAGAAACCTGCATGGCTTATTGGAATGGCTAACATTTTTGTGGTTATTCATGTTATTGGAGGCTACCAGGTTGCTTTTTGTTTATTTTAGTTTGATCATCATCTTTCAACCACATTTTTTTTTTCTCAATCTACTTATATATGCATGAATGTAGATCTATGCAATGCCAGTGTTTGACATGATGGAAACTGTATTAGTAACAAAATTGAATTTCAGTCCTACAAGATTGCTTCGTTTCGTTGTACGTAATGTTTATGTGGGTAAATAAATTCCCCATTTATCATGTCATGTTTTATGTCAAAACAAGATTGTAATCATTTCTTTATTGCAGGTTTTACGATGTTCATCGGCATTACCTTCCCTTTCTTCGGAGGTCTGCTTTTGTTCTTTGGAGGATTTGCTTTTGCCCCAACAACATACTTTGTAGGCAGCAATTTGCCGCTGTAGAATTTCATTTTTTGATGAAAGTTTAATGATACACTCTATAAACTTTTACGTATGCTATTGTTTCTATGCCAATACTCAGTCTCTCATTTTTAATTGTCGTTTGTCAGTTACCCTGCATCATGTGGCTAGACATCTACAAACCAAGAAAGTACAGCTTATCTTGGTGGACTAATTGGGTATGTTAACTTGATTCCTATATAACTAATCATTTATTTGTTTGTTTGAAGTTCCGTTGATCTCATGTGATTTCCACTGGTTTCGGTTTTGCATTATATTAGGCATATGTTTGATGATCTTATCACCTATTGGAGGATTGAGGCAAATCATACTTTCGGTCAAAACTTACGAATTCTACTCGTAAGTTTTTCTCCCAAAATGTTTTCTCCATAGTATTGGTGATACGTGCATCAAGGCCATGAGCATCCTGGCTGGTTAGTGAGTAGTGGAGTTGTTATCATTAGTGGATTAGTTGGATATCTTTAACAGTGCACCTGTTAGCACTATATTAGGATTATGTTTCCATTTTAGCATGCATTTAGGAGCTGACTGTTGTTTATTTATTAGCTATATATATTGCTGAAGGAAAGAGAGAAATACAATAAGAATTATCCAGCAAAATCTGCCCCGACTCTTTCTCTTTAATTTCAAATTCTCCTGTGTTATATTTTTCTTATTCTATTTTACTCATATCATTTGGGAGGCTGCTTACCTGTGGAAGTTGAAATTATGGTCAGACAACCAAGTGATAGGGAATTCCTTACAGGCTTTTTCATGTTTTGCTTTTCAGGCTTTTTCATATAGAATTAAAAAAGATAATTAAAGTTGTTTATGCATGTACTACACTTATTATCTTCATGTTCGTTTGGGCTACAAAAGTGTTCTTATGGATTTCTGTTTTTACTGTCAATGAAATGGAGTTCAAATTGATGTTTCTTTGTTTGATATTTTGGTTGTTTAGTGTGGCTAATTGGGTGTCAATTAATGCCCAGAAAAATCAAAGAAGTCAAAACATTACAAAAATCAAAAGTTTGCTATTGCAATTGCTGACCAAAAGTATATATAACCAGTAGTGTATTTATATATATATATATATATATAGAGAGAGAGAGAGAGAGAGAGAGAGAGAGAGAAGGGATGTGTGATAAGGCAATATAGCTGTCATGAAAATGACAAAAATATTTAACTCTTCAAGGCTTGCACAATTGCAGTTTCTGCCATTAAGTATGGAATTTGTAATTTTTTACTGTTTTAACTTTCAAGATCGTGTACCTTAGCAACATGTTGTAATTAATATTTGATATCTGTTATAGTAATTTTTAGCTTTTGAATTTATATATATGACAAAAAAAGTCATTAAACTGTATATACACGAAAAACTTCAATATATTTTCCAAAATTTGTAGATGGGTGGCTAAAGAAAGGCCTTGTAGAAAAGCAGCTCTAGTGAACAGATTCAGGTCATTCAATAATATCTATGGAATGCAGAGGATCCTCAAGTACTATTACAAGGGTTTTGAGCAGTTTAACCAACTTGTGGATGTTGGTGGTGGCTTGGGAGTCACACTTGATGTTATAAAGGCTATATCAACTTTGATTTGCCTCATGTTATACGATATGCTTCATCATTCCCGGTAAATATTACATCCCGTAAAATCGAATATGACTTAAATCTATACTACAATTCAACAATCTCTGTTTAAGCGTTAGATTTTATGTTTATCTCATGCTACTGCAATACTTCACAAGGAAAGTGAATCTTTGACTAAGAAGGTTTTTCTTACTTGTAGATTTATTAATGTGTAGAATCTAATTGTTGATATTGAACAATGCAGATATGCGACTTGCCATTATATAAAATCAACCAATTAATTAAAAAAAATTAATGAAATAACAATTAATTATATAAAATCAATTAATGAATTAAAATCATAAGAAAATAAGAAAAAACAATAAATAAATAACTAAGAGATGCTTTTTCATCTGTATTTCATCTCCTAATCTCCATTTTTTGATTATTATTTTTTACAACTTTTCATTTTATTAAGTAATTTACTTTTAACTTTTTTAAATACTATATTTTTATAAATTGTTTTCATCTTTTGATAATTAAATATATAAATTGTACTCATTTTTTAGATTTATGAATATATTACAAATAATGACATATATGTATTCATAAGTTTTACAATTTCACTTATTATTCAGGATGACATATAAATTGTTTCAGTTTCGCTTTTCGTTAGTTTTCCTTTAATTAAGTTTGCCGTTTCAAAAAAAATAATATTATAATTATAATTATACTTTTTAAATATTACACTTTCAACTTTTTTATATTTGAAATGTAAGTTTTATTATTTAATATTTTAATTAATAGATAATATAAAAGTAATTCATATCCCTCCCCACCAACTTTGGCTGATAGTTGGTCTGCATCGTGCCCAACATTTCTATATAGCTAGTAGGAAATCCTACAATTTACAAGTGAAATGATGATTACTTGAAGGAAAAAAAACTTGTGTTAGACAAGATTTAATTACGTCATTTTACATTATTCGTCTTAGAAACATAAAATAAACTTTGAAACTTTGAAAATAGTATGATATTATATAATATAATACGATACGATACGGTATAATTAACATTATGAGACTATCCCACACAATTAAGCTTTTCCCTACCAGGAAACAACCAACCAGATTTTTTGACTAGAGAGTAGAGAGAGTGACAAGAAAAGACATGGGTGGTAGATTGGTAGCTTTTCCCTTTAAAAATAATTGTTGTAAATTAAATTGAAACAATTGATAATATAATAGAAACAAAATAAAATAAGAGATGAGAAACAAGAGAGATAGGCGAGAGAATATTATATTGCCTTTTTGTTGATTTATGAGAGCATCAGCTTAAAAAGCAACAACCCAAAATATTTATAAAGAAAGCCATATATATATATATATATAGGCAATAGTGACATCACTTTCAATGTAAGCACACGTGATTCCAATCTTCTAGACTTCATTTTATTGCCACAACTCATTATGCATGAAGACAAAGAATGTAAAGGCCTCCATGTGGATTGGCTTCTTCAATAAGCTAAGAATTCGTATGTGGTGGAAAAGCCACACACGTGTTGTAACTTCCCCCCTTGAATTTACATCACTTGTATTTTAATTTGTTAGGAAAAACTCAATGGGACAAAAACCTTAACAAAAGTATATATAATAATCTTCTGGATCAAAAGATGTGGATTCAGAACTGCCTCATTTAATTATGTCATTTTACATAATTTTTCTTATAAACATAAAATAATCTTTGAAACTTCTATCAAAACGATGATAGCAATTCATAGCAACATGACCTGTTTTGCCACACACTTGACAGATTGGCCTGTTGTTATTGTTCCATCTACCACCTCTTCCTCGATTTTTACCTCTGTAGCCACCTGATCTTCCTCCATTGTTGTAGTTATTGACAAAGCCTCGTTGA
This sequence comes from Acer campestre, assembly GCA_954870605.1. Taxonomy (NCBI): domain Eukaryota; kingdom Viridiplantae; phylum Streptophyta; class Magnoliopsida; order Sapindales; family Sapindaceae; genus Acer; species Acer campestre. Next base: position 6,732,726 of record OX940808.1, on the reverse strand, counting down.
CTTATGTTATCATTATGATTTCTAGAAGCAAAATTTGCACTTGCAATTGAAGTATCAAGAGTTGTATCAGTGTTGAACTCAGCAATTCTTTGCTCATGATTAAGCAGCAGATATTGTACTTCTTGTGAGGTTATACCATTCCTCTGAGAGGTGACCACAGAGACAACTGAATCATACTCTCGTCCTACTCCATGTAACATACACAAAATGAGATCATTTTCACTAACAACTTGACCTGCAGCTTTCAAACTATCACCAATATTTTTAACCTTTAACACAAAATCTGCTATTGAGCTATTATTTTTCTTCATGTTCTGCATTTGATGTTTCAACTGAAGAACTTTTGCTAGTGATTGCTGTGAAAATAATTGTTCAAGAGTACTCCACACTTCTCTAGCACTAGTGCAATCTGTGACCTGCCCTATGACACTTTGACCGATCGTTGAGAACAACCAACTCAATAACAATTGATCAGATCTGATCCAGGTAACATATTCCTTATTCAACACTTGTTCACGATCTCTTCCATTTGTCGAACTAGCTTCTATGTGTTTAGGTGGTATAGGCTTATCATTCAGAACATAATCTTCTAATTGAAAAGCTTTGATTACTGGAAATACTTGTGCTTTCCACTGTGTGTAGTTGTTGTTGTCTAGCTTTACTTGTATGTTGAAATGCATCGATTTTGCCAAGGAAGTGAAATCACCGGCCTTGGAGATTGATAGAGAATCATCATCACATTATGCGGAAATACTGGAAAGGGGAGCCATGGACGATTAGTCCTAGAATGGCTCTGATACCATGTAAAAATGAAAGTGTTTGATGAAATGCCTAAGTCAGAAACGAAGAACAGAGTAACTAGAAGAAGAAGAATAAGAAGAAGCCATTGCAGCTTCAGAGAAAACTAAAGAGAGCTCAATTGATATTTTTTGATTGATTGATTCGGACTGAGCACTTGCTCATATTTATACAGTCACGCAAATTGTATGCTCACACAGATTCCTTAGAGATAAGGTTTGTTAGTCAGATTGCCACATAAGCATTCTGTTATGGCTCTGAGATTCTTTTCCCGCCAAAATGAACTGACCAGTTGATGATTGATTAATCATGATGATCACGCCAGATCATCATGATGAAGCTGCTTCTGATGAGTTGATTGGTTGCAGTCTTGTAGACTCAGCTGGTGAGTGAGCATCATTATTGTGAGTTGGTGACTGATACCAATTATCAACTCTAACAAACACCTATTTATTGCCTAACTCTACCACACCTATGTATTATAACAAATCACAAATTCTTTTTACTACACCTTGGAAAATACTTTTACAAATTTGGAACTCATAAGAAATGAACGTGACTCGAATCCAAGTATCTTATTAACATGGGTATGAGTAGGCAAGGGCCACCTCGATTTCAGTATATTCAACTTCAATTTAATTACCTATATATTATTTTGTTTTTTTTTTTTTTTTTTTTTTTGAAGTATTACACAATTATATAAATTCTTGATTTTTTTAAGAGGGGAGAGTACTCAAACCTACAACCTTATGGTGCAGGTATGAAGGATTTTACTACCAGATCAACCTTATCTTGTCAATAGCGTATATAGAATTGAATGAAAAATTAGTAGATAACCTATAAAATGTCAAAGTTATGAATCTGCCAAAGTTAGATGGACTTCGAACTAAAATAATCAAAGCCAATAATTGATGAGTTTTATGTCCATACCACACCTATTTATTGCCTAACCATACCACACCCATGTATTATTTCAAATCACAAATCCTTTTTACTACACCTTGGAAAATACTTTTACAAATTTGGAACTCATAAGAAATGAACGTGACTCGAATCTAGCTATCTTATTGATGTGGGTATTAGTAGGCGAGGGCCACCTCAATTTTGGTATATTTAACTTCAATTTAATAACCTATATAGAATTTTTTTTACTTTTTTTTATAATAAAAAAAAAATCACACAATTACATAAATTCAAGGTTTTTGGGACGGAGAACTCGAACCCGTAACCTCGTGGTACATGTGTGAGGAGTTTTATCATTGGAACAACCTTATCTTATCAATAACGTATATAGAATTGAATGAAAAATTAATAGATAACCTATGAAATGTCAAAGTTATGAATCTGCCAAAGTTAGACGGGCTTCGAACTAAAATAATCATAGCCAAGAATCGATGAGTTTTATGTCCATACCACACCTACTTATTGCCTAATCATACCACACCTATTTATTATTTCAAATCACAAATTCTTTTTACTACACCTTGGAAAATACTTTTACAAATTTGGAACTCGTAAGAAATGAACGTGACTTGAATCTAACTATCTTATTGATGTGGGTATTAATAGGCGAGGGCCACCTCAATTTCGGTATATTCAACCTCAATTTAATAGCCTATTTAGATTTTTTTGTTGTTGAAGTATTACACAATTATATAAATTCGGAGTTTTTTTTTTTTTTTTTTTGGAGGGAGAAGGAATCAAACCTGCAACCTTGTGGTGCATGTGTGAGGGGTTTACCACTAGACCAACCTCATCTTATTAATAAACTATATATAATTGAATGTAAATAGGGGTGAAACCATAATTTTTTTTTCTGGGTGGGATGTGGACAATTTCATATAGATTAAAAATTAGACTATATAAAAAAAAAAAAATCATTTTGATGGCGAATCTTGATGGTACGAGAGAATTTTTATTAGGTAAAATATATATATATACCTAGTCAGGGAACATAACGAGTCTTACCCTCAAATACATATTCTAACTAAGAAAAAAAACATACGAAAATAAAAAGGAAATACAAATAATGAGTCTTACCCTCAAATACGTATTCTAACCAAGAAAAAACATATGAAAATAAAAAAGGAAATATGTATGCAATGTAAATACAATAAGATCCTACAAAAAATTTGACTTCTGAGGTTTAGAAGAAGCAAAAACATCTATTACCGGATCCGAATCAATTGTAAAAACAAGTTCTCTTTTAATATTTAGAACCATACAATTCTCAAGAAACTCACCATCCATCTTGTTTCGTAAAGACGTTTTGACAAGTTTCATAGCCGAAAATAAAACTCAATTTTACAATTAATTTTACAACATAAACTTTAAAATAAAAATAAAAATAAAACTTATGGTTTTATCATATCAACGTCTCTATACCTCCACAAATCCAAAAACTATGAAAACTCATAAAATTGAAATTATTGGAGACTTGAAGATTAATTTATATGGTAAATCTACTGCTTTTGGTTTGTTGTTAAGGGGTTAAAATTTCCCAATTTGATTTTTGAGTCAGTAAAGGGTTAAAATTTCTCAATTTGATATTTCACTTGGTTAAGGAAATACAATGAGTTTTAATGAGTTTGATGCTTATTTTTAAGTTATTGGGCTATTATTATGATAAAGAAAAATATGGTAAGTTAAGTCAGAATCAAAATTGAATAGAAATATACTTAAAATTAAATGGTGTGTATTTAAAACTATTAAAAATACTTATTTTTTATTTTCAAAAAGCTAGGGTGGGGCCATGATTAATTCCGCTTCTGCATGTGCCGTAGAGATGGAATCAAATTTACCCGCCATTACTATACTTAATCTGCAAATTCTAATCAACGAGTATGAGTGTGTGTCAGTGTGTGTTTAATATACAAAGGATGGTGGAGCTTAGGAGAAAAACTTGGCTGCACCGGGTGCAACACTCAGCCCATGCTTAGTGTTGCACCAAACCAATTAAATTCTGACACCTCATCCAACAAACCATCCAACTCAACAACCCATCCAAGAAGAAGAGGAAGATCGGCAGCCGGAGGAGGAGTGACGATGGCGACGCAAAGAGCGACCCCTGACGCGAAGCGACAACTGCGGATGTGCAGCGACAACGGCGACGTGAAGATCGGAGGAGGACGGCGGAACCCTCCTGTTCCTCGGTAGCTCTTCATGTCGCCGTCGTCGCTTCTCCTCCAGCATCGTCGCTTTGCGTCCAGCGACACTCCTCCTCCGGCTGCCGATCTTCCTCTTCTTCTTGAATGGGTTGTTGGATGAGGTGTCAGAATTTAATTGGTTTGGTGCAACACTCAAAAGTAAATAGTAGCTACTTAGCCTACTCCTAAAAATTTTAGTTTTGTTTATTGAAATAGACAAGAAGTCAACAATAGCGTTAGACAGTACATAATAATATGTAGATGTATCCTCTTGTCCTAACATCGAAAAGAGTCTTCTTTAAGTAGAACTTGAATTCCCCACCCACCACTGACCGGGAAGCTGGAGAGGTACCGGCTGTGCTTACATCAAATAATGTCATCGAAAGAAAATGTAAAAAAATGCTAGTGGGCACCCCTACAGTAGTGTGGTTGTGACTGGACAAACTGTTGACATCACAGCAATTTAACGACCTCTTGAAAATTTTCAGCTAATCGGCTGTGTGTCTCCAGTAGGAAGTGAAGGGAATTTAATTATTTGTTGAGTGGATTGTAGGTTTTTTTTTTTTTTTTTTTTTTTTTTTTTTTTGTTTTTTCTTTTAAATGACATATAGTAACACATTTTTATGTGACAAATTTTAAATGTATCACAGTATGTATTATTTTGTTACAAATTATATTATTTGTCATTATGTTTTGTTCAATTTAGATTTTTAAAAAATAATTGTCACAATTAGTTAAAAAAAAATTAATAATTTGTGACAAATAATATAATTAGTCACAAAATTACCCTATAAAAAAAGAAATATTTTATTTTATAAATAATTAGGTTTTTAAAAGGAATCATAATCAATAAATTTTATTTTATTTGGAAGAAAAAAAAAACACCACAATCGTTGTGTTGTTATTTTTTTTCCTTATTCCATATTCACATGTCTCTTGGTTCTCCCTTTATCACTGCCATATCTAGATTTTCTCTTTATTTTCTCTTTTCCTTAAACACACTTTTTAGGTTTGAAACTGTGATTCATCTTTAGAAGTCATTAGGATTGTAGAGAAAATTCTATCTTGATAGAAAAAGGTAAGCTTCTCTTGATTTGATTTTTATTTTTTTTATTTTTTTAGGGTTTGTTATCTTTTACTTGTTTTTCAGGGTTGGAATTTCAAATTCGAGTTTTATATAATAAAAGTTTCTTTGAATAAGATATATTTTTTTATGTAGAATTATATATATATGTTTAGGGATGTTTCTTAATTTTAATTTTTTTCTCTTTAGTTTCTCTTTTCCTTAAAAATACTTTTTAGGTTTGAAATTGTGTTTCATCTTTAGAGGTCATCAAGAGCGTAGAGAAAATTTTATCTTTATAGAAAAGGTAAGCTTCTCTTAATTTAATTTTTTTTAGGGTTTGGTTTCTTATACTTGTTTTTCAGGGTCAGAATCTAAAATTCGAGTTTCATTTATTGAAAGTTTCTTTTAACAAGGTATGTTATATATAGAATTATATATATGTGTTTTGGAATGATTCTTAACTTTAATTTGTTTTTAATTTTTTTTCAGGAACCCATAATTATTATTTCATGATTTATAGTTGTTTGTTCTTAGATTTCCACAATACATGATATTTATATGTTGATGTGCATACTAACTGTTCGATTAAATGATTCTTATGGCCGGAACAACCAATTGTTTGATGCAGCATTGAAAAAACAAAATTATATCTTATTGAGGTGTTAATAATATACTTTCAACTATTGTAGTTTGTTTCTAGGCGAAAAGTTTATTCCAATCTTTTTCATTTACAAAAGTGTTCTAGTATTGGGGCTTGAAGAGCTTTCATCATGGTTATCCGGATATAATTGATGTAATGCATTTATCTCAAAATTTGTAGCAAATTGGTGTATGTACACTAACAATTTTGTAATATATATATATATATATATATTTTTCACTTTCTTTTTTCTTTTTCTTTTCTTATGTTCTGATTATCAATTCCTTATTGTACTTTTTGTATTTAAGTTTTCTTGTAGTTAATAATAATTGAATGGATCATTATATTAACTTTGATTGAATTTGTAACTTGGTATCTTCTTGTTAATTGTCACTAAATTTGTGTAAAACAAACATAATTTTCATATGGTTAACTGTCACTAGGTTTGTGTATAGTGACAATATTTAAATAATTAATTATCGATAAGATTATATATAGTGACACAATTAATTATCGATAAGATTATGTATAGCGACACAATTAATTATTGATAAGGTTATGTATTGTGACACAATATTTAAATAATTAATTATCGATAAGGTTATGTATAGTGACACAATTAAATATTGATAAGGTTATGTATAGTGACATAATATTTATATTTAAATAATTAATTATCGATAAGGTTATGTATAGTGACACAATTAAATATTGATAAGGTTATGTATAGTAACAAATTTTGACATGGTTAATTGTCACTAAGTTTGTAAATAATGACACAATTTTAAAACAATAAATTATCACTAAAAAGATGTATAGTGACAAAATCTTCAAACAGTTAATTGTCACTATATATAAATTATACTATTGATTATTGATATAGAGAACAATCACATGACATGATTATACACATGGTGTACCAAGATTTTTTAGCTATTTAGATTTAGCTTGTGGTTGTATTCTCCATATATTATTCAAAGATTTTTCAACATTTTTACATATATAATTACACCAAATAATACAATGAAAATAATGCAACCCGAACCAAACAACCCACGTGGCCATTAAGTTTGTAATACAAATAAGAAACAATAAATAATGGCAATGTAATCATTTATAGCTTCCCTTTAAAAAATAATCATTTTTTTTTACTCATTTTTGAAATATATATTAAGAGTGAAGCATACACATGTACCAACCTTATATCCGTATCTAAAACTGACCTCTTTTCAAATCAAAGATACGATATAAAAGCATCTCTAACCCTAACACCAAATTGCAATTTGTTAAAAGGGAATCTTAATTTTTTTCACTTCAACCCATAACACCAAATTCTACACTAAAAGAGTATCTTTAAAGAATATTCTTCTAATAAAATTTATACAATACTAATTAATTAAATGTAAAATTAATAAGTAAATTAAAAATTTAAATATTTACATTAATATTGGTGTCATTTGAAAGATCGCGACGAGATCTTTCTAACAGTGTACCAATATATTCACTCAACAATAATGTTTTTATTATTATTATTTATTTTATTAAATTGTCAAATCAATGTTTCATATTTATTACAATTCCTAATTTAACCCTTCCACACTTATTTATAATGATATTTATTTCAAAAATTATACCGTTGGAAAGATTTTATCGTCGAGATCTTTAAAATGACACCAATATTAATACATATTTAAATTATTTATTTTACTTATTAATTATGCATTTAACTAATGGTAAATTTTTATATTAACTTAATTTAGTGCAATTAAAAAAATGACAAAATACTTCCAAAAAAAATACAAGACAAAATTCTTTAAAAAAAGTACATGACAAAATACTTTAAAAAAAATACATGACAAAAAAAAAAAAAAAAAAAAACTCTAAAATAAAGCAAATAACAACATAACTTAACAATAAAAAAAAAAACTCGATGAGAAAATTGGAGAAGAAAATGAAATGAGAAAATTAGATGGAGGAAAAAAAAAAATAGATGAGGAAAAATTAATGTGAAAAAAATTAGTTGAAATAATTAAGTGAAAATTAGTTGGATAAATAAGTTGAATAATATTATGGTGAAAAATTTGGGGTAAAATTATGTGAGTAATTATTTTAATTTTATATATTATGCAATTAATTATTTAAGAATAAAAATTTTTATGTGAAAAAAATTAATTAATTTTGTTTAAGTTAAGCAATAGAAATTAATTAGTATTGTATAAAGTTTTATTAAGAGAATATCCTTGTGAAGATTCTCTTTTACACATCCAAATCAATTGGAGTGGGAAAACATTTGGTGTAAGAATATTCCCAAAAAAATTTCTTTTTACACCAATTTAGTGTGATATTTAGTGTTCTCCATTGGAGATGTTTGAGACCAAATTTTAGGTATACTATTTATTCAACACCAAATTTTTATCTTATGAATTTGAATTAACACCAAATTGGTGTTGAGTTGAATATGTCAGAAGTACATATATGATCGACAAGATAAAAGATGTCTTAATGGTGCAACTACCTTATTGAATATTTTGGGTTCGTTTTCATATCTCATCCCTAGATATCCAAATCAATTGTAATAATTTGTTTTTTGTTGATGATATCATGCTCTTCTCAAAAGCTTCAGAAAAGGATTGTTTGACGATTAAGAAAATTTTGGATTGTTATGCTTGCGCTTCTGGTCAGGTGGTTAATTTTCAGAAATCCGCTTTGTGTGTTAGTAAGAGAGTGAGTAGGGTTCGGGCTGTTTCTTTAGCTGGTATCCTTGGGGTGCGGTTGGTGGAGTGTCATGAGCGTTATTTGGGTCTCCCTAGCTTTGTAGGGAAGAATAAAAAAACACTTTTTGCAAGTATTCACAACCGGGTTTGGGATAAGGTGAAGGGTTGGCAAAGTAAATTTTTCTCTGCTGGGGGAAAAGATGTCCTGTTAAAAGCAGTTATACAATCCATTCCTACGTATGATATGTCTCTTTTTAGAATCCCCTCTTCCCTTATTAATGATTTGCATAGTCTCAGTGCAAGGTTTTGGTGGGGTTCTAATGAGGATAGGAATAGGATTCATTGGGGTCGATGGTCGCAGCTGTGTAGGAGTAAGCACGATGGTGGTTTGGGTTTTCGTGACCTTAAGGTTTTTAATCAAGCTCTTCTGGCGAAACAAATATGGAGGCTACATCACAACCCGAATACGCTAGTTGCAAGGGTTCTTAAGCATTGCTATTTCTCTGATTCCTCCGTTCTCCTTGCTGATTGTGGGCAATCTAGCTCGTTTGTTTGGAAAAGCTTCATTTGGGGAAGGGAGTTGTTGGAAAAAGGGACTCGGTGGCTAGTTGGTTCTGGGGATTCGATTAGAGTTTATCACGACCGCTGGATCCCTCGGCCTGTTTCCTTCCTACCTGTTTCTCCGGCTGTTCTTCACCATGAGACGTTGGTGAGTGATCTGAAATTGCCATCGGGTTGTTGGAATGAACCTTTGATCCGAAATTCTTTTTTGGCTGATGATGTGGATTGCATTCTGAGCATTCCTTGCTCATCTACTGTTAGAAGGGATTCCTTAATGTGGCATTTTGAGAAATCAGGTTCTTTCTCGGGGAGAAGTGCGTATCATGTGGGCTTTTCTTTGCTGGGTAGCTCTTTAGCCTCTGGTTCAGGTTTGGGGAGTGCAGAGTCCTGGTGGAAATATCTGTGGAGGATGACTTTGCCTTCCAAAATTAAGGTCTTCATGTGGAAAGCTTGTCAAGAGTGGCTGCCGGTGAGAGCGAACTTAGTTAAACGTAAGATGAATGTGGATAGGTGGTGCCCCTTTTCCTTTTGCAAGGTTGAGACTGTTATTCATGGTCTTTGAAAATGCTCTGCTTTGAAGAAGATTAGGGAGTCTTTTGTGAATTTCCGTCGGATTGCTGTGACAGAGGGTATGCATTTCTTGGACTTTATCATTTCATGCAAGACCAGTGGATTGGCTGCTGAGATGGAGCTCCTATGTGTGGTGCTTTGGCGTATCTGGTATCATCGTAACTCCTTCCTTCATAATTCTGGGTCTGTTATTGTTTCTGAAATTGTTCCCTGGGCTGAACATTTCTTAGCTAATTTTAAAAGTGCTTCTAGTTCTTCTGTGACCTCTTCGGGTGGAAGGGAGATGATTATACCTTCTTAGAGACCTCTTGATTTGGGCTTCTTTAAGGTTAATACTGATACGGCAATTGATGTGAAGAGGAACAGGTTGGGAACAGGGGCTGTTGTTCGCGACTGGAAAGGCCTGGTTGTGGCCTCTTGCACTCACTCTTTTGCGGTGAACTTGTCTCCTCAGATGGCCGAAGCTTTGGCTATTCTTCTGGGCTTTCGTTTTGCGCTTGAGGCTGGTCTTTGGCCTTGTGTGGTTGAGTCTGATGCTCAAGGGATTGTCTCTATGATAAATTCTGTTGGTGCTCCATTGTCTGATATTGGTCTTGTTATTGATGATATCTTAGAGTTACTTCGTGGCTCTCCGAGCTGTAAGGTGGTGTTCGTGTCTAGAAAAGCTAATATGGCGGCTCATTGTCTAGCCAAGTTTAGCTTAAATTGTGTTTCTGATAATTTTTGGATGGAGGAAGTCCCACCTTGTGTGGCTCCGGCTCCGATTGTGTTGGGAGAAATTCCAGGACATTTGTAATCCTTTTGGTTTTAATGAAGTTTCTGTTAAAAAATAAAAAATAAAAAATAAATAAAAAATTTTGAAAAGTACAAGTTTAAATTTTTATTTTTATTTTTTTTATTTATTATTATTTTTTTTATATTAAGTTTTTAAATCTTTACAAAAGAAGTCCTATAAATGCATCCATCAAGCTTCATTGCAATCCACAAAAAGATAAACAAGAAATCCACCAACAAATTGCAACTATGGATTCTTCGGTGGAAACCCAAACACGACCCATAAAAGAAGACGAAGACGAAGACGAAGACGGGACATATTCATATGCCATGCAACTTTCAATGAGTATGGTTCTGCCCATGGCCTTGCACACAGCCATAGAGCTTGGCGTTTTTGAGATCATAGCCAAATCTGGTCCGGGCACGAAGCTATCTGCTTCAGAGATTGCAGCAAAATTACCCACCACAAACCCAGCGAATGCAGCCGCCATGTTGGACCGGATTCTGAGGCTGCTGGTCAGCCACTGTGTGCTTGGTTGCTCTGTTGTTGGTGGACAAAGGCTCTACAGTCTTGCTCCTGTGTCCAAATACTTTGTCACCAACCAAGATGGTGTCTCGTTGTGTCCCTTGGTGCCTTTGGTTCAGGACAAGGTCTTCATCAAGAGCTGGTTTGTTTTCATCTTCATCTTCTTCTTGTCTATTTTTGCTTTTCAATGTTTCAAAAAAAGTTTCTATTGCCGTTAACTTTAACTTTGAAGTGACAAAATACCCCTCTATTTTGTTTTAAAATATTTGATTTTCTTTTTCCAAAAATTCTTTTTTGACATGTAACATTGGGCTTCACCAGCATATAACATTGATTTTTTTTTTAGAAATTAATGAAGGGCATTTTTGTCTAAGAAATGGAAAGCTTAACAGAAATAATAGTTTTTGTTGGAAATTAATAAATTTAATATTTTATAAAAGTTTTTTGACTATTTTTGCACAATATAAGGTAATTAATCTTATCTTAACTTCATAGGTTTGAATTGAAACATGCAATTCTTGAAGGAGGAATACCATTCAATAACATCTATGGAATGCACTTGTATGAGTACCTTGGCACAGACACCAGATTCAATCAAGTTTTCAACCACGCAATGTTTAATCACACCACCATTGTTATGAAGAGAATCCTCAACTATTACAAGGGTTTTGAGCAGTTTAATCAACTTGTGGATGTTGGTGGTGGCTTGGGAGTCACACTTGATATAATCACTTCAAAATACCCACATATCAAGGGTATCAACTTTGATTTGCCTCATGTTATACAACAAGCTCCATCCTTCTCCGGTAAAAATTCCGTCAACTAATAAAATCTTATTTAACTTAAATCTAGGCTACAATTCAACAATCTTTTGTTATCTCGTGTTACCGCTGATATTTTAATCAAGTTTTATAGAAGAAATCATTTTGTTTCAAAAATTTAAGTTATATTAATTAAGATTCAATATTTAAATGTTGTAGTGTAGATTTTAAAAATAGCATTAATTTTGTTTTACCAAGAAAACATTAATGAGATAGGCGTGCCGAGAGGCAAAGCTATCTTCCTTAAATTTGGAGGGATTGTGTGTGCCTACTGCCTAGACCTCCAAGTTGCTTTGCCACTGGGGTCAAATATAATCTCGTAAGGTATGTATTATTATACAAATTTAAATTCAAAATGTATTATTAACTGATTTTTTTTCCAGAACTTAAATAACGTGATACACCTTAATCTTTGTTTTGGTTCATCATTAAAAAGGACAGGGTTCATTAATTTTTTGAAATTCATGTTACAGGTGTGGAACATGTCTGTGGAGATATGTTTGAAAGGATTCCAAATGGGGATGCCATTTTGATGAAGGTTAGCTGTGAATTTTTACAGTAAAAACATATTGTGCTAAGATTTAGCTTTTATACATAAGAATTACATAGTTGTAGAGATAATTACGAGAGTGAGAATTATTTTATTGTAATTTTTAATTTTCAAATTCTTGATTTTTGTAGACTTCAATCGAATGAGTAATGACTAAAAAATTAACCATGCAACTATATAGAACATATAAGATTAGTTTGATATCAAATTTGAAATTAATAAAATTCAACACATAATGAAAATGTCTGCAGTGGATACTTCATAATTGGGAGGATGAACATTGCTTGAAATTGTTAAAGAATTGTTACAAAGCTATTCCTGAGACCGGAAAAGTTGTAGTTCTTGATTCAGTTGTTCCGATAGCACCAGAGATCAACAATTCGGCAAGAGAATTATCTCTTTCGGATGTACAGATGATGCTCCAACTTCCAGGAGGAAAGGAGAGAACCGAAGAAGAATACAAGACATTGGCAACAGGAGCTGGATTTAAAGCTGTCAACTTTGAATGTGTTGTATGTGGATTTTCTATCATGGAATTCTACAAGTAAATTGTATCCATATATATGGTTATAATAATTGGGAGTCGATATATATCCAGATCGTGCGATCTTTATGGACTAAAAACCGCATCTTTCATTTCAATCTTCAACTGTGAAATAAAACAACATGAATCATAAGAATATGTTTTTAAAAGAATAGAGGCATGATAAAGAGAACACAATTAGAGCACCCTCATATTGCATGTAAAGCAAGTTTTAACTAAAAAACATAGCAAGAAGCCTATCATGTTTACAACTTTACATTATTCTTGCATACAAAACCCTTCGATGGATCAGAAGAAGCAGAAGTGCATTAAAAAAAAAAAAAGTGATAATTGAATTTTAGAAGAGGCAGAAGTGCATATTCATATTCATACAACAGACAAGCTCACAGGCAAGACCCTCACTTTCACTCTTTGAGCAGTAGTCACACAATGACACACCATTTCTTGGTTTAGGCACAATGTATATGAAATTATGAACACAAGAGCAACATCGCGGCTGGTGTTTTAATTACATGGTTAAAGATTTGATCATTTTTCTCTCTCTCATGCAAATTGGTGTTTTAATTACACTTAAAAAAAAAAACCCCCCGGAAAAACAAGGCCAAAGAGAGGATCCTAACTCCCGAGGTTGTGGTTTTTAATTGTGTTTCAATCTCTGAAGCAGACGGCTTCGCGCCTGGACCAGCTTCAGCTATGATCTCAAAAACGCAAAGCTCTATTGCTGTATGCAGGGATATGGGCAGCAGAACTATGGTCATTGAAAGTTGCAGGGCATGTGAATATGTCTCCTAGTAGGCGGATAATATCCACGTTCTGCTCTCAACATTAATGAAGCAAGTTGTTTATAGTAGATTTCCGTCGAAGAATCTTTTAAGAATGATTTAAGTAAAACTAGTTGGGGGCTTCTTGTTATGTTTTGTAGTATTAGGATTTAAGCAAGTTCTTATCAGGATTTGCTTTACAAGCAACATGAGGATGCTTTAATTTGACACTGACATAGTTTAATTTTACCCACCACAAAATAAACATATGCTCTGCAAGGCTACAACTTTCGATGAGCATAGTTCTGCTTCCCATGTCCCTGCATACGGCAATAGAGCTTGGTGTTTTTGAGATCATAGCCGAAGCTGGTCCAGGCGCAAAGCTGTCTGCTTCAGAGATTGAAACACAATTAAACACCACAAACTCAGATGCAGCCACGATGTTGCTCTTGTGTCCAACATGGTGTTTCATTGTGTGGCTACTGCTCAAAGAGTGAAAGTGAGGGTCTTACCTGTGAGCTTATCTGTTATGGTCTGAATTTCATTCCATTTCATCAAAAAGGTATGAAAATAATCCACTTCTGCTTCTTCTAAAATTCAATCAAGGATTAATTGCACAAACACCCATGAGTTTAGATGAAATTGCACACATATTCAACTTTTCCTTTAATTACACAAACCTCCCCTGAAAAACGTTGACTAATGGTTTGACTAACATTCAATTTAACAGTCTAGGGGTAACATTTTCTTTTTAAACCTCTCAATAATTAAAACTTAAATAATTACGACACAACCTCAAATAGTTTTTAAATTACCACAATTATAATTATAAAATAAACCTAAAACTTTTAAAAATTAAATTTGAATACACTAAAAAAAGTTTAAAAAAATTTAAAAAAAAAGTAAAATTTTTTAAAGATCGGGATCTGCAAATGGAGAACGCCGATCTCCAATAAAGGAGATCCTGATTCTCCATTTTCAATATTATTGTGGGAGTGAACCGAGATTTTTTGGGACTGTTTTTTCAATGGTTGGAATGAACTATGAATTTTTTTTTTTTTTTTTTTTTTTTTTTCTGGAAGTGAAAGGCTTAGACCTTTGAAAAAAATAATACAATTGTATTTGGGTATTTAGGGTGCGTTTGGTGCGCGGGACAAGACCGAACAATGTGGGACAATTTCATCTTGTCCCACGTTTGGTGTGTCTTTAACATGGAATTGGACGGGACAAGATGAGACAAAAAACACCAAATTTTATCCCACCCAAGACCCTAGGACAAAGTTATCCCATTACATGGGACAAGTTCAAAAAGACTACTTTACCCTTTAAATTTTCAAAAAATTACAAACATATTTAAAATAATATATACTATTATATATATTATTATAATATATAAAATATATAATAATATATATATTATATATATAATAATATATATTATGATATTATATAAATAAATATATATTATATATTATATATTATATTGTATATTATTATAAATAATAACAATATATATAATATATAATATATGATATGTATTTAAATATATATATATATATATAATATTATAATTATATATTTTTTAATATTATATATTATTATATTTTATATATCATATATATATATAATATAATATATATGATATATATATGTGAATATATATATTATATTATAATTTATATTATATATATATATAATATTTTATATATTATATATATAATATTATATATATTATTTTATATATCATATTAATATAATATATATATATATACTATCGGTCTTTCTATTGTCAATTCGTCCTAACAATAAATATATCATGACGAAGAATGTAGACCACTAGATTTACCTGCTATATTTATTGTTATGACGAACTGATAATAGAAAAATCTATATATACTATAATATTATATATATTATTAAACATATAATATATAATATATAATATATTATTATTATATATAATAATATATAATATATTATTATATTTAATAATACATATAATATTATATGTATATTATATATTAATATATTAATATAATTTATATTATATATAAAATATATATTATAATATTATATATATTATTACTAATATTTAATATATATTATATATTAATAATATATAATATATATAATAATAATATATTATATATATACCTATATTATTGCATGAATGCTTTGAGTTTGAGTTGAAAGTAAATTATTGTGTAATATATACATATATATATATATATAAGGGGCACTCTTATTATTTGAACCTCTTGTCCCGTCCTGTACTAGCCATATCAAACACATAATAGTACAATTAATAATTCTGTCTTAGACATTCCAAACACAATATGGAACAACTGTCCTGTCCTATCTCGTCCCGTCTTGTCCTGTCCCGTCCCGTCCATGTACCAAACGCACCCTTAGGGTGCGTTTGGCACGGACATGGGACAGAACAAGGTAGGACGGGACGGGACGGAGCAGGACGGGACATGACAAGTTGTTCTGTATTGTGTTTGGAAGGCCTGGGACAGAATTGTATACTGTACTATTATGCGTTTGGTATGGTTAGGACAGAACAGGACAGGACAAGAGATTTAAATGACCAGAGTACCCCTCTTATATATATAACAACATATATTAATATATAATAATATTAAATAATAATATATATAATATTAAATATTAGTACATATAGTTATATAATAATATATATTATATAATGTATATAAGATATATATGTTACAATATATATTATATTATTATATATATATATTAATAATATATATTATATTATATATATGTATCCTATATATAATAATAATATAATATAATATATATATATGATATATTAAATATTATTATATATACAATAATATATTATTGTATGGGTAATAATATTATTATATAGATAATAATATTTAATATATTATATATTATTATATATAATAATAAAATATAATATATATTTTTTATATTCATATTACATATATATTTTATATAATATATATATTATAATATATACATATTATTATAATATATATATATTAATAATACATATTAATATATATATATATATCATATATATTATGTGTTAATATATATATATATTATAATATATACATATTATTATAATATATATATATTAATAATACATATTAATATATATATATATATTATATTTATATTACACATATATTTTATATAATATATATATCATATATATTATGTGTTAATATATATATATATATTATAATATATACATATTATTATAATATATATACATCATATATATTATGTGTTAATATATATATATATTATAATAAAATGTTTAATATATCATATATATATTATATTATTATATTATTATATTTAATAATATATAATATATTAAAGATTATAATATATATATATGATATATTGAATATCATTATATATAGGATATATATATATATTATTAAATATTATTATATATAATAATTTAATACAATATATTATTATATAACATTATATATGTAATTATAATATATATATATATAATATAATATATTAGACATGATTGTAATTGTTTGAAAATTTAAAGGGTAAATTGGTCTTTTTGACTCTTGTCCCATGTCATGGGACAAGTTGTCCTAGGGTCTTGGGTGGGACAATTTTTTGTGATTTTTGTCCCACCTTATCCTGTTCTGTCCCATGCTAAGGACGCGCCAAACGTGGGACAAGATCAAATTGTCCCACGTTGTCCTGTCCCGTCCCGCGTACCAAACGCACCCTTATAGACTTTGTTGTCTTAGGGGAGGTGTTCAAGGTCGTATATGCATAGGTCACAAAGGAAAAGTAAACCAGGCTGGACACTGAAGCTTGAAACACAAACAAATCAAGAATTGCCACGTAATGTTTAAGTCAAGAGTCTAAAAGACTTATGTACACGCGGTTGTATAATATTGGATTGTTGGATTGTAGAAGGAACAAAGCAGTCTGGAAGTTAGATGACACTCAAAACTGTGGGCCCTAAGAGATGAGAAAATCTACTATGCACCGGGTGCATGGCAGATTTTCTCCTAAGAGATACAGAGCATCTTTAATTAGTAAAATATTAATATTTAGAATAATTTTGGATTACTTCAACTATTTCTAGTTGATAGATTAAATATAGAGAAAATAGGGGTTTTTAGTCAAAAATTATGGGGACTTATTGTTTTTGTCAACAATTATCATTTTTATTGTTTTTGTCAACAAATGGATTGTGAAGACAAAATTGCCCCTATTTTTTTTTATTAAACCTTTTCTCTCTCCTTTCTTCCTCATTTTCACCAGCCTCTTTCTCTCTCTATTTTTCACGCCTATTTCTTCTTCTCTCTTTCTCTCTTTCTTCTCTCTTTCTCTCCTCCTCTCTCCTCCTCTCTCCTCCGTCCGATCGTCGTCCCTCCGTCCGATCGTCGTCCCTCTCCTTCTTCTTCTTCTCCTTCTTCTCTTTCTCATGATCTCATATTTTTTTTCCAGATTTTAAAAAAAAATTCAGAATTTTTTTTACACAAAAATTTTCAGATTTTTTTTTTCAAAGAAAATTTCTAGATTTTCGATGGGTTTTCCGATTTGACCACGATCTAGTCCAGATCGGGCGACCCAAACCCAAATTTTTAAAAAAAAAATTAGTATTTTTTTTTATTTGAAAATTTTCCAGATTAAAAAAAAAAAAAAAACAGTTTTTTTTTGTTTTTTTGAAAAGTTTCCATATTTTAAAAAGGTTTGGATTTGAGGGTGGTTGTTGTGTTATGAATGGTGAGAGTTGTGTTTAGGTTTGGGTTTGGGTTTTGTTAAAAAAGAAATTCAGATTTTTATTTCTTAAAAAAAATTCAGATTTGATTTTTTTTTTTTTTTTTTTTTCAGATCTCGTTTTTTCTAGATTCATTTTGTTTAAAATTTTTTTGTGTGGTTGTGTTTAAGTTTGAGTTGTGGTGGTGTTTAATTTTCAGATTTTATTTAAATTTTTTTTTTCAGATCTCGTTTTTTTCCAGGTTGTGGTTGTTGTTGTGTAAATCATGTTGAAGTTGAAGTCCCTTAATTTCATGTTGAAGTTGAAGTCTAGATTTTTCAGTTTCCAGATTTTAATTTTTTTTTCCAGACTAGTGTGTTTAATTGTATTACTGGTGTGTTTAATTGGGTTGGAAAAATGTGTGTGTTTAATTGGTTATAAATGGTGTGTGTAATTGTTTATTACTGGTGTGTTTAATTGGGTGCTAATGGTGTGTTTAATTGATTAATATTGGTGTGTTTAAATGATTTGAACTGGTGTGTGTAAATCAGGCATAAATCAATTAAACACACCAAGGCAAATCAATTAAACACACCAGAGCAACCCAATTAAACACACCAAGGTTGACCTATTAAACACACCAGTTATAAATCAATTAAACACACCAGATGTAAATCAATTAAACACACCAGTGTAAATCAATTAAACACACTAGGTAATCCAATTAAACACACCAGGACAACCTAATTAAACACATCAAGACAAATCAATTAAACACACCAGAGGACCGAATTAAACACACCAAGACTGACCAATTAAACACACCAAGTGTAAAGCAATTAAACACATCAGGCAAAAGCAATTAAACACACCAATGTAAAATGAATTAAACACATCAGGCCATCAATTAAACACATCAGTTCACCAATTAAACACACTAGGCAAAACTCATTAAACACATCAGTTCACCCTGGTGTGTTTAATTCGTTTTGCCTGGTGTGTTTAATTCATTTTGCCTGGTGTGTTTAATTCGTTTTGCCTTGGTGTGTTTAATTGAATAGAACTGGTGTGTTTAATTGAATATAACTGGTGTGTTTAATTCAATAGAACTGGTGTGTTTAATTCAATTGAACTGGTGTGTTTAATTGAATTGCATTTGGTGTGTTTAATTGAATTGAATGGATGTGTTTAATTAAATTGAACTGGTGTGTTTAATTGAATTGAATTGGTGTGTTTAATTGAATTGCATTGGTGTGTTTAATTGAATATAACTGGTGTGTTTAAACAAAATAAAATCTGAAAAATTTGTTTGAAAAAGATCAAATCCAAAAAAAATTAAAAAAATTCTTAATTTTTTTTTCAACAAAACCTAACCCCAAACACAACTCCCACCATTCATAAAAACAACTCAAACCCAAACTTAAAAAATACAACCACAAATCTGAAAAATAAATTAAAATTAAGCACAACCACAATCACTACCCAAACTCAAATCCAAACCTTATTTAAATCTTGAAAATTTTCAACCAAAAAAAAAAAAAACTGAATTTTTTTAAAAAAAATCTGGAAAAAACGTGGGGAGAGAAAGAGAGAAGAAGGAGAGAAAGAAGAAGAAGAAGGAGGCATGAGAAAAGGAGAGAGAGAAAGAGGAAAAAAAAAATTTATAAAGAAAGAAGAAGAAGATGAACGTGAGAGAGAAGGAGAGAGAGAGAGAGAAAGAAAAAAAAAGACTCTGTGGAAAGGAGAGACTAGAGAGAAGAAGAAAAAGAAAAAAAAAAGAGAATTTTTTTTTTTTATAAACAAGGGCGATCTTGTCCAAAAAGTGGATATGTTGACAAAAACAATAAAAATGATAATTTTGGACAAAAACAATAAACCCACTAATTTTTTGGCTAGTTTCAAAGTTCTCCCTTAAATATATGCTAAATATATGCAGTACACTCCCTTAATAGATATTTAGTCTCCATTAAAGGAGATCTGCGATCTCTGAGTTTATGGAAACCTGGTCTCCATGATCTCCATTAAAGGAAGTGGCAGGTCCTCTATTTTTTTTTTTTATTTTTTGTGAAAAAAAAAAATTATTTTGAGAAATTTTAATGTTGATTGTAGGGTGATGATGGAGACCTTGAGTCTTGAGATCGTAGGTCTCTTGCTTCTTTTTTTTTTTGTAATTTTATTTTAAAAGATTTTATGGTTGATTTTGGGATAATAAAGATGGGTGTTTATTGGGATTGAATTGGGAGAGAAGAAGAAGATGGTGATGATGACTTAGATTTTGGGATTTTGCAATTGTCTCTTTATTTTTAATGTTAAAATAAAAATTAGGGGGCATTATCGGCTTTTTAGGATGCAATGTTAGTCAATTGTTATATTTACCAGCAGTCAACATTTTACAAGGGATGTTTGTGTAATAAAAGAAAATGTTGAATATGAGTGCAATTTTATCTTAACTCATGGGAAGTTTGTGCAATTAATCCTTCAATTAATCACTTTTTTTTTAATGAAAATTTGCGAGATTTTTTAGCTATTCATTGAGATGGGGTGCACTGGCCACACAAACAAGTTGTTTAAAGTAGAGATCCATCGAAGGGTTTTTTGTATGTAAGAATCATGTAAAGTTAAGTTGTAAACAAGTTAAGGGGAGTGTATTGGATTGAGATTTTTAGCACTTTGCAATTGTTTAACCTTTAAAAAAATTCACAAAATCTTTCAACACTTAAAACCACCGTTTTGAAGAATGGAAGGATGGCGTCCACTTCCTGAGTTCCTGCTATGACCTAATTAATTTTCAAATATTTTGCATCGAGAAAACGAAAATCCTAATACGATACAAAATCAGGTGAATTTACTCAAACAGCAGGTTTTCCCTTTTATTTACAAGTTGATGCAATTTATATTGTTACAAATCACTAAAATCCAATAACGATTCAAATTTGGATTCTCACACGTAATTACATGCAAAATCGCGCACACACACACATATATATATATATATAATTATATATATATATATAGGTGGATAGATAGATACCGTAAAAAAAAAAAAAAAAAAAAAAAGATCACATTCTTATTATAACTATTTATATATATATATATATATTATGGGCACAACCTACATATAAAGAAACAAATTTGTAACATGCAAATTTACAACAATCAAAATAAAATGACTGGAGGCAAAAAGTTACATTATACATTTACAAAGGTGAAAAACAAATAAACGATGAACAATATATAGAACCAAAAAAGCATACCAGAGGGAAAGAAAACAAACGAGGAAAAGCAAATCAGTAAAATTATTGTCTGCAAATCAGTTAATTATGTTATTTCCACCACTTTTGTATTTAAGACAAATGCATTTCAGAATTAATTTAAGTAATGTACGTATAAGGAGTAAATTAAAGAACATATAAAACATTAATGAACGTAATAACAGGATCGAAGATTGATGGCAGTCTTAGCTCAAGGAAGAAGGTATGTGTTACCTTAAAATATTTTATCTGCGACATTTAGCAGCAGTATGATAGGAACAGACCAATGAATATATCCATACGCAATTGAAGACCCTTCAGATGACATTCTTTCTCACTAGCTTACCGTTTCCATTATCACAAAACATTTGCGAGCTCATCTTATACACTTGGTCTTTTACGGGAAAGTCACGAGGAGTTGGAACCTGATCATATATATGTTTGACTTAAATTGATTGTTATTTTCCTTTCATAAAATATTGAATTTTCAAGATTAGGCCAAACGTTTCCTGTATGCATTTCTAGCTCGTATGTGAGTGTCGGAGCAATGGACTTTAAAATTTACCCACTTCAGTTTCTCCAGATCAAGAACAGATACTTGCGGAGTTGAGTCACAAGATCACAATCCAATTCAAACATCATTTGACAGGTGAAGCTGTATGCCACGTACTATACGCATCTGAAGGTACGGATTCGATCTCCAAGTTAATTATCATATATATTATTCATAATACATTATAAATAATGAAAATTAAGATGGCCTTAAAAAGAAATTGCAACTAATACATTGAAGCGATTTAAAGCAAATTCTCTAGCCAATGTGGTCAGACGGGAAGGTTTAGACCTAAATAAACATTTGCTGCACCCAGTGATTCCGTGATCATCCATAAACTGGGGCATATAACAAGTGAAAATGGTATCAAAAGGTTGAATTTTAAAAGTATCACCATTTTAATAAGTAAAGTTTAAATAGCATTTGGGACACGTGGCAGGATATGGGGAGATTAATGTTAGAATATATTCCTTGTACATATCAGTTTAGGAGATTTACTTGTTTGCACATATCAATTTAGGAGTTTTACTTGTTTTGGAATTGTATTTCCTAATCAGGAATTTTTCTATTCTCTAGTTGCTTAGTCTGATTAGGTTTCGTATACTACTTGTATATATATTGTTTGATTACTCAATGAAAAGTGTGAGGTTAAATCATCAAAACTAAATCTCAATTCTTATATGGTATCAGAGCTCTCGACTTTGCCCTAGCTTTATTTTTTTTTTTCTCCCTCTTGCCGTCCTCTTCTCTCCTAAGTCTGATCAATGACAACACTAACTTCTGAAACCACACCTGCCGACAGCTCTTCTACATCAACCCCTACAGTCATTCATGTCACGCCCTCGACATCAACAGCTCTTCGCTCGACCGAATTTCATCTTATCTCCATCAACATCTCCGCTCAGTCTTCTCTCAAACTCACAACCATCAACTACATGTCTTGGAAAATTCAGTTCCAAACTCTCTTCATCGGCTATGACCTTCTTGGCCATATTGATGGCTCCAAACCATGTCCACCGCCCAACCTTATTGTTGCTGATGTTGAGACTCCGAATCCAGCGTTCAATCTTTGGGTTCGCCAAGATCAACTCATTCTGAATGCAATTATTGGTTCCCTGTCGCCAACAATCATCTCCTTTGTTGCTAGAGCCAAAACATCGAAGGAAGCATGGACCATTCTAGCTAACACTTATGCCAAACCATCCTGTGGCAGCATTCAACAAATCAAAGCTCTTCTCAAACACTCCACCAAAGGTAATCAAAACATCACTGACTTTCTTCACAGTGTTAAAGCCCATGCAGATGAACGCGCGTTACTTGGTGCCCCAGTTGATGATGAGGATCTCACTAAACGGATCCTTGATGAACTTGATGATGATTACAAAGAGTTGGTACGTGCGGTTCAAGCTAGAGATAACCCCATCACCTTTGATGAACTTCATGAGAAATTACTGTCGTTTGAGGCCTCTCTTCGGAACAATAAAAAGGAAACTGCACCATTTCCAGTCACCGCAAATTCAACCACCAGAAATAACAATCAGTGGCGCCCACATCATGCCACCAATTGGCGTCAACAACCCTCCACCAACCAGAGCTGGCGTCCATCAACAAACACTGCTGGTCGTCCTCTTTCTCCTCAAAATTTCGGCACACAAAATCGTGGCAACCAGGTATCACCGAGACCATACTTAGGGCGCTGTCAGATGTGTGGAGTTCAGGGTCACTTTGCCAAACGCTGCATTTCCTTTTAGATGGTTCCAATCCACCCTACCGGATCAACTTCTACACCACCGCCCATCAACTCTCCAAACCCGTGGCAACCCAAGGCACACTTTGCTACCAATTCCTCTTCCACCAACCCAGCATGGCTCATTGATAGTGGCGCCTCCCATCATATCACTGCAGATTTGAACAATCTCTCTCTCCATGCTCCTTACAATGGCTCCGACGATGTCATGATTGTGATGGCACATGTCTCTCAATTGCACACACTGGTTCCACATCTCTTCATACTCATACTAACACTTTTACTTTAAATGATGTTCTTTGTGTGCCTACCATGATAAAGAATTTAATTTCTATCTCCCAGTTTTGCAACACTAATAATGTATCAGTTGAGTTCTTATCATCTTGTTTTCATGTGAATGATCTTCGTATGGGGGCAATTCTTCTGAAAGGCACAACCAAGGATGATATATATGAATTGTCGACAGTCAAGTTCGAGTCTCCCCCTATCCTAGCATTCTCTAGCGTCAAAACGATATTATCCAACTAGCATCATAGATTAGGTCACCCAGCTTTTCCAGTTTTGCATAATATTATTTCAAATTCTAGCTTAGATTTGTCATCACCTATGTCTAAAGATATCTCTTGTCATGCTTGTCAATGCAATAAAAGTCACAAAATTTCTTTTTCTACTTCATCTCTTGTCTCCTCTTTTCCCCCAGAAATTATATTCTCTGATGTATGGACCTCCCCAATTCTTTCTCGTGATGATTTTAAATACTATGTTATATTTGTAAACCATTACACCAAGTATATCTGGTTTTATCCCCTAAAGAAGAAGTCAGACGTTAAACAAACTTTCATTCGTTTCAAAGCAATTGTGGAAAACTTTTTCAAACACAAAATTGTCACCTTTTACTCTGATAATGGAGGGGAATACATGTCACTTAGGGATTGTCTTTCAAAAAATGGTATTTCTCATCTCACCACCCCACCCCATACACCTGAACACAATGGGTACTCAGAGAGATGTCACCGACATATTGTCGAAACTGGTCTCACATTAATGACCCATGCCTCTCTTCCCTTAGAATTTTGGACTAATGCCTTCGCTACAGCAGTCTATTTGATAAATAGGATGCCCACTAAAACTCTTTCCCTCTCATCTCCCTATGAAAAGATTTTTTGTCATAAGCCCAATTACTCCAAACTCAAGATATTTGGCTGTTTGTGTTATTCGTGGCTTCGGCCATACACAGCTCACAAGCTTAATTCCCGCTCTACATCATGTGTTTTTCTCGGGTACTCATTGTCCCAAAGTGCCTACCTATGTCTTGATCCGTCTAGCAACAGATTATATGTTTCACGTCATGTCCAATTTGTCGAGTATGTCTTTCCCTACAAAAACTTAAACACTGTGTCCCAACATCCGACTTCCACCATTGTCGAGTCATGGATCCCCCCGATCCTCACTGTCCTGTATCCACGTCTAGGTCAATCAGCTCTTTCCACGGTTGTGCTCGCACCAGAATTGTCATCGTATATTGACTCCTCAGCATCTCTACAAGCTGCCCCTGATCAGGCCTCCTCGCCCACTACCACTGTTGCTCCCACGCACTCTGTCACACCAGCGCACTCTGCTGCACCAGCCACACCATCAGACTTCGCTACTACCACACCTAAGGCGCCATCCAGTGCAACTATAACACCAGACTCATCCACTGTCATAATCACTACTGATTCCCCAACTGCTGACAGCTCTGCATCGGACTCATCCCTAACTCCATCGTCCACCTTTTCACAACAGTCTCCACCGCAGATCACAACTCCTATCTCATCGAACAATCATCCCATGATCACTCGAGCCAAAAACAACATCCACAAGCCCTTGCAGAAGCTCAACCTTCACTCCCAACTTCATCATTCAACTGCAACCGAACCCACCACAGTTACGCAAGCATTAAAAGATTCAAATTGGCATCAAGCGATGTTCGAAGAATGCAATGCACTGATCAAAAATGGGACTTGGGAACTGGTCCAGCCGACATCGTCCACCAATATCATTGACTGCAAGTGGATTTTCAAATCAAAAGAAAATATGATGGAACCATTGACAGATTTAAGGCTCGCTTAGTTGCAAAAGGCTTTAATCAACGGTCTGGAGTCTATTACTTTGAAACTTTCAGTCTAGTTATCAAGCCCACAACCGTACGACTAGTCCTCAGTATTGCCACGAGTCATGGATGGCCTCTCCGGCAACTGGACATTAATAATGCCTTCCTACAGGGCCGGCTCACTGAAGATGTTTACATGTCTCAGCCTCCAAGTTTCATTGATTCGGATCACCTTACACATGTCTGCAAGCTTCACAAAGCCATTTATGGTCTCAAACAAGCTCTGCGTGCATGGTACCATGAGTTACGCCAATTTCTCATTGCGTATGGGTTCCAGAACTCTCATGCTGACACACCACTATTTGTTCTTAAATCTGGTGGTACACTCTTATACATCCTCATATATGTTGATGTTAGGATTATGCTCAATAGCAAGAGTGTAATATTGTAATTAACAATCTTTTTCATATTAATAAAGTGATTTCTAGTTTAAACAAATCTTATAGCATTTATAGTTTAATATTATAATTGTCAAAGTAAATAATCATAAGGTCTAAAGACTATGAGAAAAGAAGAATTGTTCGTACATCTGGATATGTATGTGGTAGACACAATTCTTTAGTTAGTCTTCAATATTGTTCACAACTTAAATTAAAGGTTGGGCACCTTTATCTTGTTAAAGTTGTAGAATTCTTTTGCTAGCATTTGAGTGGGATCAAATGAGATATGATGAGTCTAAAATCATCGGAGTGTCTTCGAGCAAAAGAATCTAGTGCACTGGGTGCATTGAACTGGATCACAATGAAATACTTTATCTATAACCGTCAGTAGATAAAAGTCATTTCATTATCAGGACAATCAGAGAGTCTATCTTAATCCTGAGATAAATGATGGACTTATGGTTGCAAATGATATCATTTGAGTTATCAATGAGTACGATTATATCGCATAGTCTATCCTCGATAGTTTGGTGATATTCATTTGTTAATCGATAGAGGACTTCATTTATAGATATGGACATCGTGGCTCCATTTATTAAATGAGAGTATAATATCATCATATGGATGTTTTGAGGTAATTGGATATTAAATTTCAACGTTGAGTTTTCGATAGTGTCTATTGAAAACATGGCTTCTAGACAAGTCAAAATATCCAAGTTCAAAACGTGGTCATATGAGTAAATATGGTAACTTGGAGAGTTATAGGCGGTCTATGAACTCTTGGCGATTACTGATATTAATCACGAGGATACACTATCTCCAACATGATTGTCTAGGGTATGAATGAGGAACTTCTTCCTTTTCTGTCTTTATTTAAGAGTTCAATTTTAGCTCTTTAGTGGAATGAGTTAAAATTAATGGATCGGACCTAAGTGAATCATTTGTTGATTGTGATTAGGTTATGTCTATTGAAGCTTAAATTTAGATAGCCCGCCAAGATCCTCAATCCACACGGACTTGCATGGATCACTTGATATATTCTACCGGACCAATTATGGGTCCATTTAGAATTGCATTTAATATATTAAGAATATAATTTGCACATTATTTATTTAATGGGCTGCACAATTATATTAATATATTAATAAAAGGCATGTGAGTTGTTTCTTTTAGTAAGAATGGGTCTGGTTCACATATGGGCTTTTTATTTAAAGTCCAATGGATTAAATGAAATAAGAAAATAATATATGGCCCAATATTTATAAGTGGGGTGGCTAGGTGTATATTAAACCTAATATATTATTTTGTTTCATTGTTTTAATTAAATGAGAATTAATTAATTTATTAATTAATTGTTTAATTAAGAAACAAATCTTTTCTGATTAGGAAATATGATTCCTAAAGGTATACTATTGGTAGTAGTATACTTAAATTAAAAGACTTGTTTGACAAGAAAATAAATAATTAATTTTATTTATTTAATCAAATAAGAAGTCTTTTTAATTTAGTCAAATAAGAGAATAAAAATATCTATGAGTTGGATTAGGGTTTGAACTCTTAAAAACTAGAAGTGAATTAGGGTGCAACTAAGACTCCTATATTTTTGGAGTGAAAATTGCGGCAACACTAATACTTTTGGGAATAGAATTCGGCCACCCTAAATAGGAAAAGAAGAGAATTCTGCCACCTTGGTTTTTTGGGTGTTGTTGTGCTTGAAACAATTCTTCTTCTTCTTCTTCTCAATTCATAGAAAGGAATTTTTATTTCTACTAAAAACAAAAAAGAGTGAATAGATTATTCTTTGATGGTACACTAATTGCTTGTTCATTAATAAGCTTGTGTGTACAACATCGATTTAGGTTCACGCGAGTTTCGATCATTAGATTGAGAACTCAAAAGTGACTGGAATAATCTTAGTCTTCTTTTGATTGTTTTGTGACTAACAAAAGAAAAGAAAAGTTTGTTTGTCCATTCTCAGGTTTGCAATTCAAAGAAAAAGGGAGACCACGCTCCTAGGTGATTCACGTTCGTGCTAGGATTGAAGATCTTGCGGATTACCATCGACGTAAGTCAATCGGATCACGCGACAAAAGGTATTCTTCTTTTGTTGATTATATGTATGTTTAATTAATTAAAAGGGTTAAGGTTCATAAAAGGAAAATTTTTTAAAAGCTACTAAATCTATTTTATTTTTAGTCTCGCTTCCGCTGCGTGTACTATACGGTATTTTTCCCTACAGTTGATGACATCATTCTTACAGCGCAGCTCAGGTAGATCAATGTGTTGACACTCTTGCACGGAGATTTTCCCTGAAGGATCTTGGTTCACTTTCATACTTCCTTGGTGTTGAGGTAATCCCACACGAAAATAGGATTTTACTATCACTACAGCACTACATTATGGATCTCCTAGCTCGCACAAAAATGTCAGGTGCGAAACCAGTCCAAACGCCACTCCCTACAAGTCCATCGATCAGCCTACACTCAGGCACACCACTGAGTGATCCCACTATGTATAGAACGGTAGTTGGCAACCTTCAATACCTATCACTCACTCGCCCAGATATCTCATTTGCAGTCAATAAAATATCACAATTCATGCACCAACCATCAACTGAGCACTGGGAACTAGTAAAACGAGTACTTCGTTACTTATGTGGCACCTTAGATGAGGGCATTCTCTTATATCGTGATTCCCCAGTCACTCTTCATGCCTTTTCTGATGCAAACTGGGCTGGAAACAAAGATGATTACTCTTCTACCAGTGCTTACATTGTTTATCTTGGAAAAAATCCCATCTCTTGGAGCTCGAAGAAGCAACGCACCATTGCACGATCCTCCACCAAGGCTGAGTACCGGATGGTTGCATTTATAGCAGCTGAACTGAACTAGGTGTGTTTTCTTCTAACTGATCTAGGTGTTAAGCTGTCCACGGTGCCGATTATTTATTGTGATAATGTTGGTGCCACTCAAATATGTTCCAATCTTATCTTTCACTCACGAATGAAGCATGTTGCAATAGATTTTCATTTCATCAGAGATCAAGTCCAATCTGGCTCGCTACGAGTAGCTCATGTGTCCTCCAAAGATTAGCTTGCGGATGCACTCACCAAACCGTTTGCTCGCACTACCTTTCAACCTCTGAAATTCAAGATTAGCCTCTCCAGCCATGGCCCATCTTGAGGGGGCATGTTATAATATATTCCTTGTACATATCAGTTTAGGAGATTTACTTGTTTGCACATATCAGTTTATCAGTTTTACTTGTTTGCACATATCAGTTTAGCAGTTTTACTTGTTTTGGAATTGTATTTCCTAATCAGGAATTTTTCTATTCTCTAGTTGCTTAGTCTGATTAGGTTTCGTATACTACTTGTATATATATTGTTTGATTACTCAATGAAAAGCGTGAGGTTAAATCATCAAAATTGAATCTCAATTCTTATAATTAATTGGGGTGAGCAAAAATGAACTCCCAAGATTGACATTAACTTAATTAGTTGCATTTTCAAATCTCTTATAGAAAAAATATTTATAGGGGAAATTACGCTCACACCCTTACGGTTTGACCCAAAGACACTCGCTGGGACAAGTTTAATTATTCAACATTCAGACCCATGTACTTAACTATTCTCGGTTAGCCTCTAGTGGCGTAAGGCTATTTTGGTCTCTTAAAAATATTTTTATTTTGATACAAAACAAATTCAATTAAATATAAAAACAATATTTAACATCGATTCCTAATGGCAGCTCTAATCCTCTATCTTTACTTCACTAATTAATGTTATTTATTATATTGATTAATTTAATTTCTTTTTAAAATTTTTATTTATTTAATTTTCCTTCAGATCTGCTTTTTTAAAGGTCTTTTATTTTATTTTATTTTATTCATTTTCATTTAATTATATGTATTTTTAAAGGTAAATTTTGCTCAAGGATACATACCTCTTGATCAAATGATGTTGTTATATCATTATGGCTCTCGATCTCTAGCACTGAAGCAGCGGATGATATATTTTTGTGTGATTGTGCCATAGTGGTCATAGTGTCTGGAACTGTTTCATCGTGTGAGAGTGCCAGTTGAGCTGTTAGTCATATATAGCAGATGGGTTTGTAGGTTTTGCGATGATAGATAGAGGGGGACTAGAGAAAGAGGTACCTTGTAATTAATTAATTCATATATATATATGTCCCGATATGGAAAGGGACATATACATGGGATATCAACTAAACTGAAAGAGTGATGTGAAATAATGTAATATTTATATATATAGGGTTGATTAATTTTTGATTGTTGTAAATTTGCATTTTTGTCGTCTGTTTAACCACTTTGAAGTGGAAATTAGGGTTGATTAATTTTTTGAAGTGGTAGCGTGTCCACTTTGACCTCATTTTTTGAAGTGACCTCATTTTTTGAAGTGGTATTTTACCACTTCAAAAAATGAGGTAAAAGTGATATTTTTTGAAGTGGTGACCTCATTTTTTGAAGTGGTAAAATACCACTTCAAAAAATGAGGTCAAAGTGGACACGTTACCACTTCAAAAAATTAATCAACCCTAATTTCCACTTCAAAGTGGTTAAACAGACAACAAAAATGCAAATTTACAACAATCAAAAATTAATCAACCCTATATATATAAATATTACATTATTTCACATCACTCTTTCAGTTTAGTTGATATCCCATGTATATGTCCCTTTCCATATCGGGACATATATATATATATGAATTAATTAATTACAAGGTACCTCTTTCTCTAGTCTCTCTCTATCTATCATCGCAAAACCTACAAACCCATCTGCTATATATGACTAACAGCTCAACTGGCACTCTCACACGATGAAACAGTTCCAAACACTATGACCACTATGGCACAATCACACAAAAATATATCATCCGCTGCTTCAGTGCTAGAGATCGAGAGCCATAATGATATAACAACATCATTTGATCAAGAGGTATGTATCCTTGAGCAAAATTTACCTTCAAAGATTTTAATTTGGATCAATCTTCATTTTCATTTCCTTGATTAATTTATTCATCAAAGTTTTGTTATTTAGTTTTTTAATCCGTTTGTTTTGAAATGCAATATTAAAATTGAGCACAAAAAGACATTTATAAATTAGGGGAAATTACACCGACCACCTTGAGGTTTTACCCAAACACATGTTGACACATGTCCAAATTTGTTTGGTTAGACACAAATTGGGACACTATTTTTGAACAGCTGATTTGAATCTCAAATGGAAAGGTTTCACTATTCTACATTTACATCCACCTATTTAACAGTATTTTGTGGTTATTTTTAACTGACCAAGTTTGACTAATAAAATGTCAAGAATATCCTTGAATAAACAAAAAAAAAAATCAATTTATTTTTACAAAAAATACAAAATCAATTTACTGAGATTGAATAAAAATTGGATATAATAAATATATAATTTTTAAATGAAATCAATTAAAAAAAAATATGTGTAATTAAATGAAAATGAATAAAATAAATAAAATAAAAGACCTTTAAAAAAGCATGTCGGAAGGAAAATTAAATAAATTAAAATTTTAAAAAGAAATTAAATTAATCAATATAATAAATAATATTACTTAATGAAGTAAGGATGGAGGATTAGAGCTTCTGTTTGGGATCGGTGTTAAATACTGTTTTTATATTTTATTGAATTTGTTTTGTATCAAAATAAAAATATTTTTAAGAGACCAAAATAGCCTTACGCCACTAGAGGCTAACCGAGAATAGTTTAGTACATGGGTCTGAATGTTGAATAATTAAACTTGTCCATACGAGTGTCTTTGGGTCAAACCGTAAGGGTATGAGTGTAATATCCCTTATAAATATTTTGTCTATAAGAGATTTGAAAATGCAAATGATTAAGTTAATGTCAATCTTGGGAGTTATTTTTACTCACCCCACTTTAAGGGGGTAACCATTATCCCCTCCTCATATCCTGTCAAGTGTCCCAAAATTCCTATAAATTAACTAACAAGAAAATAAATATAAGGGTAAATAGGTAAATTAGTACAAAAATTAAATATAAAATTATTTTTATAAATAAAATGTAAAAAAACAAATCTAAACCCAAATCCTATCTTTATCGTCTCATCTTCCTGTCAATCTTCTCCGATGTACAAACTCTGATCTAAACTCAAACAATCACAGCCACTCCAAACCCACTGAAATTACAACAACTACTGCTCTTGATCTCCTCCTTCCGCCATTCTCGATTTCATCTCTCCGCCGATACCCTTCTCTTTCTCTTACCATCTCTCTTCTCCCTCATCTATCCTTTGACAGAGGGGTGGCCGCCGCCGTGGGGTGAGGGGATGGGCGTTTCGCAGCGGCCACTGTGGGTTTCATTTTAGTTTTTCTAGAGAGACAGAGGTTGGGTTTAGTTTTGGGGTGGTGGTGGAGCTGGTGGTTGGATGTGAGGCAACGGTGGGTATGGTTGTGGTAAATGGGTTTGGTCGGATTTGAGCCAGCAGAGGGTGTGGTTGATGGGTTTTGGGTGGCTGTTTGTGAGGTGTTTGGATTTGAGGGTTTGGGTTTGGTGATTGAGATGGATGGTGGTGGGTTTTGGTTTAGAAGATGTTTTCTGGTGTTGATCTGGAAAAATATTTTAAAGCCAAGCCTTGTATCATTATATGTTTATTATATACGAATATGCTGTATAAAATTATCTATGGACTTTAATTTTTTGAATCAACATTAATTATAATTCCTTAATTGTTGAATGACTGAATCCAAGTTAATACACACAAAACCATTATCATTTTATAATAATAATGATTAATGATAATGCTAATCCAAGTTAATAATGATAATGGTTTGTCATTTTCACTACATACGTTCTTTTCTGGTGATGTTGACTTTGTCTTCTCTGTGCTCACATATCTTGTTGCACCAGTGTGATGATAATCTTAATTTAGTTGTCTATGATCATGATGATGAACTTTGGATCTAAGAAAGAAATTTGAAACCTCGATTCTCTCCCAAATGGTATTAGTTCAAAAAAGTAAATGAACCGATTAGCTAATTAATAACCCTAATTAGTATGATCAATTGCTTTAGTTATAAGCAACCCAAATTGCAATATAAGTCCTGACTACCTCTTAGTATTGCATGCATGCGTTTTAGTTGACTAAATATGTGAATGACCCAATTAGCTAATAACCCTAATTAGTAATCAATTGCTATATTAAGCAATCCAAAATTACTATCTAATTAGTCATTAATTACTCTTAATCAGAATATAATCCTACTAAATTAAGGCCAGGGACACTTCCCTTTTCTTTATAAAAGAAAAAAGCATTAACTTGTTATATGATTTAGCATGCTATGTGTGCTATGAGTTTTGTCTTTTGACATATGAACATCTTTCAATGAATTGTAAATTCATGAATCCATTTACTGTTTTCTAAGTACTTTTAAATGGGTTGTGACTTGTAAGGTTTTGTTTAGAAATTAATGGAAATTGTGTTATGGTTAAACAAACACACAGCAGAAGAAGGTTACTGGTTCAAGGAATGCAAAATGGTGGTACTTAGCTTTCCACAATGTTACTGCCATGGTTGGAGCTGGTGTCCTTGGTCTCCCTTATGCAATGGCAAAGCTTGGATGGTAATCTTTGACGTAACTCACATTTGTTTCAATATAAATTAATTTTGTTCCCAAGTAAAATTCCCCAATATTCGAGGGTGTCATCGGAATTCTATGTTTTAAATTTCAGGGGTCCTGGTGTTGCTATATTAGTGTTATCATGGGTCATCACTCTATACACACTATGGCAAATGGTTGAAATGCATGAAATGGTTCCTCGAAAACGGTTTGGTACGAACCATGAACTGTCGCAGCATGCCTTTGGTGAAAATCTTGGTCTGTACATTATAGTCCCACAACAACTAATTGATGAAGTTGCCGTCTGCATTGTCTACATGGTTACTGGAGGCAAATCACTGAAGAAGTTCCATGATACTGTGTGCAGCAGTTCGTGCAAAGATATCAAACTCACTTACTTTATCATGATATTTGCCTCAGTTCACTTTGTACTCTCTCATCTCCCCAAATTCAACTCCATTTCTGGCGTCTCATTGGCTGCAGCAGCCATGTCCTTGAGGTACTCTCCAGTGTCATTCCGATGATGAAATATATATTACACAAGGAGTGAAATTTGTGTGCTAACGTTAAGTTTTTATTTATTTTTTGGTGTCATATATATATACAGTTACTCTACCATTGCTTGGGGAGCTTCAATCCATAAAGGTGTTCAAGCAGATGTGCAACATGGATACAAAGCTGAGACTGCATCAGGAAAAGTCTTTAACTTCTTTAGTGCCTTGGGGGATGTGGCTTTCTCCTTTGCTGGCGCGCACAATGTTGTTTTGGAGATCCAAGCAACAATCCCATCTACACCTGAGAAGCCATC
The DNA here is from genome assembly GCA_954870605.1 of Acer campestre. Lineage (NCBI taxonomy): Eukaryota > Viridiplantae > Streptophyta > Magnoliopsida > Sapindales > Sapindaceae > Acer > Acer campestre. The sequence goes on along the minus strand of OX940808.1, from coordinate 6,697,995 downwards.
CAAGGGTCTTATGTGGAGAGGAGTTGTCGTAGCCTATATAGTCGTTGCTTTGTGCTACTTCCCGGTTGCTCTAATTGGCTATTGGATGTTTGGCAATTCAGTCGAAGACAACATCCTAATTTCATTAGAGAAACCTGCATGGCTTATTGGAATGGCTAACATTTTTGTGGTTATTCATGTTATTGGAAACTACCGGGTGTGAATCATACTAACCGATTGCTTTTTGTTTATTTAATTTCAGTTTGATCTTCATCTTTCAGCATCTTCTTTTTTCTCAATCCAATATTATTTGCATGAATGTAGATCTATGCAATACCGGTGTTTAACAAGATGGAAACTATATTAGTAACGAAATTGAATTTCAGTTCCACAAGATTGCTTCGTTTTGTTGTACGCAATGTTTATGTGGGTAAGTAAATTCCCCATATACCAAGTCATGTTTTATGTCAAAATAAGACTGTGCAAGTAAATTCCCCATTTATCATGTCATGTTTTCTGTCGAAACAAGATTGTGATCCTTTCTTCATTGCAGGTTTTACAATGTTCATCGCCATTACCTTCCCTTTCTTTGGATATCTGCTTGCATTCTTTGGAGGATTTGCTCTTGTTCCAATAACATACTTTGTAAGCAACAATCTGCCTCTATAGACTTTTTTTTATTTTTTATGAAACTGATACACTATATAAAATTTTACATATGCTATTGTTTCTATGCCAATACTCAGTCACTCATTTTTAATTGTCATTTGTCAGTTACCCTGCATCATGTGGCTAGCCATCAAGAAACCAAGAAAGGACAGCTTATCTTGGTGGACTAATTGGGTATGTTAACTTGATTCCTATATAACTAATCATTTATTTGTTTGTTTGAAGTTCTGTTGATCTCATGTGATTTCCTCTGGTTTCAGTTTTGCATTATATTTGGCCTATGTTTGATGATCTTATCAGCTATTGGAGGATTGAGGCAAATCATACTTTCGGTCAAAACTTACAAATTCTACGCGTAAGTCTTACTCCCGAAAGGTTTTATCAGGCACTGAATACATATTGTTATTATGGAACCTTTTGGATGTTATATATATGTTGTGATGGCTGTTTGCTTACTTTAAAGTGTACTCAATTTATGATGTAATATGGACGTTATGATGGATGTTACAGTCCAATGGCTTTGATGGACAAAAGGCTAAAGAGGCTCGATGGCTCATGCAAGAGCTTAATAGCCTTGATTTGATGAGAACGGAATCTACACTATCACTTATGAACTTGACCATTTTGGATTCTCCGTGAGGAAAAAAATTAAAAAATATAATTGACAGTGAAAATAGACACAGCCTACAAAGTCTTTTTATTGTAACTTATAGGAGACAAAAAGGGATTGTGGTGCTGGCTCACATTGAGAGAATTAAAAAGGCCTTGTTCAGTTCTTACATTAATCTATCTTACAAATTTCTGCACCTTGATTTTCCTGGAATCTCCTTCAAGCTCACAAGTCTAGCAAATTAAAGGTGACTCACTATTATTATGTAGAAATAAGTTAAAACACCTGACAATAAAAATCCCAAGTGGTTCAAAGATCAAACTGAGATTAAAGAGGTCAGAGGTAAACAAAATGGATGAATGCAAAAAATAAAAAAATAAAAAAATAAAAAAATAAAAAATTGCTTTGTAACCTCTGTTTTGCAAAGGATTCCCAAAAAAATAAAATAAAAATAAAATAAAATTGGACCATTTCTTGATTTCTGTACGTCATCCTCCAGCTTCGCGCCTGGACAAAAACGGAAATTGCTTGTAGCTACTCTTCTCTGAAATTGGTGACTTCAAAAAATATTACTTCATTTCATGCATGTAATCCAAAATTAAATGTCCTTTTAATTATTATTATTATTATTATTTTGGTTAAAATCACTGCAAAAAATTCAATTTATTAGAAGCATATGATGATGAATATTTGTAGGATTTTTAGAAGTAAGATTAAATGGGAAATATATTAATTTTAGAAATATAATTTGGAAGAAAATAGTACTTAAGTGTAATATATTCTTATAATTTTGTATTAAAAGACAATATTTTTAAGTTTTTATTTTAAATTAATTTTTAGCACATTGTAATTGTTTAACCATTTAAAAAAAAAAATCACAAAATCTTTCAACACTTAAATCCACCGTTTTGAAGAATTGAAGGATGGCGTCCACTTCCTGAGTTCCTGCTATGACCTAATTAAGTTTCAAATATTTTGCACCGAGAAAACGAAAATCGTAATATATACCATAAAAAATTAGGTGAATTCATTCAAACAGCAGGATTTCCCTTGTAATTACAAGTTTATGCAATTTATATTGTTACAAATCACTAAAAGCCAATAACGATTCAAATTTGGATTCTCACACGTAATTACATGCAAGATCACACATATATATATAGAGGTGGATAGATAGATACCGTAAAAAGAAATAAATCACATACCTATTATAACTATATATATATATATATATTATAGGCACAACCTACATATAAAGAAACAAATTTACAACAATCAAAATAAAATGACTGGAGGCAAAAAGTTACATTATACATTTACAAAGGTGAAAAACAAATAAACTATGAACAATATATAGAACCAAAAAAGCATACCAGAGGAAAGAAAACGAATGAGGAAAAGCAAATCAGTAAAATTATTGTCTGCATATCTGTTAATCATGTTATTTCCAGCACTTTTGTATTTAAGACAAATGCATTTCAGAATTAATTTAAGTAATGTATAAGGAGTAAATTAAAGAACATATAAAACATCAATGAACGTAATAACAGGATCGAAGATTGATGGCAGTCTTAGGCTCTTAGCTCAAGGAAGAACGTATTTTTTTATTTTTTTATTTTTTTATTTTTTTTTAACACTGGAACTTTATTCATCTAGTCAAAAGGTTGGAAGGAAACAAACCAAACAACCAAGACACCAGCCCAAAAAGAAAAAGAAACAAGCCCAACAACAGCCAAAAAGCCACTCCAACAACAGCCAGAGCTACAAAACAAGGACACGAAAGGCCCAACTAGAAGCCAAGGTATGTGTCACGTTAAAATATATTATATGCGACATTTAGCAGCAGGACGATACGAACAGACCAATGAATATATCCATAAGCAGTTGAAGACACTTCAAATGACATTCTATCTCACTATAATGATAGGAGAAAATCTATAACACACGTTACCAAAAAAATTATACCATGTGATATAAAGAACAATCACATGATTATACCATGGTGTACCGAATATTTTCTATCTATTTAGATTTAGCTTGTTTCTTTTCTTTTGTTTTCTTTCTCTTTTTATTATTACTAGCTCTTGTAGTTATATAAATATAAGAAATTGTCTGTTCTGGGCTTCTGGGTTATGTGTATTTGAAGACGAAGAAGAGTAACAAATTTGAAGATTAGACCAGAAAGAGAACTTTAAACAAATCTCAATCACTGCTTCAAATTTATCCCAAAACCGATTCTGGGTTGACATAAATTTCATTCAAATCAATATTACTAATAAAAAAAGAACAATCTTTTTCTCTCATTTTCCTCTAATTTCTTCTTCCTTCCTGATCACAAACAAAATCAGTTTCAACAAACAAATAGTACAAAACCAATCAAACCCAACATCACATATCAACAAATACACACGTATGTGAAGATTAAAAATCTGGTATTGAAATCTAGAAATCATAAAAAAAAATGGCAGAAGGAAAAACTCGAATTCAAATCGTTAATCAATCCAAAATCAAAAAATGAAGGAAAAAAAAAAAAACAGCCCATAAATTAGTTGTAAAAAAAATTAAAAAAATTAAGTAGAATTCTAACATGTAGCAAGGGACTTTTGAGTCTCTAAGAAACGAGCTTTCTTTGGTTTTGTCCGGAAGTGAGAATGACTTTGATATCTAACTTCGTTCATGTTTATCTTCTATATATCTATGCACTACTACAAAAATGTAAAAAGACATCGGTTGTTTACATCGGTTTTTTGATAACCGATTTAAAAAAACTTTTAGAAATCGGTTTTTATAAAAACCGATTTCTTAAATATTGTGGTTTAAAAAGACAACGGTTTTTGGGAAAACCGATATGGATTTATTTTCCAATAAGAAATCGGTTTTCCTTAAAACCGATGTCTTAAATATTACCATTTGAAAAGACAACAGTTTTTGGAAAAACCGATATGGTTTTCTTTTTTCAATAAGAAGTCGGTTTCCATTAAAACTGATGTCTTAAATATTACGGTTTGAAAAGACAACGGTTTTTGGGAAAACCGATATGGATTCAAAAGCAAAATTCTGCTGAAATTCAAATCTGACCTATGTCCACATTCAAGTGCACATCTCTAAAAATACTTAAGTTTATTTTCTAAAATTTTGATAAAAGAAAGTAGACATGCAGAAAAACACTTTTTGTTTAGAAAATATTCCAAAAATCGATTTGGAAAAGTGTGAAAATGAGCGATGAAAACATCTCACTCGCGGATTCGCGTCACTTCTGACCTTTGACTGAATAATTGATCATAACTTTCAAAATACCACCCAGATTTTTACGTTCCTTATACCGTTGGATTCGTATTGAAAAATTGAAGAACCCAAAATAGACAAAAAAATTTATTTCTTTGCCAAAAGATACAGTTTTAAGGAAAATATTTGCACAAAAATTGATCATCTCCAATCGCTTCTGACCTTTGACTGAATAATTGATCATAACTTTCAAAATACCGGCCAAAATTTTACGTTCTTTATACCATTGGATTCATATCGAAAAATTGAAGAACCCAACATGGACCAAAAAATTTATTTCCTTGCCAAAAGGTACAGTTTTAAGGAAATATTTTGCACAAAAATATCTCCAATCACTTCTGACCTTTGACTAAATAATTGTTCATAACTTTCAAAATACCAATCAAAATTTTATGTTCTTTATACCGTTGGATTCGTATCGAAAAATCGAGGAACCTAGCATGGACAAAAAAATTTATTTCATTGCCAAAAGATACAGTTTTAAGAAAAAAATTTACGCAAAAATATCTCCAGCAAAACACATGCAAAACCACACAAAAAATGAAATGAAAAATAAACCCACTAATAATTTTTTTTTAATAGATGTTTGTAGTAGAAATTAGAATTTTGATTAGTTGAGTAAATTTAAATTTATCAAACAAGTTTTTTATTTTTATTTTATTTCTAACAACTCATATAGGTTATATATAAATATTGTGCAATTGTTAACACATTCAATCTTGTAGTCAGGTGGTAAAGGCTTACCATTTCGACTTTGAGGTTGCAAGTTCGATTCCTCATATTGACGATTAATTGTGATTATTATTAGAGGTGGGGCTGGCCGGCGGTGGTGGCCGGACGGTGCGGTAGGCCAGCAGCGACGGTCGGACGACGGTGGCCGGACGGTGGAGCGGTCAGACGGCAAGATTAATTTTTATAATTCATCAATTTTATGTCGCGGTTTTTAAATCGGTTTTATATAAAACCGATGTGTTTTCGCATGCTTTTACATCGGTTAAAAACCGATGTCTTTAGCTAGCTTTTTTCTAAATCACTCAAATAGACATCGGTTTTAAAAATTTTAAAAACCGATTTCTTCCATGTAAAATAACCGATTTCTTTTGCGTTTTTTGTAGTAGTGATGGTTATCTATGCACAACCTTTCTTTTAGTATATGATCTCAGATATTTATCTGTTCATGTCTTTTCCCAAATCTCATAGTTATCTCTACACTTTTTGACTTTTGTTTAGTTATCTCTACTCTCTCTTTTCTATCAATCGAAATTCATTTTTTTGTTATCGATCGAAGTTAAGTAATCATTCAAAAGACAATTGTATCCTGATTTTGTAGGCGTAATTATATAATCTTTAAGGGTTGTATCTGTAATTTTAGCTTGTCGTTGCATTCCCATTATTCAAAGATTTTTCAACATTTTTACATATATAATTACACCAAATAATACAATGAAAATAATGCCCCCCGAAACAAACAACCCACATGGCCATTAAGTTTGTAATACAAATAAAAAACAATAAATAGAGGCAATATAATTATGAGTGGTGCTATTGGCACACACACCCACTGCTGAACTATTTAGACCCCAATTTTTTATTTTTTATTTCCTTTATCAAATTATTTAAAAAGACATACATTTTTTATTAAAAAAATCTTGTACAAAGTAAAAATAATAAAACCTCACTTTCCTTATTTCAAAACCCTAATGACAAAGGCTTTAATGACATAGATTATTTCAATGTTTACTATTTTTGTTTATATTTTCTTTCAAATCTTGGTCTCATGTTTCCCATCCTTGGAATTTATTGATTTATTACTATTTTTGTTTATATTTTCTTTCAAATCTCGATCTCATATTTACCATGTTTAGTATTTATTAATTTTATTGTTTCACATGTTTGTTTTATTTTTCTTCTCAAAATCCAGATCCATGTTTACTATTTTTTTCTCGGTTTATTTTCTTTCAGATCTTCCAGGTATACTATAATTTGTATCAATTATTTTGTAGATTTTACTCCGATCTTCCAAAGTTAGTTTAATGTTATTTACAAAAAAAAAAAAAAAAAAAAAAAAAAAAAAAGAATCGAATCTAATTAAGATGGTTTTACCACAAAATAAGAAAAAAAAAAAAAACAAATCTTGTGAATGGATGTGAGAAAAACTATATATAAAGATTGGAGATGAAGTGTATTTTTTTTTTTTTTTTTTTTTTTTTTTTTGAAAAAGATATGGGGTGTATTAAGTTTAAAAAATAAGTAAAAGGGTAGTCCTGGAAATAAATTAAAAATATTAATAAAACCATTTAATTTTATATGATAAAATCAAAATTTAAAAAGTGGGGTGTCAATAGCACCATTTGATTGTTGTTTCATAAATTGTTTCCAATTTACATGAAATTTTTGTATTTTGTATTCTGTGGGAGAATATTGCTTTACATTATTATTGAGGAATTTTTGACACAATATTTAAAGCTCCTTTGGACGCAATTAATAAGGGGGAATATTTTTTAGTTCTTTTTTTAATCATTTTTGAACTAAATATTGAGAGTGAAGTATCCACGTTACTAATCTCATATTGTCTTTTTATCTAAAAATGATTTCTTTATACAATAATGTTAAACATTCTATCTAAAATCTCATATTTTTCATCTCACTACATGTGGTATGTGAAGTGTCAAATTATGAGTGAATACACATTAATGATGATTTATCTTACGTACCTCATATATCTATTCACCATTTGACACCTCATATGCCACATGTGATGGTAAAGAAAATGTCTTAATGGCGTATTGATGCAACTACCCTATTGAATATGTCGGGTTCAATTGGGTGAATGATTGTGGGGCCACGCGCTGCACGTGGCTGCAGCCCCGTCTGTCAGTTTAAAAAAAAAAAAATTAAGGTTTTATTAATATGTTAAATGGGTTAGGATCTATGACTGCATTTTTTGACACATTTTTTGACATACTTTTATGTCTATTAGATACTTATTATTTGGATAGACAAGATTAAATGTTTGTTATTCCTTTTCTCTCTCCCCATTCAATATTTTTAATTTCTCACCCATATTTATTCTTTTCTCTCTCCTAAATTTTATTATTTTATTCAAATCTTCTTTTTTTTTCTTCATTTCTTTTCACGTTATTTTTCCACCTTTTCTCTCTTCTATTTTTTTTTCCTTGGTCATTTATTTTCAAGTTTTTTTTTCTCTGTAACTGTCATTTAACTTTTCATATATATATTCTTTTTTTTCTCTCTTTTTTAATTTCTTATTTCATTAGCTCCCTCCAACCATATGATTTTGCAAAGTTGAATAGTAACATTATTTTAACTTATATCGGTCATGTTAATGTATTTGCAAAATTGAACAATAGCATCGTACATTTTATTTTCTTTATCATTTTTGGAATAGGTTTATAAACAATTAGATGCAACAATTTTGGCATGAGTTTATGAAGGGATAATTTAATAGCCCTATGATTTAGGATACAAATCAATTCAAACAAGTACAAATAAGTAATTCTATAAAAACCTACAAACAAATAAAATTGGTAAAATAAAAACTAGAAACAGATTAAAAAAAAAGAAGAACTAATTAACAAAATTTTAACATACTGTAAACTACTATAAGTCTTTTCAATTTTATTTTTTTTGTCATTATGATAAAAGATGTAAAATTAATTTCATGCTAATCCAAGGAAATAGGAAGGGAAAAGAAATAAAGAAGTTCACAATGGTGAAGTGAATAAATAAAAGAGAAAAAAAAAAAAAAACCATTAAGGAGGAAAGATTAAAAATAAATAAGGAAAGAGAATTATTAAAGTTGAGGAGAGAGGAGAGAAGAGGAAATAGGAAATGATATATAACAAAAATAATGGAAGAGAGAGAAAAGATGATTAGTGTGTTAATCTTGTCCATCCAAATAACTAACATCCAATGGACACAAAAGTGTGTCAAAAAATATGTAAAAAAATGAGACCATGGATCTTGCCCTATGTTAAATTGTCCATGTTAAATTGTCTGCAGTAGAAGAGGACAAGAAGCCCGTCTGCAGTAGAAGAAGACAAGAGTGGTAAAATAGAAGTAAAATTGCCAAAAAGGGTGTAGAGCATACAAGGTGTAAACACAGAGAAAGATATACATACTAGATTACTAGTAGAGTAGTAGATAGATAGGATGATAAGTAGTGTGGACTGTGCACTGTGGTTTCTTGTTTGCGTGATCCACTCATCCACCCACTTGCTCACTTTTAGGTTTTTCTTGCCAGAATACTCTGTCTCTTCCGCTCGTAATTTCAACTAAAACGTGGTATCTTTGGGCCGGAAATTAGGGATCGTTTGTTTTTTTCAATATAAGACTTTTTACCTCTTTTTTAAATTAAGATAAATCAGTTTATTTGTTTTTCCCACTTATATCTTATTTTAAGATATATATATCTTTTAAAAAAAGTGAAATTTTTTTACCTTTATCTTATTCAAAAAGTGATACAGTAGAGTTTTTTAGTAAATTTCCATAAATGTCCTATAACAATTCATACATTTATAATTTTATTTGCACATAATAAAATCCTAAAAATCATTTTTCCAAAAATTCTCAATTTTGAAGAAACTCTAACACAACCTAATCAATTTTATATTTGTAATAAGTCATCCAAAATGAAATGAAAAAAAAAAAAAAAAACATATCATAGTATCTTAATTTATAAGACTTATCCATATGTCTAATAAATTAAGGTTTTATAAGACTTTAGATAAATAAATAAAAAATAATAATAATAATAAAAAAAAAAAAAAAACAGCCCCTAAATCCTTTTAATTTTATTTATCAAGTTTATACCATTTTCATATTCACTTTTAAGTGTTTCTGATAAGAAATAATTTGGGAAAAGAGCAAGAGGAGGAGAAAAAAAGATAGGATGAGATAAATTGGTTTTAACATCTGATGATCTTTATTTAATCCATTCATACCCATAAAATAGGCTTGTGAACAATACAATTGTAATTAAGCATCAATTGCATAACAACCTGATCCAATGTATTCCTTACTAAGACTCCTAACTCATTTATTCCACTCTAACTAATTCAAATTCAAATTGAAGACCAATGGATCAAGTCCCCAATCCACCTTAGACTAAACCCTTCTTGCATGGCTTACATGCATATGCATGTGTACCCTCCTAAATAGGCACATATCAGTTTCTTATAATTTTGTCTAGAAATTGTGGATAAAAGTAGGGTAAATACACTCACCTCCCATGAGGTTCGGCATAAATGCAAATAGAGAGTAATTATGTATTTATATATTCAGACCTCTCATACTTTATTCGATATGTTTAAATGTTTCTCATTCAGACCTCTTAGCTAGAGAGACTCTCTACCTATTGGACCACAACTTCTACCGTTGTTTTTCTCACAAGAGAGAACTTTTGAGAAGACTAACCCTTGCTTTTTTCTAGACTTTATTTTATTTTGTTGGAATATATATTTTGAGGGGTTAGATTTATTATATCCCTTGACTCGTTATTGAGTATTTACTTTTTATTAATGAAATTCATCTTCCTATTAAGGTTGTTTAAAAAAAAATTCTAAATAGTATTTAGCTCAACCCCGTCGGATAGAAAATCCTGGATTCGCCCCTGCATATCACGTCCCATATCTGAATCAATATATTGTAATAATTTTAAAAGCACTTTAATTTTTTATTTTTTATTTTATATTTTATATTAAGTTTTTAAATCTTTACAAAAGAAGTCCTATAAATGCACCCATCGAGCTTCATTGCAATCCGCAAAAAGATAACGAAGAAATCCACCGACAAATTGCAAATATGGATTCTTCGGTGGAAACCCAAACACGACCTATAAAAGAAGACGAAGACGAAGACGGGACGTATTCATATGCCATGCAACTTTCAATGAGTATAGTTCTGCCCATGGCCTTGCACACAGCCACAGAGCTTGGCGTTTTTGAGATCATAGCCAAAGCTGGTCCGGGCGCGAAGCTATCTGCTTCAGAGATTGCAGCAAAATTACCCACCACAAACCCGGCGGATGCAGCTGCCATGTTGGACCGGATCCTGAGGCTGCTGGTCAGCCACTGTGTGCTTGGTTGCTCTGTTGTTGGTGGACTAAGGCTCTACAGTCTTGCTCCTGTGTCCAAATACTTTGTCACCAACCAAGATAGTGTCTCATTGTGTCCCTTGGTGTCTTTGGCTCAGGACAAGGTCTTCATCAAGAGCTGGTTTGTTTTCATCTTCATCTTCTTCTTGTCTATTTTTGCTTTTCAATGTCTATATATGATATATCTACGATTAGCCAAAAATGTAATTTGTTTTTCTATTTTTATGCACTTCAAAAAAAGTTTCAATTGCTGTAAACTTTAGCTTTGAAGTGACAAAATACCCCTCTATTTTGTTTTAAAATATTTGATTTTCTTTTTCCAAAAATTCTTTTCTGACATGTAACATTGGGCTTCACCGGCATATAACATTGATTTTTGTTCTTTTAGAAATTCATGAAGGGTATATTTTGTCTAAGAAACGGAAAGTCTTACAAAAACAATATTTTATAAAAGTTTTTGACTATGTTCGCACAATATAAGGTAATTAATCTTATCTTAAATTTATAGGTTTGAATTGAAAAATGCAATTCTTGAAGGAGGAATACCATTCAATAACATCTATGGAATGCACGCGTATGAGTACCTTGGCAGAGACACCAGATTCAATCAAGTTGTTAACCGCGCAATGTTTAATCTCACCACCGTTGTTATGAAGAGAATCCTCAACTATTACAAGGGTTTTGAGCAGTTTAATCAACTTGTGGATGTTGGTGGTGGGTTGGGAGTCACACTTGATATAATCACTTCAAAATACCCAAATATCAAGGGTATCAACTTTGATTTGCCTCATGTTATACAACAAGCTCCATCCTCTTCTGGTAAAGATTTTGCCTACCGATGAAATCGTATTTGACTTAAATCTAGACTACAATTCAACAATCTTTTGTTATCTCGTGCTACCACTATGAAATTTTATTCAAGTTTTGAAGATAAAATCATTTTGTTTCAAATTTAAGTTATGTTAAGAGTCAATATTTAAAAGTTGAAGTGTGGATTTTAAAAGTAGCATTTAATTTTGTTTTACCAAGAAAACATTGAAGCAAAACCATCTTCCTTCAATTTTTGGGGACTGCGTCTGTAGGGAAGGAGGGAGGGGTGGCCTCCCTCCTTCCCTCAAAATATTTTCCATATTTTAAATTTCTTGCATTTTGCTCCTCTCATTCACATTTTTGGCTTCGCCACCAATCGTGTGTGTGCCCAGACCTCTTAAGTTGCTTTTCCACCGGCTGTTCCTATTCAATATAATCTTGTAAAAATTCAAATAAAAATATATGCATTAATATACAAATAAAAATTCAAAATGTATTATTAATTGAATTTTTTTTTTCAGAACTTATATATACATAATAATTAGATTTATTGGACAACATATAAATATCGTGATACACCCTAAACTTTGTTATGCTTCTTCTTTAAGAAGGACAGAGTTCATTAATTTCTTGAAATTCATGTTACAGGTGTGGAACATGTCTGTGGAGATATGTTTGAAAGGATTCCAAATGGGGATGCCATTTTGATGAAGGTTAGCTGTGAATTTTTACATTATAAACATATTGTACTGTGATTTAGCTTTTATACACACGAATTACATAGTTACAGAGATAAATATGAGAGTGAGAATTATTATTTTAATGTAGTTTTTAATTTTCAAATTCTTGATTTTTGTAGACTTCAATCTAATGAGTAATTACTAAAAAATTAACCATGCGACTATATATATAGAACATATAAAGATTAGTTTGATCAAATATGAAATTAATAAAATTCAACAAATAATGAAATTGTCTGCAGTGGATACTTCATAATTGGGAGGATGAAAATTGCTTGAAGTTGTTAAAGAATTGTTACAAAGCTATTCCAGAGACCGGAAAAGTTGTAGTTATTGATTCAGTTGTTCCAATAGCACCGGAGATTAGCAATTCGGCTAAACAAATCTCTCAAATGGATGTAGTGATGTTGACCCAACTTCCAGGAGGAAAGGAGAGAACCCAAGAAGAATACAGGACATTGGCAACAGGAGCTGGATTTAAAGGTGTCAACTTTGAATGTGTTGTATGTGATTTTTCTATCATGGAATTCTACAAGTGAACTGTATCCATATATATATGGTTATAATAATTGGGAGTCGATATCCAGATCGAGCTCCCATTTCAATCTTTAACTGTGAAATAAAACAACATGAATCATAAGAATAAGTTTTTAAAGAGAACACAATTACAGCACCCTCTTATTGCATGCAAAGCAAGTTTTAACTATTTTACAGGATTTGCAATGCCTTGGCCGATAGCTTGGCCAAGAAGGGGTCTGGGCAGGCTGGGGATTTCCTTGTGTGGGAGTTTAGCTGATTAGTGTTTTGTTTTTGGCTTTTTTGTTTTCTTGTTTTGGCTTCGCCCCTGTTTCTGTCCCTGTTTTTGTTTTTTCAGAGCTTTTCCTGGGCTCTGCTCTTGTTCTGCTGTTGTTTTTGGTTAATAAAGCACACTGTAAAATAATAATAATAATAAAAAATTTACAGGATTTGTACGGTTATTAATTCACCATTTTAATTACAAAATAAAATCCAAAAATATTATTAATGAAACACCATTTATACCTCTTTTAATTAAAATTTTCTAAAAATATCTAAAACATATTTTAATAAGATAATACCAATTATACCCTTATTTTATAAACAAAATTACAACTTACAATTCATTCCCTGTTTAATCTTTTACCATTTTTATATAATTATTTTTTTGTTAATATTATACAAACACTATTGTCAAAATTATTTAAAAATCAAAACCCACAAATAAAATAAGCAAAAATGTACATGTGTTAAAAAAATAAAATAAAAGTAAAAAAAAAAAAAACAAAAAAAAAAAAACATGCATGTGTCATTATTATATTGTTTAGAAGTAAAATACAATTTTATCCCTACACAGTTAAAGTTGACTGGCAAAACTTTAGAGGAACTAATTAGACACTTGAGAAAAATGTAAGGACCAATTTGATCACTTTTGTAAAAATTGCAAAAAATTTGGAATTTTTTTAAAAAAAAATCCAAGACTTAATTGGTAATTGCCTTACTAAAAAACATAACCAGAAGGCTAACTTGTTTACAACTACCTGATTCTTACATACAAAACCCTTCGATGGATCTCTACTTTAAACAACTTACTTGTGGACAGTGCACCCCTGTCTCAATGAATAGCTAACAAAAACTCACAAATTTTCATTCAAAAAAGACTTAAAGGCACAATTCCCACTGAATTGTTCATGAATTGTAGATATACCCCTGAATTCTTAAAATGATCACTAAACCCCCTAAACTCTCCTTTTCTTTGCACCACCCTTATATAGATGCCTCCTAGCTGGTGTAAAGAAAAGAAGAGTTCAGGGGATTTAGTGACCATTTTAAGAATTCAGGAGGCACATTGCAATTCATGACCAATTCAAGGGGCAATCGTAACATTAAGTCTTAAAAAAAAAGAAGTGATAATTGAATTTTAGAAGATGCAGAAGTGCATTATATTCATATTCATACAGCAGACAAGCTCACGGGCAAGACCCTCACTTTCACTCTTTAAGCAGTAGTCACACAATGACACACCATTTCTTGGTTTAGGCATAAAGTATATGGACACAAGATCTGAGTTCGTGGTGTTTAATTGTGTTTCAATCTCTGAGGTAGACAACTTTGCACCTGGACCAGCTTCGGCTATGATCTCAAAAACGCAAAGCTCTATTGTCGTATGCAGGGACATGGGCAACAGAACTATGGTTATTGAAAGTTGCAGGGCATGTGAATATGTCTCCTAGTAAGCGGAGAATATTTTATAAGTTACTTCCGGCAAATTACCAGTCCTTAGACATCCACATTATGCTCTCAACATTCATGAAGCAAGTTTTTTAGTGTAGATTTCCGTCGAAAAATCTTTTAAGAATGATTTAAGTAAAACTAGTTGGGGGCTTCTTGTTATGTTTTGTAGTATTAAGATTTAAGCAAGTTCTTATCAGGATTTGCTTTACAAGCAACATGAGGATGCTTTAATTTGACACTTGCATGGTTTAATTTTTACCCACCACAAAATAAACATACATATAAAAAATTAAATCAAGATTCAATATATTTCATTAAATTTCATCAAGTGTTTAAAGTGTACATTATAAAAAGTCATCATTGGGAATTAGGCATGGCTTTTTGAAAATAAAAAATAGGTATTTTTAATTGTTTTAAATACACCTCATTTAATTCTAAGTATATTTCAGCCCAATTCCGATTTTGACTTATCTTACCATATTTTTCTTTATCTTAATAATAGCCCGATAACTTAAAAACATACATCAAACTCATTAAAGCTCAGTGTATTTCCTTAACCAAGTGAAAGATCAAATCGATAAATTTTAACCCTTTAGTGTCTCAAAAATCAAATTGGAAAATTTTAA
The DNA here is from genome assembly GCA_954870605.1 of Acer campestre. Lineage (NCBI taxonomy): Eukaryota > Viridiplantae > Streptophyta > Magnoliopsida > Sapindales > Sapindaceae > Acer > Acer campestre. The sequence goes on along the minus strand of OX940808.1, from coordinate 6,682,911 downwards.
CCCCTTAACAACAAACCAAAAACAGAAGATTTACCATATAAATTAATCTTCAAGTCTCCAAGAATTTCAAGTTTATGAGTTTTCATAGTTTTTGAATTTGTGGAGGTATAAAGACGTCGGTATGATAAAACCGTAAGTTTTATTTTTATTTTTATTTTAAAATTTATGTTGTAAAATTAATTGTAAAATTAAGTTTTATTTTCGGCTATAAAGTCAAAACGTCTTTGCGCAACAAGATGGATGACGTGTTTTTTGAGAATTGTATGGTTGTTTATATTGAAAGAGAACTTGTTTTTACAAATGATTCGGATTCGGTAATAGATGTTTTTGCTTCTTTGAAGCCTCAAAAGTCAAAATTTAAGTAGGATCTTATTGTATTTACATTGCATGCCTATTTCCCTTTTATTTTCTTATGTTTTTTCTTGGTTAGAATATGTATTTGAGGGTGAGACCCATTATGTTCCCTAACTAGGTATACTTTTTTATTTTAACTAATAAAAATTCTCTCGTACCATCGAGATTCGCCGTCAAAATGATTTTTTTTTTATTATATAGTATAATTTTTTATCTATATGAAATTGTCCACAATCCACCCAGAAAAAAAAAAAAAAAAAAAAAATCTGGTTTCACCCTGTTTCCGGTGCATATGATACAGGAAACAAAAAAAACAAAAATGATTTCATGGATTTATACACCGGAAACATGGACAACATACAAAATTGAACTTGAACTTGGAACTTAAACTTTGTTTGTAGAACATGTAAAATTATATTCTTTGATGAGTTTTTTATTTTGTTAAATTGAACTTTGTTTGCAGAAAAACATACAAAATGTTATAAAGAATGATGCATGTTAAATTACTTTTTTTAATTAGTATGGGTATAAATGTAAAATGATTTATTTTCAGACAATTTTATTTTAAAAAAACAAACTTGTTAACAGTACATTTAGATGTAAGAAAAAAAAAATCATTCAAGTTCAGATTTCAATCCCTATTCAATCTTCAAAAAAATTCAGGACCATTCAGTCTTCAGATAAAAATAACAAACGACCCGTAGACTTCTTGTTATGTTTTATTGTTTTGCGGTATTAGTTAGGAAGTAAAAGAGTCCCACATGGCTTGTGATAAAATTATTAAAAAGCTTTATAACCTGATACTAGTAACCGTACAAATGTCTCTTAGGAACGGTACGCACAAGGATAACACGCACAATCGAGAAACGGTAAAAAAATAAATAAATAAAAAATTCCTTTCCTCATTTAATTTTACATCTCATATACTGTTTTTGGAATTCATTGCAAAACAGAGATTACAAAGCTGTCTGGATGTCTGCCACAACAAGAATATAATACACAGGGGCGATGGATTGTATGGGTTAGAATGGGCTAAAGCCCCACCTGCCTTTTAAGAAAAAAAATCTGTATTATTACAATTTTACTTGATATTTTATATCAAATTACAATTTTACCATATGTAAATTACAATTCAACCTTTATTTTAACAGATATTATAAATATGCCCATTTTTTATTCGATTTCCGTGTTTCACCATATGTCCCACCAATTTTTCCTTGCTTTTGTTTTTTCTGTGAGTTTTCTTAATTTTAACATAAATTGTTAATTATTTTTTATATGCTTATTTATTATTTTGTTCGATTAGCTTGCTTTATTATAATTGATTTAGGATTAGTTTGATTTAGATAATTTTGTTTATGATTTGTTTATTACTAGAATAAAATAGATATTCACCTATCGAGTACTCTAAAATAAAATTATAACTAATATTTAGTTCAGCTCCGCTTGATACAAAATTCTGGATTCACCCCTGATAATACATCAATGGCTATGTGGAACTGCCTCCAGACTCACCCTCTCCAACAAGAGCAAGCTTTTAGCCGATCCAATAATCCATGAGCAACCTTATTGACAGCGAAGCTAGGTTAGCAGAAACAATGTATTAACATTGAAACTACTAGACAGATTGAAGATGTCTTCGCTGAAAAATATCAAACCCAATGTCTGATAGAGGAGGAGCCGAGGAGGAGGAGGTTTCGAATCAAATTCATCACCGAGGCTGCATCAGATCCAACCACTACAGGAGAGATGATACCTGCATATCTTGCTAATTTTATAGACCCTGAAAGATAAAAAGCCATGACGAGCTCATATCATGAATAAGGAATTTGCATTGTGTTTATATAGAGACTCCTTTAATCGTCAACTCTTTAATTACTTGTGCTGTCAGATTTTTGTGGTAGAGTAATGAAAATTATAAAAATATTAAGAAATGGATTTTTTTTTTTTTTTTCTTATTGCATTCTAAGCCGGTGAAATTAAGAAAACAGAGAAATTAAATCCCCATTCCTAGGTCAATAAAATTTGGTATTGTCATAATACTAGAATGTTATAAACTGTAACAATAATGAATAATCAGCTGCGTTATTTAAAGGGCTATTCAAACTTCGAAGAGCTCCTGCGACATTTTAAAAATGCAAATAAAAAACAGTTTCAATATTATGTTGCCAACAAAGTTTATAGAAAACCAAAAACATATCAAAATATAATAAATTGTGCATAACAAGAACATCCGAGGAGCCCAGGCACATACCTAAAACTCCTGAGCTGCTTAACAACAATTAAAAACATAACAAAGTTTTAACCAGAAACAGACACGACAATTACTGAAAAACGACTCAAAACTGTAATATCGTCACCACCGCCTATCAAGAACCCAGTTCTGGGAACAGAAGCTCGGCGACGATGGTGATGACATATAACTAGAACAACCAAAATAAACACCTAAATATCCAATGTATTGTCTCATAACAAGAACCCAGTCTTTAATATAAAGTCGTTCGTAGCCCTCGCTTGTTGACACAGCATTCATCATGGTTCACTTCTTCTTGGCAGCAGCCTTGGTCACCTTAGCTCCAGTTGGGTCCTTCTTCTCCACGCTCTTGATGACTCCCACAGCAACAGTCTGGCGCATATCCCTCACAGCAAAACGACCAAGTGGAGGATACTCTGAGAAAGTTTCAACCACCATGGGCTTGCTGGGAATCATCTTAACGAAACCAGCATCACCGTTCTTCAAGAACTTAGGCTCCTTCTCAATCTCCTTACCAGAACGCCTGTCAATCTTGGTCAAGATTTCAGCAAACTTGACAGCAATGTGGGAGGTGTGGCAATCGAGAACAGGGGCGTATCCATTTCCAATCTGGCCAGGGTGGTTCATGATGATAACCTGGGAGGTGAAGTTGGCAGCCTCCTTGGCAGGATCGTCCTTGGAGTTGGATGCCACAAAACCACGCTTGAGATCCTTGACGGCAACATTCTTAACATTGAACCCAACATTGTCACCAGGAAGAGCCTCTGTGAGAGCCTCGTGGTGCATCTCAACAGACTTAATTTCAGTGGTCAATCCAGTTGGACCAAAGGTCACAACCATACCAGGCTTGAGGACACCAGTTTCAACACGTCCGACAGGTACAGTTCCAATACCACCGATCTTGTAGACATCCTGAAGTGGGAGACGGAGGGGCTTGTCTGTTGGCCTCTTGGGCTCATTGATCTGGTCAAGTGCGTCTAGAAGAGTTGGGCCCTTGTACCAGTCAAGGTTGGTGGACCTCTCAATCATGTTGTCGCCCTCAAATCCGGAGATGGGGACAAATGGAATCTTATCAGGGTTGTAACCAACCTTCTTCAAGTAGGAAGAAACTTCCTTCACAATTTCTTCATACCTAGCCTTTGAGTACTTAGGAGTGGTGGCATCCATCTGTTCCACAAATCAACAGTATAAGAACATGACATTTAAGTTTAAATGACATAAAACAGCTGCTGTAAAATCACAAATACAAAATCGTTACCTTGTTACAGCAGCAAATCATTTGCTTCACACCAAGGGTGAAAGCAAGAAGTGCATGCTCACGTGTCTGACCATCCTTAGAGATACCGGCTTCAAAACCTCCGGTGGTGGAATCAATGATAAGGACAGCACAATCAGCCTGGGAAGTTCCAGTAATCATGTTCTTAATGAAATCACGATGTCCAGGTGCATCAATGACAGTGCAGTAGTACTTTGTGGTCTCAAACTTCCACAAGGCAATATCAATGGTGATACCACGCTCACGCTCAGCCTTGAGCTTGTCAAGCACCCAGGCATACTTGAATGACCTCTTGTTCATCTCAGCAGCCTCCTTCTCAAACCTCTCAATCACACGCTTGTCAATACCTCCAAGCTTGTAGATCAAGTGGCCAGTAGTGGTTGACTTCCCAGAGTCGACATGGCCAATGACCACAATGCTAATATGAATCTTTTCCTTTCCCATGGTAGATTACTTGCAGAAAACTGTTCAAAAGTAGGAACAACAGTTAGCAAATATTGTAAGAACTATGAATTATTGCAAACGTCAACAATATCCACAAAACATGCTTGCAAACTTAATGAGCATTGAAATTCATATGAATTGAATGCACATGCATCATAGTGCAAGTCTCACAATTAGGGTTATACATAAATCAGAATACATCATAAATGAAACTGAATAAATACAATTAAATCATATTGCCACTTCTCACATATCATTTATGTTACCACAAGCTAATATACTCAAAGTGTATCTGATTTAAAAACTTCATTATTAATATCATTTGTAGTTTCAAAGATTCAAAACAGTAAAAACCTACTAACACATATAACAAAACAAAATTATGTAATCCTTATTAAAAGGATTACATAGAAATAATGAATAATATGATAAAGAATACATTAAAGCAGCATAAACCAGTCTAAACACGAAAAATAACTCAGATAAATTCATCAAAATAACAATCACCAGACTAACCAAAGTACCAAATCACAATTTTTCTTTACAAAAACCCAAGCAGAATTTAAAAACAAAATCGGACTCATTTCACAGATCTCAAATCAAGAGAGACAAGTATACTAAAAAAAAAAAAAAACAAATAAGGAACAAAGAGCTGAAAATAATCAAATCTAAGATAATAAACTATGCATATTAAAAACAAACAATCTACAATTAAATCGCAAATAGCAATCAGTTCACATATCTCACATCAGATTCTTAAATTAAATCACATAATCCAAAATTTAAACACGAACCAAAAACACTTTGCAGATCTAGAAACACAATCAATAACAGATAAAAAAAAAAAAAAGAATCGTTAAACAAACATACGATAACACAGATAGATTAACAAGCAGATGAATAAATTAAAACTAAATCGAAAGAGGAAAACAAAATTGAACCTCTAGATAGTGGGTCTGCTAAAACCCTAGCCGCAGAGAAGAAAAAGAGAAGCAGAGAGTTGATGAGAAGAGTGAGTGATAGGGTTTGTGTAATTGTGTATTCTTATAATACACTGATATTGCTTTTGTGTTTACGATAATACCCTTGGTATCTATCAGAATTACGTACGTGTCCTTGTGTTTGATTGTCAGCTTTATCGAAATCTAAAATTAGGGCAGTACATTTGGTGGGCTATAGGTGGGCCGCAATCCTCGCATTGGATTTGCAAAATCTTGTGTCCCAAAAAGGATAATTTTATCCGATTTTCGGGTGTTCGAAGTGAGATTGTATTATCTTTATCCAATTAAAAACCTCATATGTCATATGGGCCGGACAGCCCAAGCCCACTCAAGCCCTATGGTTGGATGGGTCAGGTTTGACTTTGGGCCTGTAAGGCGGGGTTCGCTGGTAAATTAAATAAATTCAATAGTATTACATACAAAATAAACTAAGTCCCGACACCATAAGGTTGTCACCTTGTGGGTTGTCTCTCCCACTTTCCAAATTTCGAATTATTATAATATATAAAAAAATAAAAATAAATAAAAAACTAAAACCCGACACCTAAGCCTATGCAGCCAGCTCTAGACGAAACTCATGGACTGGACGAGAGTTTCGTCCAGCCCACGAGGCATAGACTTAGACATCGGGTTTTTTTTTTTTTTTTTAAATATTCGTGGGCATAACCGAACCACATAAAAAATTTATATAATAAAGTATATTATTGTTATTCTTTTTAGTCACACCATAACACATTGACATCATCTATATTCATCCGCATGTTCGAGTGTTCTTCTCTTATTATGTAAATGGATGTATCTCAATTAAGAAAGTAAATATCCAGATCACACATATAATAATAGATCCTGAAAGCTCTTGAATCCTTACCTATTCGGTGTCGGATCTAAGATAATAATAATAATAATAACTTACTTGAGGAATACAAAATTTGGTTACATCACAGTGAAGAGAACATAATTGACCGATCGGTACATACAACTTTTCTTCATATGTAAACGTGTTGTGGACCTTGTGGCAGGTCGAAGCCAAATCAAAGGAGACCCTCCGTAATTACAAGACCTTATATTAATGTAAAAATTCAATAGTTCACCGCATCCAAATTGAAAAATTGCCTTCATAAAAATTAGATATTAATTAGTTGTAAAATTAAGGGACAATTATCTCTTAATCTAATACGACAAGATCACAATAAGTCATTTGGTCATCTGGAGCAGTTAATTAACTTGTAAGACCAGTCACAACACTTTAATTTGGTCATCTTTTGCGTGGGTGCTGTTCTAGACATTGCATGTGATTCTGGGTCTCATTCTTCTGGAAGAATAATGCTTCATTATTTAGTTGATTTCAAAAATTCATCTTTTACTTTGTTATGTTTTCACTTTTTTTTTTCTTTTTCTTTTTTCAGTTTAATTGTTGATCCAAATCTTTCTTATCATCAAAAACCGACTTATAAAGAGAGGATTTTCAATGGGTTATATACATTGACTAATCCTATATTTAGTCAATGTGGGATTCTAACATTCTGCCACACTTCCGCAACCGTCATCTATGGCAGCTCATCTTTCCCAGCTGGGTGACTCTGCGAATCCCGCTTTCTCAGGTATCAGCTATCCCCAGATCTCCTTTAAATAATTTAAATATAAAAGTTGTAGACTGTTATATGCAAATGTAAGTTGTAGGCAGAGGTTTTTTTTTTTTTTTTGGTATGTTGTAAGGAGAGTTAAAAAATTTTATTTGGAGGAATCGTTATATTAAAAAGAAAATACTTTAAGAGCGATAAAAAAAAAATGCAAAAGTTACAACATTTAAAGATAGATTTTGAAAAACTTTTTTTTTTTTTAATGAAAGAAGGGCCATGTCCACAACGAATCCCTCCCTCACTCCACCGATGATTGCAAGGGATAGAGATCTGCTTAGTGAAATCTACCGCTACAAACACAGTTAGAAGAGTAATTCTTACTATAAGGGAGGGGGGTCTCCCCAATTTTTGTAATGTTACAAAGAAACATGAGATTTGGTGGGATCAAGTTCTACCAGCATTATATGGAAAGCAGTTCCCGATATATTTATAAGGGAGGGAATCTCATTCTATCACGGATGTGAAGATAAGTATACAATCATTTGAGCCATTCAAATTGTTTTTAATTTTATATAAAAATATTTTAGAAGTTACTATTAAATTTTAATTACTTTTCACTTCACTTTGACCCCTAAATTTTTTAATAACCTGTCCAAACTTGAATTTCTAGTTCCATTTTGACTTGAGCTATGAGTAGACATGCACAACTGCTTAGGCTATGATATAGGAGTAAATTTGCATTGGTTTAATAATAGAGTACAATATAATAATTAGGTTAATTGGCATTTATGTCCCCTAAACTCTTCTAAAATATGCACTATGTCTTCAATACTTTTTTTTCACACTAAACCCCTTGAACTCTCATTTTATATTATATATATATCGGGGCGGGGACGAGGCGGGGAGTGCTTCTCCCATCCCCGCCCCGCTTCACATTCAGGGATAAAAATTTATCCCCATCGGTCATCCCCATCCCCGTCCTCGAATATTATTCTCTATCCCCGTCCCGTTCTAAGCGAGACCCCACGGGGTCCCAGCCTCCTGGGGAATACTACCATCTCTATTTTTTTTTTTTTTTTTTTTTTGAAGGAACAAGAAAATTACAAACAGCCATGGCTATCCGCTGCAACAAAGACACTAACACAAGGAGGAACTTCCTCCAGCCAAAACATGTCATTAACACAAGAGAGACCGTTTTTAGCTAACACATGGACTACCTGATTAGCCTTTCTAGGAACGAAATTAAAAGAAACACAATTAATATGCTGACATAAAGCAAAAATATCATCTAAAACAATACCCACTTCAGACGCCACATAAACACGGCTATTAATCCACCCCACCACACATTCCGCATCCGAATCAATCCTACAAGGAGTAAGGCCTGTATCAATTGCCAGCTGAAGACTCCGAAGAATAGCACTAGCTTCTGCCACAGGAGGAGAAAATTTGGTCCATCTCTATTGAGGAATACAAAATTTGGTTACATCACATTGAAGAGAACATTATTGACCGATCGGTACATACAACTTTTCTTCATATGTAAACGTGTTGTGGACCTTGTGGCAGGTCGAAGCCAAATCAAAGGAGACCCTCCGTAATTACAAGACCTTATAATGTTAAAATTCAATATTTCACCGTATCCAAGTTGAAAAATTGCCTTCATAAAAATTAGATATTAATTAGTTGTAATAAAGGGAAAATTATCTCTTAATCTAATACGACAAGGTCACAATAAAGTCACTTGGTCATCTGGAACAGTTAATTAACTTGTAAGACCAGTCACAACACTTTAATTTGGTCATCTTTTGCGTGGGTGCTGTTCTAGACATTGCATGTGATTCTGGGTCTCATTCTTCTGGAAGAATAATGCTTCATTATTTAGTTGATTTCAAAAATTCATCTTTTACTTTGTTATGTTTTCACTTCTTTTTTTCTTTTTCCTTTTCAGTTTAATTGTTGATCCAAATCTATTTGATACGAACCCACTAGGTATAACTCATCCTCAACAACCGGTTTATAAAGAGAGGATGTTCAATGGGTTATATATCTTGACTAATCTTATATTTAGTCAATGTGGGATTCTAACATACCACCACACTTCCGCCACCGTCATCTACAGCATCTCATCTTTCCCAGCTGGGTGACTCTGCAAATTCTGAGAAAGCAGCTATCCCTAGATCTCCTTTAAATAATTTAAATAAAAAGGTTGTAGACTGCTATATGCAAATGTAAGTTGTAGGCAGTTTTTTTTTTTTTTTTTTTTTTAAGAGTATGTTGTAAGCAGAGTTATAAATTTTTATTTGGAGGAATCGTTATACTAAAAAGAAAATACTTAAAGAGGGGTAAAACAATGCAAAAGTTACAACATTTAAAGATAGATTTTGAAAAACTTTTTTTTTTCTTTTTTCAATGAAAGAAAGACCATGTCCCCAACGAATCCCTCCCTCACTCCACATATGATTGTAGAGGTTAAAGGTTTGTTCAGTGAAATCAACCGCTACGAACACAGTTAGAAGAGTAAGGGAGGAGGGTCTCCCCAATTTTTGTAAAGTTACAAACAATGAAACAAAGATGAGATTTGGTGTGATCATCTTCTACCAGCAATCCAGCATTATATGGAAAGTAGTTCCCAATATAAATATATATATATATATATATATATGGGAGGGAATCTCATTTTATCACGGATGTGAAGATAAGTGTATAATCACTTGAGACACTCAAATTGTTTTTAATCTTATATAAAAAATTTATTAAATTACTATTAAATTTTAATTACTTTTCACTTCACTTTGACCCCTAAATTTTTTGATTTTATATAATAATCTGTTCAAACTTGAATTTTTGGTTTCGTCTTTGACTTGAGCTATGAGTAGACGTGCTCAACCGCTTAGGCTATGACATAGGAGTAAATTTGCATTGGTTTAATAATAGAGTATAATATAATAATTAGACTAATTGGCACTGATGTCCCCTAAACTTTTTCAAAATATACATTATGCTTTCTATATTATTTTTTTTGGCCCACTAAACCCTCTAAATCCTCGTTTTTTGGTAAACACTTGAGTTTTTTGGTCCCCTATAAGGGAACATCTATAGTTAGCATTTGTCAATTTATAAGAGTTTAAGGGGTTTAGCGGCGAAAAAATAAATATAGGTGGCATGGTGCATATTTTGGAAGAGTTTTGGAGCCATGCCGATTACCCTAATAATTATTATAAATTAGAAATTGTCTACCATAGCTTCTGAGGTTGTACCGTTGTACGATGAAAGAAAAGAGAAAAAAAAAATAAAAAATACAAAATACAAAATAAAGACTGGTTTTGACTTAATTGTAAATGGGAGCTTAAAAAAACATCAGACGGCTAGTACTTGCTAACGAAGGAATCTAAGCTCACATCACATCACTCTAAAAGATTCCACGTGGCAATGTGGCATCTGTATGGGTCCACATGATAGATACATGTCTTTTATATATATATATATAATCCGGTTTTCATGTAGATGTCTTGATATAACTTTATAAAGATATTGAATGTAAGCCACTAATTTTGACAAGTGCATATAAACTTGAGTCAAAACATTTAAAACTAGTGGTTCACATTCAATATCCTCATGAAATTATATCAGAACGTCTTCATTTGAAAATTTATAAATATATATATATATATATTTTTTTCTATTGTCAGTTCGTCATAATATAAAATATATCAGGACTTATCAAAATTTATTCGTAATCTATTGTCCACATTCTTTGTCCTAATAGTAGAAAGACTATTGTAAGTTCGTGAAGAACGTGAACTATTAGATTTACATACGTTGATTTAAAGTGTATGTACTTATCAAAACTTCTCCACAGTCTATGGTCTACATTTTTTGTCATGATATATTTTTTATCAGGATGAACTGACAATATAAAGACTGTATATATATATATGTGTGTATATTTTCTATTATCAGTTCGTCCTGACAATAAATATATCAAGACGAATAATGTAGACCACTAGATTTACACACTTTGACTCAAAATATAAGCATTTGTCAAAACTTCTCCATAATCTGTGGTCTACATTCTTCGTTCTGATATATTTATTGTCGGAATGAATTGACAAAAGAAAGACTGTATATATATATATTGATGAAGTTGGATCAATTCATTCGATTTAAATATAATGATTTTGATTAATAAGTGCTCGTGCAATACAAAAAATATGGATATAAACTATATAAGAGACCCTTTGCATTAACACTAGCAAGGATTTTGATGAAATTTGGTAAAATTTAAATAAATTTAAATAATAATAATAATTATTATTATTATTATTACTTTTCCCATGTTTTATCCCATTTTTAAATGTTTCATATTAAAAAAAAATGGAAAAAAAAAATAGTTTTGATTCTAATGGGTACTCACACAATCAGTTTCTCCTAAATTATCATTTACATTATATATTCATAAAAATCTTGACAAATTTCAAACAATTTTAGAGTGATTTTTTTTTAAAAAAAAATTATATGATAGTAAATTCAGTGAAATATATTTTTGAAAAGAAATTTAAAATTGATCCTAAAGTATTGTTTTTTTCATTTTTCTTATGTTTTGTCCAATTTTTTAATGTTTCATATTTAAGTACTATACTTATTTTACCATAAAACAGCATTGGGCGGTGATTAATATATTTAAATTGAAATAATTCAAATTTATTTTTTAATATATATATTTTTCCCAAAAATAAAATCTGTTGCTACAACAATAAATTAAATGACCTAATATAATTATTTAAAAATTATATATATATATATATATATTTTTTTTTTCTTCGGTGAGCAATAAAGCTCTGACATTATAAAATCAGTTTGAGTTATATTTATTAAACGTTCAACGTCTTAATTTATTTAATCAATAGCTAATAAGTCTCACATTGATTTTGATAAATATTTAAGTGTGTACTAAATATAAATTACCGGGTCAATCTTATTTCATTGGGTTTCAAATTAAAATTTTAAAAAATGACATATTATTTTTTGTCATAATATGTCCATAATATATCATAATTTTCATAAATAATCATCGAATCAAGAAATAAAATCCACTAATTATCTTCAACTTCAATTTTTCAAAAGAAAAAATGTACCAAACAAGACAAGAGTTGAAATTTGCAGTGTGTTGACTCTGGTCATCGTTTTTTGTACGATAATTCATGGGTTGAATTGAAAACGCGTAAAGAAAATTGACCAATTTTTGGACATTTTTACTGATGGAAGACTGTTTTACCTAAATGTTTTAGATTTTCAATTGAGTGTATTATGGGAGTTGCAGTTTGAATTTGACTTTTGATAACTAATGTTTATTCTAATTACCAACCTATCTTGTGTGTTGATTTTTTTTAATTTTTTAATTTTATTTTTTTTATTGTAAGGTTTTTGATATTTGTAATATTTTTACAAAAGAACTACAGTCAAGTATGATTTGGCTGTAAATAGAATACACTCAACTCTTAATAATCTTATTTTTTTCATTTTAAAAATTACATCGACATTTTTCATTTTCATTTTAGTTCTGCTGTTTCGGCTGAATGCCGTGTCCGGTTGTAATTCTTGTTTCCTTCAAAAAAAAAATAAAAAATTAGATTACATGAATGGTAATATAATTATTCATAACTTAATTTATTAATATTTTATAATGAACGAGGTAATTAATAATTAAGATATATAAAATGAATAAATAATTCAGAAACATATATATATATATATATAGAGTTGAAAAAGCTACAACATTATTTCAGCCACACAAAAGAAATGAAAAAGTCCAACTTCATTTCTGGAAATTGCAGGCTAATTAGTGGAAGATGCTCTCTCATAGTATTCTCTTCAAACTTTGAACTGGAACCAGACAATCATGTCCAGACAAAAAATTATTGCAGCTTCAATTCAACCAAGAAAATTCATTACAAAATTAAGCAGACGACACTCGAACTAAATATTTATGGATTTTGTTAAAGTTCAGTCACTCTAACTTAGGATATATCGGTCGTGTGATTCACAAATTTTACGGTAAAATATGTACTTTACAATTGATTTTTTTTATTTTTTATTTATTTGAAAGTTGATATAATTGATTTTGTCAAAACCTAATGAGATTGAACTTTATAATCACAGTACAGATAACAATCTCAAAACATGAGAAAACTTCAACACTTTTGAAGTTTCCATCCATCAAAGCAAAAGACTCTTGGTAAATACGATTGGATTTTGAAATGTTACTGGTAAATACGATTGGATTTTGAAATGTTACTGGTCAATTATATTGGAGATGATCTAGATGAAGAATATATGTTAAAATTAATATAGAAACGACCCCATTTGCCCGTTTTATACAAGTCTAAATATGACCACTTTTGCTCTCCATCTGATCACATATATATCTCCACGACTCAGCCTGCTCTTCTAGAAGAGTTTTAGCAAAAACATTTATCACAAAACATATCTATTATTATTCCTTTTTAATTATTTAATTAATTCAATAACTAAAACCCTCATCTAGAAGAAGCCATACCAAAATAATACCACAACACACACGCCAAAAAAAAAAATTAATTAATTAAAAAAAATTAAAAACTCTCTTATATATATAACTCTAATTTCACTTCTTTTTCTCTCATCAAAACACAACCTCATTTACACACCCATCTCACAATCTCTTCTTTTTTCCTCAAAAATTTCTCTATGTTCTTTTTTTGATAAAGTTATCGGCGATCAAAATCAGGAGGTGCACCGAGACATCCCAGCTAAGCTTTAAAAAAAAAATGGTGGCCAGAGAGTTTATTAATGATTATGAACCAGTGGTAGTACTTCCAGAGGACAGTTATGGCTTCCAGGGTAATTTTGATGATCATGAAGAAGAAGAAGAAGAAGAAACACTGTCTCTTTGTGATCTTGTAGTGAGCAGCAATGCAGAGGATTATTACTGGAGCGAGTTCTCATACAAAGAAGATCATAATGAAGATGAAGATTTCTTCGAGTTCTCTAGTGAAGACTTCACTGCTTCTTCAACGTATCCGAAACCGAACCAAAACATCATTTTCTGTGGAAAAATCATCCCCTACAAAGGAGAAGATCAAGTTGTTCATGATCATGATCACCAAACCCAGAACCAGAATACATCAACTAATGATCTCAAGCAACAAAACCCTAAGAAAAGTCCCAATATTTTTCCATGGAAATCAAAGAAAGAAAAACATGGGAATGATTTCAAGTTTGATTTTTCCATGAAAAAAGTATCAACAATGCCAACTAGTACCACTACTACTTTGAAATCTAGATGGTATTTGTTAACGTTTGGGTCCTTCGGTAAGGGATCAGGGTTGTCCACAAGAATGGAGCTGAGAGATATAAAGAACAGACAGAGCCGACGGAGCAGGGAGGCGGTGCCAGCGACGACGATGTTTCGGCTCGGTGGTGGTGATATAATGGTTAAGAGTGGTGATGAAAAGAGAAGGGATAGTAAGGGTTTGTGGAGATTACTTAAAATTTTGTTGTGTAAAAGTCAGAGAGCGAATGCTGTCGTTAAGGCCTCATTTTGTTGCGTTCCGTATGCTTGAGGTCCGATGAAATTCCGCAGTCGAAGATGATCTTTCCGATACAATATGTATGCATATCCATTCAATAAAATCATATCACGTATGTACGTATATTTTATATATGTATAATATAATTTTATTGGATAAATGTATATATAAATATAAATAACATAGATTACTCCATTAGAGATGGTGGTTGGCGAGAGTGGTTGGGTTGGCCTAGATTGACTTAGTAATTTTATTTGTTATCTATAGACCTATGGTTATCATTCTTGGTATCACCTTCTTTGTCTTTTTAACTTCCAAGTTAGTTATGATTTTGACAATGTGAGTGGTTAATTATGATAAAAAATTAATCTTAGGATACTTATTAACTACCTTTTTGGGTTACATTTTTTTTAATAAGTTCTCGATCATCAAATATCTTTTAATCCCAATAGATGTTGCCAAGAAAATTTTATAATCGATGTAGTTGCTGTGTCTGTTCCTGTGGTTGGAATGTTCAATTAATGCTGAAATATATAGGTGAGATGTTGGCTCTTTGGGAAGGTTTTCCGCTTGCGAAAATGAATAATTTACGGATCAAGGTGGCTGAAGTTTACGCTAAATTCGATTTTTTCTAGCTTAATTTGGTGATGCTTGTTTCTTAATCGATGATATTAAGGCCTTGTGTAAAGAGGTCGGCGATTGTAACTTGTAAGTGTCAAGCTATTTCTAGGTTGAGTAATGGTTTAGCATATCACCTAGTCGCTTTGGCCCTTTCCTCTGAAAAAGAAAAACAACTTTGGGTTAATGTTGATTCCGATTGTCTTTTGCTTTCTTGTTAACGAATACGGTTAGTTTTAAAGAAAAGTCAGATGAGATGAAGCTATTCACGCTCCGTTCATAAAATGTTGTGTCATACGATATATGAGGTAGTCTGCTCATCGATGATTATATTTGATCACTTAAAACAAAATTTCTCTTTTGATTCAAGCTTTGGAGCTTTGAGAGATCATCTCACATGTAACTATTGTCATTAATTTATGATCAAGATTTTTTTTTTTCACTGTTGCAATTTTTATTCAACCACAAATTAGGAGTTTCTATTTCGAACTTTTATCTTCAAATGATATAAACTTTTAACAAAAAGAAGAATATTGAAATGTTGTGGATAAAACTATACTAGTTAGTTCAGTCGGTAAAATCTTCCATTGTCATACAAAAAGTCTCCAATTCAAATCTCCAAATTAATTAAGTAGATGATCCTAGTTGTATTATTTGTTAAGGTAAGATTTGATTAATTAGGTGAGATTGGTTGTCCTTTTATTAACTAGGCCGGATATTATTAATTTTTTTTTTTAAAAGTATTATATTTAAAACTATTATAATAGAGCTGTTGGGACCTATCAAGATTAGACCGTACATGTGCGGTTCAAATAACTACTCTCACTAACCGGGAGAAAACTCTTCACACATACTTATAAAATGTGCATTGT
This sequence comes from Acer campestre, assembly GCA_954870605.1. NCBI lineage: Eukaryota > Viridiplantae > Streptophyta > Magnoliopsida > Sapindales > Sapindaceae > Acer > Acer campestre. The sequence continues at coordinate 6,666,941 of OX940808.1, read as the reverse complement.
GGGATTCGAACCTCTGACCATCAGGTGTGGAAGGGAGGTGCACTACCATCTGTACTAAGGCAACTAACTAGGCCGGATGTTAATTATCTCCCACAATTTGGTTTAATCTCTATATATGACTATTTGAGGGGACATGAAAATGACTTGGATTAATATGTTTTTAATTGTATCTGATCATACTTTTGGTGCTGTTAATTAATCTAAAGAGTAAGACAAGATTGTGAGCAGCCGGCACATACAAACACAAATTATATATACCAACCCACCAAAAATATGATTCATGTTCTCCTTTTTTTTTTCTCATATCTATAAAAAAGAAAATTAAAAAAATTGAATCTATGACCTCACTTTTGAAAGAATCAGAAGTTCCAATTTCTGCATGCGTCTTAATTATCTTGTATAACCAAATCCAAAAAGTTTGAATTTTTTTTTTTGGGAATTTGCAAAATTAATCACAATAAACTATGAAACTTTGCCTTTATAATCCACATGCAATTTTTTTTTTTTTTTGAATCACATTGGGTGTACAATTAATGTTCAAACTATCCCATTTATAAATAAAATAATAAATGGCATTGGGCTTTAGAGTTTAGATTTGGCATTGGGCTTTGACTTGGGCTTTTATTTGGGCCTTGATTTGGGTCTTCAAACTTTAGTTGCTGATCCAATTGAATTTGATTGGGTTAATTGCACTTACTTACCCTTATTAGCAAGATTTCAATAAGATGCTCTGAATTAACACAAACAACCCTTGCTATCAAGTCAATTTGTTAAATTTAATAGTTGACTAACCTTGACCTATGGAAAACCAAATATACATCTGTCACATCATCCCAATATAATATTTTTAATTAAACATTGAAAATAAATAAAAAAGATAATATATCGGTCGTCTATAGAAACATTCTCAATTCGTGGAGGAGCCTCCTCTGCGAACTGCAGGAGGTCGATCTCCGAGATTGATGAAAATCTTTTTCTTTAAGTAGGAGATCTTCAAATATCTCTTATTTCCTTCGGCGGTGGAGCTCCATTGTGGATAAATTATTATTATTTTTTAAATAATTGATTTTTAATTTTTAATTAAAAAATATTTTATGTTTGAGATGATGTGGCAATGGTATATTTGGCTTTCCAGTTGTCAAGGTCAGTCAATGGGTGGGGTTTTTTTTTTATGTTAATTTAGGGTATCTTTTTAAAATCTTGCTAGATTTAATAAATTAAGGGTAAGTTAGTGCAATTAATCCGAATTTGATTTGAAAAAATAATTCAAATAAAAAAAAAAAAGTAATGCTACATCGCCCAAATTTGGTGCCCAAATGATGTGGCAACACTCTAGTCCATTTATTTAAATTGTATTAGATTTGAATGATTTAAATGAATGGATGCTACATCGCCCAAATTTGGTGCCCAAATGATGTGGCAACACTCTAGTCCATTTATTTAAATTGTATTAGATTTGAATGATTTAAATGAATGGATTAGAGTGTTGCTATATCATTTGAGCACCAATTTTGGGCAATGTAGCATTATTCATTAAAAAAAAAAAAAAAACACTAAAATTCCAAACTCAACTACTTTTTATTGCCATATCACAAAAATAAATCTAATTAAAATGAAAAAAAATCAGACTAATAAATCTATTTTTTGAAATAACAAGTATGTATAAATTATGCTCATCAGGGTTGTTTCACGTTGGCAACGATGAAAACATGTTACCAACCTGAAACGAGTGGGTCTATTATGTAATTGTTTGGTGTGAAAATGAATTTTAATATGTGTCAAGAACATGAAGAAATAAAATAAAAAAAAATAAAAAATAAAATAAAATTTGATTTGAGTTGGGACATTTTGACAATTTCCTTTTTTTTTTTTTTTTTTTTTTCTTTTAATTTTTATCACCGTTTAAAAAGGAATCATGTGCTATATAAAGTGTCATGTCCAGTATGTCACATGTGATATGCCTTTAATGCCGCTGCTTCTATTTTTTTTTTTTTTTTTGATAATAGCCTTTAATGCGAGAACATTTTTGCTCACCCCCCTCCAAGGGAGGTAACCATTACCCCCCTCTTGCATGGATGACATGTGTCATAGAGGAGTAAATTTTTAGACAATTTTACCCCTCCATAGACATATGTCATGTGTATGGGAGGGGGTTAATACTTACCCCCCTTGAAAGGGGGGTGAGCAAAAATGGACTCCTTTAATGCTGCTTAATAAACTAGAAACTCTCGTTTTCTTGAATGAAACATAATTAATTTTGATAGTGGATCACTAATTTAAGCAGTCAACTAATATTAGTTTCACTTAAAAAAAATATATAAAAAATTAAAATAATAATATTTGTTTTGTCCCATTGGCATATGGATCACCTACTGAGATCGAGATTTATTTGGTTGGGATGCTAGTTTCACTGTAGATAACGTTAAAAGCCTTGTGTGAAGAGGTGAGTTCTCGTAAGTGTCTAGCTAGCGATTCTTTGTAAAGATTGAGCTGATATTTGTTCTGATCTATATAAATCTGTTAAAATATGTAATCAATGGTTGTAATTTATTTATTTTATTTATTTCACTTTAATTATTTTTAAATGCAGAGTCTTATTCTCAACTCTCAAATGTTTTAGATCAGGAAAAAGATCAGCACATCAGAGGATCCTGATTCATTGTGGAAATGGTTTGGCTCGAACATGAGTCATAACCTTGCTGTATCTTTGGCCTTCACCTTTGAGCAGTGTTGTACAAATATTAATTTCGATTGTATTTTTTTTTTTCCTTATAAAATACAATCTTGTAAACCATCTACACGTACTAGCTAGAAAATAAAAAGTTTTGTATTCATAACCCAGACGACTTTGCGTCCAAACTACATTGTTTTATTGTCCAAGTAACAAAATAAATTAAAGATATTACACGGTTAACTGTGAACAATATTCTCTTTTTTCTCTTGTTCATCCATTGTATCACACAATGATATGCCTTTTGTCTCCGGCAAAATAAGCACAAAGAATCCACAACAAATAATAATGAGCCCAAACACACCATATGATAGATATGGATTCTTCCTCCCAAAAGAATTCAACAACGCACTGAGGACCGCACCAAAAGTTATTGCTTGTCTTGCCATTGAAGCAGCAAAGTTTCTCACACAAGTAGGAAACATTTCAACTGAATATACCAAAATCAAGTTAAAAGCTGTATCCGCACAGAGGAACGATGCTAGGCTCAGTGTGATTTGCATCATCTTAAGTTTCTGGCCTACGACGGCAATCATAACACTAAACATTCCACTTGCTAGACACAAAATCAACAACGAAGTCTTCCTCGTACATTTTTCGATCAAAAAATACGATAGAAAAACTACCGGTATGTCTAATAACCCGTTAAAGATCCCACTAAGATATATATTAAAATCTAAATTCCCAATTCCTAATGTTACTCCGTAAAAAACCAGACCAATTCCAAATGAAACAACCATAACGGTTAACATTCTTCTTCGAGACCATTTCCTACTAAATAGGATTTTTATTGCCCAAAAAATGTTGACACTTCTAGAAGTTTCATGGCTTTTGCACTCATTTAAACTATTTAAGCTCATAAGTATTTTTTTATTATCCTTTATTGGGGAAAGTTTTTTGATCATTTTTATGGCTTCTTCCACGCGGCCTTGCACAAACAACCATCTAGGAGACTCGACTGCAAAGAGATACAATACTAGACAATATACAAGTGGAGGAACATAAACATAAATATAGATATGTCTCCATGAAGCCGTTCTGTTCATGTATGCCATTGCGGGTAAAAACAACATACCTACCATGAAGAAGAAAAACAATAGATTTCCAACTCGTCCCCGCCATTTTTTTCCGACCACTTCAGATAATAATATGATGACACTCGATCCAATTGTTGCGCGGCAAAATCCAGTTACGAATCTCAACGATGAATAAATCCATACATTGTTAGATAAGATCGTCATAATTCCGGTCACGGACATTGTTAGACACGAATAGAGGAGCATCTTTTTACGACCAAGCCACGAGTCAGCAAGGCTGGCAAGAACAAATACGCCGAGTATGGTGCCAGCAAAGTGAGATGAAGCAGGTAAGCCTCTGAGTAATGCGGTGGAACATTGGAGTCCCCATTCTGATATGATGGTCTTTGAAGGGATTTCGTCCCAAGCCCATTCAGAGGCGTGAAGCTTACATATATCGGAATGCTTGGAGTCGCATGTTGTGCTGCCATTATTAGTGCAATGCCATGTTGGAATGGCATCTGCGTAAATGCTGATAAATGCTTGTTGCGAATCGAAAAATCCAGCTAACCCAATAAGAATCACTTGGAAGAACATCACACGACCAAAACCTTCAAGGTTTCGTTCAAGCATTTCTTCAAATGATGTTGTAACATGATCATCATCGTGCTGCAGCTGGCTCTGATCAACATCTAGTGTTACTGAAATGTCTTTTGATGATTCGCTTTGGGGCCATGAATCTGCCAAAGCATCGGCATCATGAGACTCAGTAGTAGTAGTAGTAGTACTCTTGTGTGAGACGTTGTATGATTGTTCCATGAGATGCCGATAATTTTCTCCAAAACTAAACACTATATAAACTAAAAACTATTAAGAAAAGCATGATTCCACATTTCCATCATATAAAATCCTTTTCCAGACAGTCAAGGATTTGCTTTTTGATTTGGATACTTAAGTTGTGGTCAACAATTGCCCAAGTGACCAATTTTTTTTATTTTTATTTTTTTCATTCTTTGTTTTAGAAAGACTTGGACTTTGACTTGGGCTGAATATGAAACTTGAGGTAATTGAGGTTGAAAATTTTATTATTCAAATCAATTTAACCAGTAAAACATCCGATGTAACTTCGATTACAAACTCAACCAATTTTTGTTCATATTTCACTAAAATAAAATAAATATAAAATCGAACTAATAAGTCTATTTTTAAGGATAATAAATATATATAAAATTTTATCAAAAAAAAAAAAATGTATAAAATAGACTTATCAAGTTACCATCAACTAAAGCAAAACACAAGCATATAAAAAATTAAAAAACCAGAGAGACACAGAGAGAGGAGGACGCCAACATTAATGACATTTTTGTTGGAGTTTTGTGAAGACTTTATTGTAAACAAAAATGAAAAAGCAAAGTCAAGTTTTTTTTTTTTTTTCTTTCTTCTTCCTCTTCTTTTGTGAAATTAATTAAAGCAAGTTGTTGGAGAAGTGTGAAGAATTGAATTAAAAATCAACAAAAGAGGCTGAGGCAAAATTTGAGAAATTGATTCACGATGTGTCTTTCACAACGGACTATGAGAGCGGTCCGCATATTATGAGTAGCGCTGTGTGTTGTGCTGTGAATTTTGACAGTGGTTTGGACAGCGGTCAGACATCAGAGTTACACGTTGTGTGTTGCGCTTTGAATTTCTGCAACGGCTTTGAGAGCGGTGTTTATCACAGGGGTGTACGTTTTGATGAGCGCTGTGGCACCTAGAGCGATCACGCATAAATCCACGTGCAATGAGATTTGCACAATGAATAAAGAGGAAAAAAGTAATAGACTCCAAATAAGATTTAGCCAACCCTAGTACTCCCATATAAATACCACCATTATGTGTACTCTGATACATGTGAAGAAAGAGGAAAAAAGTAATAGACTCCAAATAGGATTTGGCTAATCTTAGTGCTCCCATATAAATACCACCATTATGTGTACTCTGATGCATGTGTTAAAATCACCGTGTGTGAGAAAAATTGCTAGAGAGATAGAGAGCAAATTGTAGAGAGATAGAGAGATTGTAATCAACTCTGAAAGTAGTGGATTGAGTGCGGTCTGCTCCTTGGACGTAGGTAAATTGCTGAATCATGTAAAATATTTGGTGTCGTCTTTTTCTTCTTATTACTTTCATACTATCTGTGTGTTTAGATTTATGTGTGCGATTTTCTTACAACAATTTTGGATTTCAATATGTACCCTAAGTGGTTGGAGACTTCAATTTAGAGCTTCACCTCCTATTACACTGCAAAGTGTGCGAAGATCACTTTCCGGAGAATCTCGTCAAGTCCGGTCATAACACCCACAATGAAATCAGCTTTAAAAAAAAAAAAAAAAAAAAAAATTGATTGAATTTGTCCACCGAACACCTCACTCGTCTACAGCCTATTTTGACTTGAATCACACACCTTTCATTATCTTGATACAAAGTTTTAGCCACACAAATCTTATCAACCATAAAGTAACTGTGGCCTGAGATGTCTGAGATGCATTACTAAGTAGTGAATGAAGATGTGATATGTAATGTAACAGTGTCGATATGCTACATGTGATTTTTTATCGTGTGATATGTAATGTAACAGTGTCGATATGCTACATGTGATTTTTTATCGCATGTCATATTTTCAATAGTTGAGTACATTGATTATGCATTCAATGCACTAAATTTTTTCTTCGGATATTTTTTAAATTCTTTAAATAATGAAATATTCCAATAGCTATCCTTTAATGAACTATCGTGTTTCTTTTTTGTTCACATCCTTTATTTTAAATAAAATCATTTTTCTTGATCACAAAATTTGACAAATAAAAGTACCTTTGATTTTCTAAATTTACAAGAAACGTTCACTGAAATTTGGTAATTTGTTATATACCTCTACCCCAGTACTATTTTTAATCAAATCATAAATCTATCTAGTTAGTTCTATATACAATGAAAAGTTTGTATAAATGAAATTGATTTTCTCTGTAAATAGTAAATAAATAAATCTAGATCAAAGACATACCAAAAATTAAAAACAAACACAATGCATATATTTGGTAGGAGTGTTTCATCATTTTATACAGAAAATGTAGACATTTGAACCAAACTGTGTGAGCTAGCTGAATCTACCGGGCCATTTTCTTGACAATCAAAACTCAAAAGTCACAAAATATCCTAAATAAAATTTCAAGAGCCAAAAGAAAATGACAATGTGATCGGACGATTTATATACCTATTTGAGGTCCCCATTCCCTATCGTTTATTCTCGTTTTAGAGCTTGTTTTTGTATATAATGGGTTTTGTGAGCCATGTGTAGGTACATGTTCCCTACAATAAGGTTTTGATCTTAAAGTCAAGATTGGGAGACGAAACCAAGCAAACAATGAAGAATTGGAAGTCATGCAGAGTTGTCGCGGCCTTGCCGTTGACCCAAACTGCGGCGTGATTCATGGTCAACCACGGCAAGCAAAACCATGTTTCTGTGGTGGATCCGCCGTTGAACTAGAACGCGACACTGAGACCGCGGCACTGGTCAACTCTGTTTTCCAAAGGTTAATGGGCTGACATTGCAAATGAACATACATATTTCGGGGTCCATATATCCCTCTTCAGATTGAACTGGGCTTCCTATCATATATTTTCGGAAAGCCCCAGAAGTCTATTTTCTAGGCATTTTTTACGGATTACGATTCCGGGCTTTCTAGAGGGAGTTATGCACGTTTCCGTAATGGTGCGCGAGGCTGGAAACAGAACCGCGGCAGATGACTTTGTGCAGAACACCCAATTTTCGAGGGGCATATCTCCCTCCTCAGATCGAACCATATCAAGCTCTATATATATTCAGAAATCCCGGGAAGTCTACTTTCCAGAGGTTTTTACGGAATGCAATTCCGGGTTTTCTAGAGGAAGATATACGCGTTTCCGTAACGGTGCGCGAGGCTGAAAAATTTCACGGTCGCTGCCAAGGTCGCCCCCATCAATAGCCAACATGCCAGCAACCTCCTCAGCATCAAAAGGGTAGAGAAGTTCGCCCCCTTGCTGGTTGCTACCACAACAGCGACTTTGGGGGCAACCTTCCGTTGTCAGGTTGGATTTTAAGCCATTTTTGAGGGGCAAATATGTCCTTTCACACCCCAATTCGTCCCCACACTTTCCCTAACTATATAAACACCTCTTTCCTTTCTTCTCTACAACAAGAACACACCAAAAACACACCAAAAAAGAACACAGCAGCTGCACTTCATCTTCTTCCCCAAACCAAGAGAGAGAGAAGCTTCCAAGCTCCCATGGAGGTTCTCCTCCATGGGAAGCTCACCACCACCACTTTCTACCCATCATCCACCACTTTTGAGAGTTGATTGCAAGGAGATAGGAGTGGTCTATGACCAATTTCGAGCTAGGGATTCATGGAGCTCTTGGAGGGATTTCTTCAATGGTTGTCTCCTTAAAACTCATTCTCTTTGTATTTCATGTTTTCTTGATTGTGTAATCCCCACTTGGGAAATATTGTAAACCTTATTTGTGCTCAATATATGTTGGTTGTTTTTATATTCATTTGGGTTTTGATTTATTCTTGTTATTATTGCATAATCTCTTGTCTTGATATGCATGTGTGTGGAGATTGGAAATTGATATGTGTTCATGGATGAGATTAGGAGTAGATTAACTTAAATTTAGGAGTAGTTGTAATCAAATATCCTATTTGTGTATATATGTCTTTGGAAGGTCGAAATGCCTTGTTTTGATGGGATTGAGTGTTTGTGGGTTTTTGGTTGTGCCTAAGAGGACCAATCCGGGTACAACCTTAACCACTTAGCTCTAAAGAATGGATGAAACTTGTTTTATGCATGACCGTGCTAGAATAGGCTTTGGCTTATGTTCATATGCTTAATGGTAGGGACTTGAGGCACAATTGCTCTAGCCATGACCTTTGGGGAGTGATTCGTTTCTCGAATCCCTTAGTTGAGATTACAAGCACAATTGCTCTAGCCATGACCTTTGGGGAGTAATTTGTGTTTGTGAATATCTTAATTGAGAGAATAGGCCCATAACTTGAATTGGATGTCCTTAAAGCCTAACAACCGCTATTTGTGCACTTATGTATGGTAAACCTATTGAACCTTGTGTGATCATTATCATGCATCTCTCCAAACCACCATTTTATTATTTGTCTCGTTAAACACAATTCTCACCCCTCCATATTCCTTTTATTTTTATTTGCATTCTTTATTTTACATTTCCACACACACCACACCGTAATATGCATACACCACACACACACCATTCTCACCACATCCGCATTCTATTTACATTGCTTTAAACAAACTCTAGAACTCGATACGGTTGACGGATGACACCTCCCTGTGGACGATACCCTTGCTTGTTGCTATACTAGTCTCTAGTCACTTGCATTAAGAAGGTGAACTTTAAATATAAATGTTTTGACATGCAAAACGAAACTTGTCAAAATGGCGACACTTGTCACAATGACAATGAAAAAGTGATGAATTGGTAGTTTTAATTAATAAATTTTGATGTTCGTGGTATCAATGGTATTTGTGGTGTCAGCAGTGCCGGTCCTGACTATTTCGAGGCCCCTGGGTGAAATCAAAAAAATGGGCCCCATACTAACAAAATCATCTCAACTTCATCCCAAAATAAAAATAAAAATTAAAAAATCCATAATTTTTACGTCTCCAGTTGCATTTGGTATATATAATCCATGAAATCATTTTTGTTTTTTTGGTTTCACGTATCATATGCATCGGAAACAGGGGTGAAACCAGAAATTTATTTCTGAGTAGGATGTGGACAATTTCATATAGATAAAAAATTACTATATAATAAATAAAAAAATCGTTTTGATGGCGAATCTCGATGGTTTAAGAGAATTTTCATTAGTTAAAATAAAAAAGTATACATAATGAGTCTTACCCTCAAATATATATTCTAACCAAGAAAAAACATAAGAAAATAAAAAGGAAATACGCTTGCAATGTAAATACAATAAGATCCTACTTAAACTTTGACTTCTGAGGCTTCAAAGAAGCAAAAACATCTATTACCGAATCCAAATTTGTAAAAACAAGTTCTCTTTCAATATAAACAACCATACAATTCTCAAGAAACTTGTCATCCAACTTGTTGTGCAAAGACGTTTTGACAAGTTTCATAGTCGAAAATAAAAATTAATTTTACATTTAATTTTACAACATAAAGTTTAAAATAATAATAATAATAATAATAATAAAACTTACGGTTTTATCATACCGACGTCTTTATACCTCCACAAATAAAAAAACTATGAAAACTCATAAACTTGAAATTCTTGGAGACTTGGAGATTAATTATATGGTAAATCTACTGTTTTTGGTTTGTTGTTAAGGGTTTAAAATTTCCCAATTTGATTATTGAGATTGTAAAGGGTTAAAATTTCTCAATTTGATCTTTCACTTGGTTAAGGAAATACAATGTGCTTTAATTAGTTTGATGCATGTTTTTAAGTTATTGGGCTATTATTAAGATAAAAAAAAATATGGTAAGGTAAGTTAGAATTGGAATTGGGCTGGAATATACTTAGAATTAAATTAGGTGTATTTAAAACAATTAAAAATACTTATTTTTTATTTTCAAAAAGCTAGGGTGGGCTGTAGGGTGGGCTACAGCCCACCCTAGCCATGCCTAATTCCGCATATATATATATATATTTTTTCCAATGATGACTTTTTACAATGTATACTTTGAGCATATTTGATGAAATTTAATTAAATATATTGAATATTCCTGATTTGATTTTTTGTATAGATGAAAAAAACATTGAAATACATTTGTGAAAAAAAAATTGAAAATTTTTCGGGAGCAAGATAGGTTCACTAATGACTTGACTAACTGTTGGCAAATTTCTTTGTATGTGTTGTTCGGAAAGAGAAGGACTCAATGATTATTCGTTTGTTGGAACTAGATGTAAAATTTTTGGTAGATAGGTATCCCATAAAAAAATGTCTTTCAGGGAATGAGCAAGACCGAGTCATTTCTCATGAACAATAGCTATGGGACTTGATATTACCACTTGGATCTAGAACTTACATGCCAATGCTCACAACTTCGATAGCCATTCTAGTGATTTGGAGGAGATCTCTCGAAAAGTATTTAGTGCCCATTTCCATCATTTCGATTTTTTTAAAGATAAAACATTTAAAAATAGGGAAATATAAGAAAAAATGGTTCTCAAATCCAAAAAATTTCCAGTTTTTTTACCAAATGTGTATTTTAGTTTTCTTATTATGCATACAAAAAATCTCATCAAAAAACATTCAATTACATGCAATTCCACCAATGGTGCTCATTGTATTAAAAAAAAATGGGTGCTGATAAGAAAAGTTATATATATATAATTATTGTTAACAACCATTTATTTACTATAATTTACCCGGTACCGTCTAACTACAGTGTTAGAGTTTTCCCCACACAGCGGCACTATCATGGCCTAAACAGGGTACTCACTAAGTGACTGTCCACAGACGATACAAGGACCTTTAAGCCAAAGGACCAATATCCATTTTCTGATGTGCAGGATCCTCTACTAGAGGCAAGCACAGAGCATACTTAGATAATTACAGACTGATATCCATCATCTAGATAAATATTGAAGAAGAAGATGAAAGAGTTTAGAAAGCCATTTAAGATAACACAAAGTTTTTATATAAACTGGACTTAACTTGATTTTACAAAGGAGGGGCTCCCCATATATAGGAGGAGAAGATAAGCTAAAAGCTTACAAAGCTTACATGATAATCACGTGAACGTGATAAGGGTTCTACAAGTACAGATAGTGGATAAGTCAAACATCAAACCAAAGGACAAAATGAAAAGTTCACATGTCCGTGAAAACAAAACATATACAGACAAACAAAACCTAATACAACCAAAATACAAACAAACAAACTTTAAAAGTTTGTAATCAAACTACAAGCAAACAAATGTAAATAGTAACACCAATAGTAACACATGTGATAAGCTTTGCTGATTGAGTGTTGTCAGTCCATGAACTAATTGTTGTCTGCACGAGCTTGGAAAAATCATGGGCTTGACAGATTGTAATTGATGTGATCTTCATCATCAGAATCTGTAGCACCACATATCCAACAGGGCCAAAAAGTAGTCTGAGTGTCTAGGGCCATAGGGTCTTGTAAGTCCTGTAAAAAATCTTCTGGTACTGGATTCCAGCTTGGGGGCCAGCTTTTAGAGGAATCTTTGGGCACATCTGGGAGGATCAGACATTCATCTGTATAGACACCATTAGTATCACAAAGAAAGTTTAACAGAGGAGTCTGAAGCTCAGTGGGATACAGATGTGAATAGTCAAAAGTGGTGTGCCATTCATAATTGATGTTGTGTGTCCAAAGAAGCCTTTTGTGTGGATTGTAACGATAGGGCCTGTGAAATATCCAAATGCAGGATACAGAAGAGGCTGTATCAGGATCAAGTTTCCAAAGGTTGTATTGTCCCATGAGTTTGGTGAGTTGAGTTCTCCAATAAGACAATGAATCAAACAATTGAAGGAATGTCCATAAGAGGGAGTGTTGTTGAGCTGGATCATGGAGATGACCATATAAGTCCTGAAGAGGGAAGACAATGGCATGATGATGGAGGACTGATAAACACCATAAAAACCATAAAACTCGAGGAGTGAAATAATCAAAGGAAGGCATCAGGAAGGGATCAAGGAAAGGTTTTGTTGGGTTGATGAGAGTGTGATGACTTCCTGTCTGGAGTTCTGTCAAGTAGACAATGAGATGAGACTTTGCGAAATCTTGGATTTGATCAAGGGTAGGTTGTTGAATTGGGGGAAGTGTTTGTAGTAGCTCTGGTGGAAAGGTTAGGTTGGTAAGAGCTGGGAGACCTGGTGAGGGATCTGATGAGGAGGAGGCTGAAATAGCCATAAGGACTAATGGAATTCGTCTACTTGAGGTAATGAGATGGACTGGTTGAGGCCTGAAAAGCATGTCTGCAATTATATTGTGTTGGCCTTTCACATGTTTAACAGTGAAGTCATATCTGGAGAACCAGTCTTTGAGTCTCAACAGTTGAGGATTAGGAGGAATCTTGTTGCGGAACTCGAGGATATTGGGAAAAGATGAGTTGTCCATTTCCACAATAAAGTTTCTTATCCTGAGGTGAAAATCAAACTTTTGGATTCCATTTTTCACTGCGAGAATCTCTTTGTAGATAGTGTGATATTGTTGTTGGACAGGTTTGAATTGTTCGCTAGCATGACCACAATATCTTCTTTGACCATCTTTTTCTTCGATAAGGATGGCACCCCAGTAGGTGTCACTGGCATCAGTCTGGAGGATTATTTGGCCGGTGGACGGAATAGTGAGAGCCAGTGGAGACTGTGTAATTTTCTTTAGTTGGATTATTGCATCAGTGTGTAGAGCACTCCAGGGAGGAGGTTTCTTCTTTAAATGAATAGAAAGAACTGAAGTGTAATGACTAACTCTAGGAATGAAATCTCTAATGTAATTAACAATTCCAAGGAACTGTTGAATTTGCTTGTGTGTGAGATTTGAATCAAGAAAATCAAGGAGTTGTGAGGCCAGATGAGGACCAGGACGGTATTGACCATTTGCAATATGCATACCAAGAAATTCTATTTCTTTTCGGCCAATCATACTTTTCTTTTCTGAAAGCATAATACCATACTAATTGAGTAAATCATGGAAATGATGAAGGAGTTGGGTATGTGAATTCTCATCTGTAAAAAACATGAGGATATCATCAATGTAGAGCAGTGCTAAATGGAGAATATGATGAAAGATCCTGATGATGGCCTTTTGAAATAAGGAAGGGGCTGTCTTGAGACCGAATGGGAGGACGGTCCATTGATACTGGACATTAGGAAGACAGAAAGCTGCCTTGTATCTATCACTAGGATGGATACCGATTTGCCAGAAAGCTTATTTGAGATCGAATTTGGAGAAAATGTTTGCACCTGGGAGTTGTGAAAATAGCATATTGGTTATGGGAACAGGGAATTTGTCACTCTGTAGGAAGAGATTGAGAGGCTTATAGTCAATGACTAATCTTTTCTTGCCTCTGATCTGTTCTAAACGTTTTTCAACTTAGAAAGCTTGACATGCCCATGGTGAAGAGGTGTGTTCAAAAAGACCTTGCTGAAGCAAGATATCACATTCTTCATTTGCAAGTTTGAGGTCAGAGGGTGACATGCCAGAATGGGTGGCTTTTGTGGGGTTAACATTTTCATTGAGCTTGAAGGGTAGCTTGATGAAGAAGTCTGGATTTTTCCACAAAGGATTAGGGTGTTGTAATTCAGCATGACTGTTAGAGCAAAACTACTTACTGAAGTAGTTTTCTTTGGATTTGTTCAAATGAGGGTTGGATTTCAGACAAAGGGAAGATTTTGGGAATGTTTGAAAATGATTTGAACTCTTTTTTGTATCTGATTCCCTTGGGTAGAAGACGGAGGGATTTGCATTGGCAATAGACATCCCATCCAATGAAGATATCTTTGTCAGGCAAAGGTGTTCCAATAACATGGACCCAAATGGTATAAGATGGGAAAATCTCAATACCAATCTTGTTTCTGGTAATTAGATTAGTAGTGAATATCTTTCCATCAGCTGCTTTGAAATAACGGATAGAGGGTTTCCATGCTGCAGGAGGGAGGATTCTAAGATTCATCATGGTGTTATGAGATCTGTGTCGAAGTAGGTAATGGCATCAATTGGCTTGGAATATTTGTCAGGGAGGATGTGGATTGAAGCTTGGGGTCCTGACTAGGAAATGATCTGTGAAGCCTGGTAGGATTCATAGATTGAGTCAGCATCAGAAGAGGAGGCAGAGTATTCTGAATCTGTTGTTGTAACATCTGTGTCCTGAAGCACAAAGCTTGTGCTTTGATCAACAACTTCTTGTTCAGAATAGATGGATTCCACATCAGCATCAGTTGGAATGTCATCCGCCAGTTGTTCAATCTGATGAACTAATTTTGCTGACTTTGCCTTTTTGTTGGGGCATTTCTTTGCATAGTGACCCTTTTGTCCACAGATGAAGCATTTCTAGGACTTGGTTCATGCATGCTTGGACTTCTTCTTGAAATATTTGAACTTTTTGTTGTTGTTGTTCTTGTGCTTGGATTTGGAATGTTGAAAATGGTTTTTCTTCTTTGTCTTGCAGGTACATGTGTCTTTGGATTTGCACTTGATTTGTAGAGAATGTTGCTTACAACTGGTTTCATATCTTCATCCTTCTCGTAACATCTTGGAGAAAACCTTCTGTGTGACACAGAGTTTTTCTTCCAATGCACTCAAAGAGTACATATGGATTTCACCAAGTGTTGTATCATTGAGAGTTCTGTCAGAAGCATCAATCTTTCTCTGTAACTCATCATAAAGTTCTTTTGGAAGAGAATTCATATAAACCCGCTTAAGACTTTGATCATTGATTCCACCAAGGATGTGGAACCTGCTTGACATCTTTTTGTAGTGAAACATGATGTCTTTCTTTCGGAGAGAGCAACAATGCATCTCAAAGAATTCCTGTCTGGTTTGTTTATAGAAATGATCAGGATCACCAAGAAATTCTTTGAATATGTAACCCATAGGCTGAGAAGCTAGAGGTACTCGGACAAACTGGAGTTGTCTGTATTCTCCGAGGGCTTGATACCAGTCTCTGAGAGAGCCTGTGAAGCGAGAAGCAAATTCTCTGAGAATAGCTTCGAGATTCTGTTCTGATTTTGCCATTTGTAAGTCTAGCCATGCACTCATTTCAGAAATCTTCTTTCTCCAAGAGTCTGGAGAGGAATTGTCAAGATTAAACCAAGGACCATTGGTAGGCTTGGTACTATGAGGCTGACCTGGGACATTTTCTTGTGGTTCTTCCACATATGGACCAGTGGAGGCATCATCAGGAGTATCATAAGTATGAACAGATGGCTAGGGATCTGTCCTTGAAGCCATGAAAATTTGGGTAAGATCTGTTTGATCAGGATCTGGAGTAGAAATGTCTAGAATAGTGTTCCAGGAGATTGTGATGAAGTAGTGGAGATAGAATTTGATTCTAGGTCTGAAGATGTGGGAGAATGGTGAGAAGTATACAGGGCAGGCCTGTATTGGTATGAGGCTGGTTGTTTGTCTTTTCTGGTGTGGGAGGACCTTTTTTGTTGGTTTTTTCTTCTTTGGAGGAGAAAGAGGAGGATACTTTCGAAAAAGTTCTCCGGTGGATTTGAAATATTGAGAATCATCTGGTGGTCTGGATGAGGAAGGGTATGGTGGTGGTGAAGGGAACATCAAGGTCTGAGTGTATGGTTTTGGCACATAAGGAGGTGGAGCAGGATGGATATGATCTCTGTTTAGTTGGTATAGCTGTTCTCTGAGTCTTTTGATCTTTCTTTCTTTGTGGTCAAAATCAGGGCCAAAGTAGCCATGATTAATGTATCTGTGAAGATCAGCATCTAATTTGGAGATCTTGGACTGAAGATCAATGGAGAAGTCTCTGAAAACTGTATCCATTCTTTGGAGGCTATGTTCATGTTGAGAAACATGATGGGAGACTCGATCAATCTTCTGATCAATAGAGTTAAGAACTCTATTTTGTATCCTAGCATTATAGGTTTGCTAGTTGAGAACTTGCTCAGCCTGTGAGGGATGTTTTAGAGATCCATCAGGTAAAACTTCAGTGGATTGGATGAAAGGTCTGAAAAATCTGTTCTTTTCTAGGTTGGAGGAGGGTTCCAGAGGAGGAAAATATTGATCATAGTTGGAAGCCATGTAACATGGAATGGGTTGAGGTTGAGGTTGAGGTTTAGAGTGAATCTGTGGTTCTGGTTCAGGAGGCAGTAGTCCTTCAGATCGCAAGATCTGTAGAGCTCTGTCATATATGGGCAGAGGTTTGTTTTTAATGGGATGGAGGCCTATCCAAGGGTTGTTTTTGTCATCAGGTTTGTGTGGTTTACGAGAGGGTTTGCAAGGTGTTAAGTAACCTTTTAAACAGTCTCGACATTCACAATCTGCATCACACATGTCAGGGTCTACTTCCCAAATGAAGTGACCATTGATTTTGTCTGTAAAGATTGGAGATTCATCAGCTTCAAAGCTGTGGATAGGAATATCATCTTCTGTGGTGACTGGTCTGATCATCAGGGCTTGGAAGATAGGAGGAGTACTGGAACTAGAGGAGGCTTCTGGATCTACAAGTGGTTTGTAGATTGTCTTGATAGAACCATCAGGTTCTCTGGTATACTCAGTGTCTGTGGCAACCACTGGAGTATTGTTCTGGAAAGCCTTCTCATAGTTTGTGATCCATTCAAGTGGCATGATCTTCGTGAGCTTGTCCTTTGGTAACTGTTTTGGAATTTGGATGATGGTAAGGACTTCATCTTCTCTTTCTGCTTTGATGAAAATGGTATCGCCAGAGTGACCTGGGATAGGAAGATCCAGGGCATGATCTTGGAGACGATAGGCAATCTGGTGGTGGAGAGTAGCCATGTAGGAATTGGGTAGCATTTCTGCACCCAAAATCTGGAGCTGTACTTTGAGACAGTTGTGGAGGTTGGTATCCCTTAAAGGGATATTGAAGTTGGGGTAGTATGTAAGTGATATACTGCCAGCATGAAGCGTTGTGAGACAAGTACCAATAACTACTTGCTCATATTGCTTATAAACAGTGTTAAGCAGAGCAACTCTTGCAGTAACTGGTATTCCTTTCCTTCCATGCAAGGTAAGGATAATTCTAACTGCACCAAAGTGAAGGTGGGAATAACCTTCTTTGATCCATTGGTCAATCAAATGTTGGCCAATTTCAAGATCAACATACTGCTCAGCTGGGGAAGCTGGGATGAGGCGGTTGTCAAGGGCTGTTGACTAGATGTATTCTTTGACTGGAGGAGATTTGTGTCGGACAAGGTGGGTGACTTGTCTGGCTAGAGATTTAGATCTTTTTAAGATGTTGTAAGGATTTAACAGTGGGACAGAGGTTTCATTTATTTGAGCGGAATCTGGGATGTGTGCATATTCTACAAGGTTTTGTATTTTTGCTGACTGAGTTCTTCTGATAGTAGGTGGGTGAGAAATAGAGGAAGAGAGACGAACAGGAGCTAAAGGAGTATGAGTAGTGTTTTTCATATGACTTAAACACTTCTCTTTAATATATTCTCTATCTGATGAAATAACAGTCTAAATCTTTTCCTGGACTCCAGGTGGGAGGCTCTGATACCACTTGAGCTAGAAAAGATATCTTGTCTAGTCTAGGCCCAGTTTACCTTTTAATCCTTTCTGTTATAATAATAATAATAATAATAATAATAAAAAAAAAAAAAAAAAAGTACATGTATCAATTCACAACATCATTTTCGATTTTTTGTGTAAGATTATTTCCCTTTTTTAATTAAAAGGAAAAAACTAATGTAAAGTTTGAAAACAAATATATATAAATATATATATATATATATTATCAAATTTTTTTTTTCATTTACCATTAACGTGGACTGCCACATTGGGTGGTTATTAAAGATTTTATTTTTTTATTAAACAAAAATTAATAACTTTTCTATTTTATTTAAAAAAGAAAAGAAATGTAAGATCATAATACTAGAGATGTGACCATACCTAATACTATTAATTATATTTCAAATTGAAAATTATTTAATCAATAAATGATTCATTGAGTAAACATGTGTCTTAAAAACTTTCTCAATCAAAATAAATATTTAATTTAATCCTTACATGTTCCTTAAACGTAATTTTATAAACAACAAATTGAGACCGTTGAACCAAGAATGCACTGTCAAATTAAATTGATTTGGATTTGATCATATAAATCAAATCAAATCAAAATAATGTTTTTTTAATATTCCTATGTGCCATCATTTATAATTGACCTAATTGATTAATTTGATCCTATACTAGGGATGACCATTTTCCCCTGGAGCCCCAAATCCCTGCTCCCCCATTCCCATTTGGGGGAATATGGGGATGGGGAATATTATATATAATATGCTAATATATTTTTATTTTTTTATTTTCAATATTTTTATTCTTACTAACTATATATACATCTTTATTATGTAATTTTTGTATTGGATGTTATTTTGTATTTGAATTTAATGGATTGTGCGTTTTTTTTATTATGTAATTTTTACTGATACATGGAAAATGGGGGAATGGGGAAACGGGGGACCCGGAGGAAATGGGAAAACGGGAAAAAATGGGGATAAACGGGGAAATAGGGATGGGGTTGGGGGAACCTCCCCCCAAAAATTACCCCATCCCCATTTTCCCTAAATGGGGAAATGGGGGAGATAGGGGAGGGTTTGGCAAATGGGGATGGGGATGGGAGGACCTATATCCATCCTCATTTCCCCATTAGCCATCCCTATCCTAGACTATCCAAATAATGTTTTTTTTTATAGCAATATATATATATATATATAATTACATTATATATATATATATTATAATGAAGAATTATACTAAAAAAAGATTACGTATGTTATATATATATATATATATTGGTCAAGGTAAAGTAACTTAAATTTGTGATTTAATTTTTTGACTTCATTCCCAACCACTCGTATGCTCTTAATCTAATGGTTAAGATTGAAATGCATTTAGAACTTTAGTTTAAGAACAAATTAATGGTTTGATGTTGAAATTAAAAATTAAGTCACAAATTTAGAAAGAATTATACTAAAAAGAGATTATGTATGTAACATATTTGTAAGCAAGTATAAACATAAAAAATCAAGAAATAGATAGCTGTGACATATGAATATATTAAATTTATTAAATTTTAAGACATGATACATAACTAAACTCAATTACACATTAATGCATTTAATTGGCAGTTGACTTGACTAATGCACATCACCTCTTAGCACATGTGATTGTGCACCTCCTTTCCACATTGGTGGTCAGGGGTTCGAGTCTCATATACACATTTTAGATTCATGTGTGAGGAGTTTTCTCCCGATTTGTGAGAGTAGATATTCGGGCCGTACATATATTATTTGATCTTAGTAGGTTCCGATAGTCCTATTGTAATAATTGTAAATTATAGTACTTAAAAAAAAGGGTTGATTGCCAACAGGGGCGTAGCTTAGCTGCTCGAATCCTACCAATTGCGAAAGTTTTTTTTAAAAAAATACCTAGTCCCGAATTAATAGATATTGTCAAAAAAAAAAGAAAAAAAGAATTGACTTGTCTAATCATACCACACCTATTTATTATTTCAAATCACAAACTCTTTTTACTACAACTTGAAAAATACTTTTACAAATTTAGGACTCGTAAGAAATGAACGTGACTCGAATCTAACTATCTTATTGACATGGGTATAAGTAGGCGAGGGCCACCTCGATTTCTATATATTCAACTTCAATTTAATTACCTATATATAATTTTTTTTTTTTTTTTAAGTATTACACGATTATATAAATTCTTGGTTTTTTTAAGAGGGAAGAGTACTCAAACCTACAACCTTATGGTGCAGGTATGAGGGATTTTACCACCAGATCAACCTTATCTTGTCAATAGCGTATATAGAATTGAATGAAAAATTAGTAGATAACCTATGAAATGTCAAAGTTATGAGTCTACCAAAGTTAGATGGCCTTCAAACTGAAATAATCAAAGCCAAGAATTGATGAGTTTTATGTCCATACCACACTGTAAAAATGAAAGTGTTTGATGAAATGCCTAAGTCAGAAACGAAGAACAGAGTAACTAGAAGAAGAAGAATAAGAAGAAGCCATTGCAGCTTCAGAGAAAACTAAAGAGAGCTCAATTGATATTTTTTGATTGATTGATTCGGACTGAGCACTTGCTCATATTTATACAGTCACGCAAATTGTATGCTCACACAGATTCCTTAGAGATAAGGTTTGTTAGTCAGATTGCCACATAAGCATTCTGTTACATTCTGTTATGGCTCTGAGACTCTTTTTCCGCCAAAATGAACTGACCAGCTGATGATTGATTAATCATGATGATCACGCCAGATCATCATGATGAAGCTGCTTCTGATGAGTTGATTGGTTGCAGTCTTGTAGACTCAGCTGGTGAGTGAGCATCATTATTGTGAGTTGGTGACTGATACCAATTATCAACTCTAACAAACACCTATTTATTGCCTAACCATACCACACCTATGTATTATTACAAATCACAAATTCTTTTTACTACACTTTGGAAAATACTTTTACAAATTTGGAACTCATAAGAAATGAACGTGACTCGAATCTAAGTATCTTATTGACATGGGTATGAGTAGGCAAGGGCCACCTCGATTTCAGTATATTCAACTTCAATTTAATTACCTATATATTATTTTGTTTTTTTTTTTTTTTTTTTTTTTTGTTTTTTTTGAAG
The DNA here is from genome assembly GCA_954870605.1 of Acer campestre. NCBI lineage: Eukaryota > Viridiplantae > Streptophyta > Magnoliopsida > Sapindales > Sapindaceae > Acer > Acer campestre. The sequence goes on along the minus strand of OX940808.1, from coordinate 6,645,789 downwards.
TATTACACAATTATATAAATTCTTGATTTTTTTTAAAGAGGGGAGAGTACTCAAACCTGCAACCTTATAGTGCAGTTATGAGAGATTTTATTACCAGGTCAACCTTATCTTGTCAATAGCGTATATAGAATTGAATGAAAAATTAGTAGATAACCTATAAAATGTCAAAGTTATGAATCTGCCAAAGTTAGATGGACTTCGAACTAAAATAATCAAAGCCAATAATTGATGAGTTTTATGTCCATACTGTTGTAAATAGGTGGCTTCCACCATTATGCATGGCTTGGCAAGTGTCAATAAAGTGAGAAGATGTGTCTCAAGGTGGCATTATTTAGATAGAAAATTACAATATGTACCCCTTTATTTGTTTGACTATATATATATGGTCTCTCTTGTAAAATGGGCTGTTGCTCTCTCAATATTAGTAAATGGATTACATGTTCTCACTCTCGTTTTCTTCTCTTCTCTAATCTGATGGTGTCTATCTTATTTTATGATTTATTATTCATTATTTCTTATTTATTCATCTCTTCTTCAATAATCTCTTACTCTATTATTCTTTGATTCACAACACGTTATCAGCACGAATGCTGTTATTCCCAAAACCTGAAGTTTTGAATTTATTATTACTGGAACCTGAAGTTCCTAGATTTATTACTAGAACCTGAAGTTCTGAATTTATTACTACTGGGACCTGAAGTTCCTAAATTTATTACTAGAACTTGAAGTTCTGAATTTATCACTACTGGGACCTGAAGTTCCTAGATTTATTACTAGAACCTGAAGTTCTGAATTTATTATTATTAAAACCTGAAGTTTCCAAATGTTTATTTATTAATACCAGAACCTGCAGTTCTGAGTAAAACTTTTTCGCATTTTACTTTTATGCAATTTATTTTACTGCATTTTATTTACTTTTAAGCAATTTACTTTCCCGCATTTATTTATTTATATGCTTTTATGATATTGGCCATGCCAACCAATCAGAACCTGCAGTTCTGGATTTATTTATTTATTTATATATTTATTTATTTATTTATTATTATTTTTTTCCCGCATTTATTTATTTATATGCTTTTATGATATTGGCCATGCCAACCAATCAAAACCTGCAGTTCTGGATTTATTTATTTATTTTCGCATTTGTTATTACGCATTTTATTTTACGCAATTTTTTTTTAAACAATTTGGTTACCCATCAAGAACCTGAAGTTTATGAATTTATTTATCATTACCGGAACCTGAAGCTTCTGGATTTATTTATTTACAAATATTTGTTTATATATCTGAAGGTATAAATTCTTTGGATTTTTGTCAGACTAGAAGTTCTGACCCCGATTGTGATTTTCGGATAACCAGAAGTTATAATAATGTCAAAGCTTGTAAATTTGAAATTTACTGCACTGGAAGTGTCTGGGGACAATTACGATCTGAAAGCCCAATACCTAACGGTCACAGAACCAGAAGTTCTATGGCAAGAACTAAAAAGACCGATTTGATAACCAACCAGAAGTTGCATTACCAAATGCCAGGTATCAGTGGCAACATTTACGTTTTCAAGACTTTAGATCAGTCTCTAAGTATAATATTGCTTTATTCAAAATCACTACACAGCTGAAATTGTGTGGTCAGGACGTAATCCGAAATCATTAATAAAAATAGTAAATTTTCTCCCCTATTCATTTTATCTCATTATTCTTCTTCATCTTATTTCTGTTATATTATCTATTATTTTAATTTTATGCATCTATTTAATTTTATGCAATTTATGTATTTGAATATGCCAACTAACCAGAACCTGAAGTTTCTGGATTTGTATAAATTATGTGTTGAGCCTAACTAGGTCAACCGTTAAGTTTCTGGAATTTAAACCAAGTTCGGCTAGACCGACTAATCAGAACCTGAAGTTTCTGGATTTGTATAAATTATGTGTTGAGCCTAACTAGGTCAATCGTTAAGTTTCTGGAAATTAAACCAAGCTCGGCTAGACCGACTAACCAGAATCTGAAGTTTCTGGATTTATTATTATAATATTTAAGTTGGCACGGTTTTACAAACCGATTAGAATCTGAAGTTCTAAATTTTAAATTTTAGTAAAAATATAGAGTTCTGGATTCATTAATATGTACATGAATGTCATATTTGAGACCTGAAATTCCAAAATTCGAATTCTAAATAGAACTTGAAGTTCTAATTTTGAATACGAAATATTGAATCTGAACTTGAAGTTCTTAAGTTTTGAACATGAAGTTCTAATCAGACTTGAAGCTCTGAATTTAATTTAAATTGTGACATTAAAAATTTTATGTCAAAGTTTAGAACCAGAAATTTTGAATTGGGTCAAGTTACGATTCTTTCATCTAGAAAGTCAATTTGTATTTTCTATTTAGAACCTGAAGTTTTCAGAATTTTATGAACCTGCAGTTCATGGTCGAACCGGAAGTTCGAAAAATCAATATGATTCATAATTTTGTTTTATAAAGTGATATTTTCATATCTATATGTTTATACTTTTGATCACTCTATCTGATATGCACTTTTATTTATTTTTGTTTTGTTTTGTGAATAGTTATGTCTTTAAACGATAAGTTGGGTGATATTGAAAAGCAAGATACATGAGATATATGTCTGGCCGATAAGTGCAACGACACATACGATTCTACGGAATCAGAAATGTTTTCTGAATTTAACTTGCTCAAAGCAAATGTTAATACAATATCGGGTCCAGCAGATCTGATAGAAGGCTCCAGTAGAGCCATGATATTGTTACCAAACGATATTAAAATATGTATCAGTGATGCTTTATATCCAAGTAGATCCAGAAGAAATCTATTTAGTTTCAAAGATATACGGGGTAATGGATATCACATAGAAACTATAAGTGATGAGAATATTGAGTATCTGTGCATTACTTCTCATAATTCAGGCCAGAAACTCATTATGGAAAAGCTACGTGGTTTATCATCTGGATTATATTACACTCTTATAAGAGGTGTAGAAATTTATGCAGTTATAAACCAGAAGTTCCCAGATCCAAAAATATTTATGCTTTGGCATGACCGTCTTGGTCACCCGGGATCTACAATGATGCGTAGAATCATTGAAAATTCTCATGGGCATCCATTAAAGAACCAGAAGTTTCTTTTATCCTATGAAAATTTATGTACTGCATGTTCACAAGGGAAATTGGTAATAAAAACATCCCATTCTAAAGTTGGTTTTGAATCCCCATCATTCCTACAAAGGATTCAAGGGGACATATGTGGACCTATTAATCCACCAAGTGGACCGTTCCGCTATTTTATGGTCCTAGTTGATGCATCCAGCAGATGGTCACACGTTTGCTTATTGTCAACACGCAATGTTGCTTTTGCAAGATTACTCGCACAGATTATCAGGCTTCGGGCACATTTTCCTGATCATCAAATCAAATCAAATCAAATCAATCCGCCTTGATAATGCTGGTGATCGAATTTACTCCCAAGACATTTGATGAATATTGCAGATCAGTTGGGATTGATGTTGAACATCCAGTTCCACATGTTCATCCTCAGAAGGGATTAGAGAATCACTTATCAAGTATCTCCAGGTAATTGCGAGAACTTTATTATTTCGATACAATTACCAATTTTTATATGGAGACATTCTATTCATCTCTAACTCACTGTTTATCATTATAACTTACCATTACAACTTGTAATTGGTCATAGACATGCATTAGATAATTATTAATCAGTTACTTGATATATTAAAAGTAACAAAATTTTATAAGTTGCTATCTCATAAACCCCGGCCGGGTGATTGTTCCTGAAGAACGATCTGAGTAGAATGCAACAAATATATCATCTGATGCATATCATAAGTTTGTAAACATTTTATTTCGAAATGTATTGTTCCCAGAAGAGGAAAATAAATTATCAGGATCCTAATGTAAACAAGGCTCGAGTTATGAATACATCCACTTTCTCTAAATCAACTCTATAAGAGTTAGATATACCTAAAGAGACATAAAGTCCCTGAAGTGACTAAATCCATTGAAATGGAAGAAATCTCAACAGAGATTCAAGTATATTGAAATTGAGAAAATTTCTAAAAATCATATGTGAGAGATGTGGAATAGTAAAGAAACAATCATTAGCGATACATTTTCAAATACAGTAGCTACTGAGATAATGATTATGAAACTCATAGTATCAATGATTGTAGACAAAGGCATGATTGTCCTAAATGAAAAGAAGCAATTCAAGAAGAATTGACTGTATAAGCCAAACATATAGTATTTATACCAATAGTTCTATAGACACCTGAAGATGTCAAACTAGTTGGATACTAAAAGGTCTTTATACGAAAACATAATGAGAAAAACGAGATCGTAAGATATGAGGCACGGCTCGTAGTACAAGATTTCTCATAGAAACTTAGTATTCAATAGTGATGAATACGATTACGTTCCGAATTTTTGATAAATTTGGCTGCCTTTAAAAGGCTTGAAATACATCTTCTAAATTTAATAATTATTTATCTATATGATTCACTTAATGCAGATATTTATAATCCCAGAAGGATTTAAAATGCCAGAAGCATGTAAACCGAGATCTCGTAATCTGTATTTGATAAACCTACAAAAATCCTTATATGGATTAAAAACAATCTGGACGGATGTGGTGTAACCGTCTCAGTAAATATCTGATGAAATAAGGGTATAATAATTATATTATACACCCATGTGTTCTTCATAAAATCAGAATTTGGATTTGCTATTATAACAATTTATGTTGACGATATGAATTTAATTGGAACTCCTGAAGAGCTCCTAAAATTGCTGAATATCTGAAAAAGGGAATTTGAAATGAAAGACCTGGGAAAGACAAATATTGTCACAGTTTGAAGATTGAGCATAAATCAAACGGAATATTTATCCATCAATCAGCATATGTTGAAAAGATTCTGAAAGATTCCAAATGGACAATGCTCACCCATTAAATACCCCTATGATTGTTAGAACCCTTGATCCAAAGAAAGATCCATTCCGACCACTTGGAGATGGTGAAAAGATACTTGGTCCTGAAGTACCATATCTTAATGCAATTGGTGCTTTATTATATCTGGCTCAATGTACTACCAGATATTGCATTTTTAGTAAATTTGTTTGCTATATTCAGTTCAGCACCAACTCGAAGACATTGGAATGTGATTAAACATTTTTTTGTTATCTTCGTATAATGAGAGATTTATGATTATATTATTCAAAATCTAACAAATTTTCAGGTTTACTTAGTTATTCTGATGCCAGGTATCAATCTGATTCCCATAAAGCTCGTTCACAAACGGGATATATTTTTACCTATAATGACACAGTAATCTCCTGGCGCTCCACAAAGCAAACTATTATTGCTACATCATCTAATCATTATGAGATCCTTGCACTTCATAAAGCAAGCCGAGAATACGTGTGGCTAAGGTCAGTTATTTATCATATTCAAAATATATGTGGATTTTCATTATCTACAGGAATGCCGACACCGATATTTGAAGATACTGCGGCTTGTATTGCTCAAATTAGAGGAGGATATATCAGAGGAGACAGGAACAAACATATTTCTCCTAAATTCTTCTATACTCATGAACTTCAACAGAGCCGACAAATATACGGATTAATTTTGAAGTTTCCTTCAGGGAGAGCATTCAATTAGGGGGAGCAAAGTTTTGAATTGACATATGTGTACTGTACTCTTTTTCCTTTTACCGGATTTTGTCCCACTGGGTTTTACCGGAAAGGTTTTAATGAGGCAGTTCTGAACACATCCACACCACTTGATCCAGAAGATCATTGTATATATTCTTTGCTAAGGTTTTTATCCCACTGGGTTTTTCCTAGCAAATTAAAATACAAACGGTGGAATCCAAGGGGGAGTGTTGTAAATAGGTGGCTTCCACCATTATGCATGGCTTGGCAAGTGTCAATAAAGTGAGAAGATGTGTCTCAAGGTGGCATTATTTAGATAGAAAATTACAATATGTACCCCTTTGTTTGTTTGACTATATATATATGGTCTCTCTTGTAAAATGGGTTGTTGCTCTCTCAATATTAGTAAATGGATTACATGTTCTCACTCTCGTTTTCTTCTCTTCTCTAATCTGATGGTGTCTATCTTATTTTATGATTTATTATTCATTATTTCTTATTTATTCATCTCTTCTTCAATAATCTCTTACTCTATTATTCTTTGATTCACAACACATACCACACCTATTTATTGCCTAACCATACCACACCCATGTATTATTTCAAATCACAAATCCTTTTTACTACAAATTTGGAACTCATAAGAAATGAACGTGACTCGAATCTAGCTATCTTATTGATGTGGGTATTAGTAGGCGAGGGCCACCTCAATTTTGGTATATTTAAATTCAATTTAATAACCTATATAGAATTTTTTACTTTTTTTTATAAAAAAAAAAAAAAAATCACACAATTACATAAATTCAAGGTTTTTGGGACGGAGAACTCGAACCCGTAACCTCGTGGTACATGTGTAAGGAGTTTTATCATTGGAACAACCTTATCTTGTCAATAGTGTATATAGAATTGAATGAAAAATTAATAGATAACCTATGAAATGTCAAAGTTATGAATCTGCCAAAGTTAGACGGGCTTCGAACTAAAATAATGAAAGCCAAGAATCGATGAGTTTTATGTCCATACCACACCTACTTACTGCCTAATCATACCACACCTATTTATTATTTCAAATCACAAATTCTTTTTACTACACCTTGGAAAATACTTTTACAAATTTGGAACTCGTAAGAAATGAACGTGACTTGAATCTAACTATCTTATTGATGTGGGTATTAATAGGCGAGGGCCACCTCAATTTCGGTATATTCAACCTCAATTTAATAGCCTATTTAGATTTTTTTGTTGTTGAAGTATTACACAATTATATAAATTCAGAGTTTTTTTTTTTTTTTTTTTTTTTTTTTTTTTGGAGGGAGAAGGAATCAAACTTGCAACATTGTGGTGCATGTGTGAGGGGTTTTACCACTAGACCAACATCATCTTGTTAATAACCTATATATAATTGAATGTAAATAGGGGCGAAACCATAATTTTTTTTCTGGGTGGGATGTGGACAATTTCATATAGATTAAAAATTAGACTATATAAAAAAAAAAAAAAATCATTTTGATGGCGAATCTCGATGGTACGAGAGAATTTTTATTAGTTAAAAAAAAAAAAAGTATACCTAGTCAGGGAACATAACGAGTCTTACCCTCAAATACATATTCTAACTAAGAAAAAAAACATACGAAAATAAAAAGGAAATACAAATAATGAGTCTTACCCTCAAATACGTATTCTAACCAAGAAAAAACATAAGAAAATAAAAAAGGAAATATGTATGCAATGTAAATACAATAAGATCCTATAAAAAAATTGACTTCTGAGGTTTAGAAGAAGTAAAAACATCTATTACCGAATCCGAATCAATTGTAAAAACAAGTTCTCTTTTAATATTTAGAACCATTCAATTCTTAAGAAACTCGCCATCCATCTTGTTGCGTAAAGACGTTTTGACAAGTTTCATAGCCGAAAATAAAACTCAATCTTACAATTAATTTTACAACATAAACTTTAAAATAAAAATAAAAATAAAACTTATGGTTTTATCATATCAACATCTCTATACCTCCACAAATCCAAAAACTATGAAAACTCATAAAATTGAAATAATTGGAGACTTGAAGATTAATTTATATGGTAAATCTACTGCTTTTTGTTTGTTGTTAAGGGGTTAAAATTTCCCAATTTGATTTTTGAGTCAGTAAAGGGTTAAAATTTCTCAATTTGATATTTCACTTGGTTAAGGAAATACAGTGAGTTTTAATGAGTTTGATGCTTATTTTTAAGTTATTGGGCTATTATTAAGATAAAAAAAAAATATGGTAAGTTAAGTCAGAATCAAAATTGAATAGAAATATACTTAAAATTAAATGGTGTGTATTTAAAACTATTAAAAATACTTATTTTTTATTTTCAAAAAGATAGGGTGTGGCCATGATTAATTCCGCTTCTGCATGTGCCGTAGAGATGGAATCAAATTTACCCGCCATTACTATACTTAATCTGCAAATTCTAATCAATGAGTATGAGTGTGTGTCAGTGTGTGTTTAATATACAAAGGATGGTGGAGCTTAGGAGAAAAACTTGGCTACACCGGGTGCAACACTCAGCACATGCTTAGTGTTGCACCAAACCAATTAAATTCTGACACCTCATCCAACAATCCATCCAACTCAACCATCCAACTCAACAACCCATCCAAGAAGAAGAGGAAGATCGGCAGCCGGAGGAGGAGTGACGACGGCGACGCTAAGAACGACGCCTAATGCGAAGCAACAACTGCGGATGTGCAGCGACAACGGCGACGTGAAGATCGGAGGAGGACGGCAGAACCCTCCTGTTCCTCTGCAGCTCTTCGTGTCGCCGTTGTCGCTTCTCCTCCAGCATCGTCGCTTTGCGTCCGGCGTCGCTCCTCCTCCGGCTGCCGATCTTCCTCTTCTTCTTGGATGGGTTCTTGGATGAGGTGTCAGAATTTAATTGGTTTGGTGCAACACTCAAAAGTAAAAAGTAGCTACTTAGCCTACTCCTAAATATTTTAGTTTTGTTTATTGAAATACACAAGAAGTCAACAATAGCGTTAGACAGTACATAATAATATGTAGATGTATCCTCTTGTCCTAACATCGAAAAGAGTCTTCTTTAAGTAGAACTTGAATTCCCCACCCACCACTGACCGGGAAGCTGGAGAGGTACCGGCTGTGCTTACATCAACTAATGTCATCGGAAGAAAATGTAAAAAAATGTTAGTGGGCACCCCTACAGTAGTGTGGTTGTGACTGGACAAACTGTTGACATCACAGCAATTTAATGACCTCTTGAAAATTTTCAGCTAATCGGCTGTGTGTCTCCAGTAGGAAGTGAAGGGAATTTAATTATTTGATGAGTGGATTGTAGGTTTTTTTTTTTTTCTTCTTTTCTTTTCTTTTTTCTTTTAAGTGACATATAATGACACATTTTTGTGTGACAAATTTCAAATGTATCACAGTATGTATTATTTTGTTACAAATTATATTATTTGTCATTATGTTTTGTTCAATTTAGACTTTTAAAAAATAATTGTCACAATTAGTTAAAAAAAAATTAATAATTTGTGACAAATAATATAATTAGTCACAAAATTACCCTATAAAAAAAGAAAGATTTTATTTTATAAATAATTAGGTTTTTAAAAGGAATCATAATCAATAAATTTTATTTTATTTGGAAGAAAAAAAAAAAACACCACAATCGTAGTGTTGTTATTTTTTTTCCTTATTCCATATTCACATGTCTCTTGGTTCTCCCTTTATCACTGCCATATCTAGATTTTCTCTTTATTTTCTCTTTTCCTTAAACACACTTTTTAGGTTTGAAACTGTGATTCATCTTTAGAAGTCATTAGGATTGTAGAGAAAATTCTATCTTGATAGAAAAAGGTAAGCTTCTCTTGATTTGATTTTTATTTTTTATTTTTTTAGGGTTTGTTATCTTTTACTTGTTTTTTAGAATTGAAATTTCAAATTCGAGTTTTATATAATAAAAGTTTCTTTGAATAAGATATATTTTTTTATGTAGAGTTATATATATATGTTTAGGGATGTTTCTTAATTTTAATTTTTTTCTCTTTAGTTTCTCCTTTCCTTAAAAATACTTTTTAGGTTTGAAATTGTGTTTCATCTTTAGAAGTCATCAAGACCGTAGAGAAAATTTTATCTTGATAGAAAAGGTAAGCTTCTCTTAATTTAATTTTTTTTAGGGTTTGTTTTCTTATACTTGTTTTTCAATGTCAGAATCTAAAATTCGAGTTTCATATATTGAAAGTTTCTTTTAACAAGATATGTTTTATATATAATTATATATATGTGTTTTGGAATGATTCTTAACTTTAATTTGTTTTTAATTTTTTTCAGGAACCCATAATTATTATTTCATGATTTATAGTTGTTTGTTCTTAGATTTCCACAATACATGATATTTATATGTTGATGTGCATACTAACTGTTCGATTAAATGATTATTATGGCCTGAACAACCAATTGTTTGATGCAGCATTGAAAAAACAAAATTATATCTTATTGAGGTGTTAATAATATACTTTCAACTATTGTAGTTTGTACCTAGGTGAAAAGTTTATTCCAATCTTTTTCATTTACAAAAGTGTTCTAGTATTGAGGCTTGAAGAACTTTCATCATGGTTATCCGTAGGGGTGGGCACGGTTCGGTTCGGTTCGGTTTTGGCCAAAACCGTATTGAACCAAGTTATATTCGGTTTTTAAAAAATTGAATCGGTTCGAACCGTATTGAAGGCCAAAACCGAATTGAACCGAACACCCTTTTCTCGGTTCGGTTCGGTTCGGTTCGATTCGGTTTTGGGCCTGTTGGGCCTATTGGGCCCAGTTTTTTTTTTTTTCATTTCTTTTTTACCTTTTAACATTTATTATTGTAATTGGGCCTGGGCAACTGATGCAATCCAAATTTACAACTCATTATTTACATTTTACATAATTAAATCTGTCCACATAAATTGAATCCAGAAATTGAGTCCGAAAATTGCTACCAAATTCAGTGTCACTATTACCAAATTTAGTGAATCCATAATCAAAAGTAGCTTCTAAATAGCTACCAGCCTACCAGCCTACCACCAGAAATTGAATCCAAATAACTTCAATTACATAGAATTCGGGAAGTCCAAAATGCAATCCAAAATAAAATATGATCACACACAATCCATAATAAAATTAGACTTCAAATACAATCCACAACATGACAGCATAATAAAACATAACCAAATGGTCCAAATCATTCAAATGTTATCCTTGCATTTCTTCCCCTTCAAATCTTCAGCTGTAAATAGGGACAATATAATTAAGTAGTTAACTAATAGAAGAACAAAAAACAATTATAAATAGAGAAAATGTAAAACTAAACAAACAAATACCAAATAAAATTATTACCTTCATTTCTCCTCAATCTTCATCCATTGTTATACTTGTCAATCCACTTTCATGCTCTAAATTAAGACAACAAAAAAGTAACTAGCCAACTTAGTAAATAATAATTAATAATTTAATACATATGAATATATGATAAAAAAAAACAGCAAACTTGATAAATTATTATCATTACTTACCAGTTTCAACATTGGTATAATGTTCTAACATTTGAACCGAATTATCATCATTTTTAGCATGCTCTTCTGCAACACACGGTTCAGCAATAGGGCAAGAAGCCGACAACCAATTTCCGGTCAAAATTAAGCCCTCAACTAATTTAGGAGTCAATGTACTCCTAAATGGATCAAGTATACGCCCTCCTGTGCTAAATGCGGACTCAGAAGCCACAGTTGAAATCGGCATTGAAAAGACATCCTTTGCAATCATTGACAAAATAGGAAATTTGATAGAACAATTCTTCCACCAAGCCAAAAGATCGAACTTGTCATTCAATTTCTCACAAGCTTCCAACAAATACAACTCCACCTCACTTTTCCCCATACTAACATCTTCCTCTTGTTGTTTTTGGCCCCATAAACTATCTTCACTAAACTTTTCTTTTTCACAAAAAGTTTCAGACACACGACTCCCAAAAGAGGACACACCATCATTTGACTTACCACCCACACCACCATAAAGTTGAACGTAACACTCATACAAATCAACCAACACTTCTTTCAAATTAGAAATCATCAAGTGAGCTTCTTGTACACCAAAAAATGCATCAAAACGCCACTTCACATAAGCTAATTTGTACCTTGGGTCAAGAACAACCGCAATTATCAACAAGTTGTTGGTTTTATCTAAACCCCCCCAATACTTGTCAAATTTTAGTTTCATACTCACAGCCATTCTACTCACAAGCGGATCCCTCTCAGTGCTCAATGATGTTAATTGATTTAAAATAGTGCACCAACTCTTAAAATATATATTAGAAGTAACATGCAATGAAGCACTGAAATCCAAGGTAATATCATAAAAAGTTGATAAAAAACGAATAAATACCTTGGCATTCTCCCAATCATTAAAAAGAGGTGGTCCTATCCGCTTCTTTTCACTTTCCTTCTCCCCAAAGTAGCTGACATAGTTACCATCTTCCTCTTCCATTCGCTCAAAAGCTTTTCTAAGTTTCACCGCACTTTCCAACATTAAATACGTGGAATTCCACCTAGTAGGAACATCTAAGACCACAAAACCATTATTCCCCAACTTCTCATGTGCAACACTTTTTTTAAATGTAGCTAGCCTACTAGGAGAAGATTTCACATATTTAACCGCATTACGAATGGCTACAACCGATTCATGCAAATCTTTCAACCCATCACTCACTATTAAATTTAGGATGTGTGCACAACATCGTAAATGCAAGTACTTACCCTCCAAAATTGCTCCATCCGCACGCCAACTAATCAACTTTCTATTCATATAACTAATGGCATTTGCATTTGCGGTTGCATTATCCACAGTTATTGTGAATATTTTATCAATACCCCACTCTAACAAAACTTTCTCAATACACCTTCCAATTGAATCCCCCTTATGATCAGTTATTTGACTAAAACTCAATATCCTCTTCTGCAGCTGCCAATCACTGTCAATAAAATGAGCCGTCACAACCATATAGTTTATATTTTGGATCGATGTCCAGGTGTCCGTGGTTAGACAAACCCTTACTTGACTAGACTTAAAGTACTTCTTCAACTTAATTCTCTCTTCAACATATAACTTGTACAGATCTCTTACAATTGTTCTCCTAGATGGAACATCAAACCTAGGATTCATCACAAAACAAAACTTACGAAATCCCCGGTTCTCAACGAATCTAAATGGCAATTCATCTAGAATGAGCATCTCCGCCAATGCCCTCCTACATTCTTCGGCACTAAATCTAGAGGTGGCTAAGGTACTACCGGCACCCTCCACATTTGGTTGCTTAACCAAAAATGTTTGTCTTGAATCATTACTGGGTGGCCGGTATTTTTTGCACCTTTTACTAATATGCGTATTCATGTTTGTGGTCCCATTGGAACCTGACCCACATGCATACGTATCACCACAGTGTTTGCATTTAGCCCTCTTTCTTCCATCTTTAGTGTGGTATTCTTGAAAATGCTGCCAACATTTTGATTTTTTTTGGCCTTTCCTACCACCTACCCGTACACCCCTCTTTCCACTATTTTCTTTTGCAACAGAGCTAGAATTATCTAACTCATCATCAGATTGTGAACCTGAATTCTCCTCCGATGAATAGGTTGTTTTTGGGTCAATCTCCATCCTTTAAAATCAAAGTAAATTGATCAACAAAAACAAATAATTCTATTAATTAAATGTAAATCAAGAAAGCTGGATTTCAACAAACTATAATAGGGAAAGTTTTTTTTTGAAAACTGCACACTTTTATTCCAAGGCCAAAACACACAACAGCAGAAACAGCACCAGAACAAGAGCAAAAACAGCACCAGAACAAGAGTAAACAGAAACAGCAGAAACATCACCAGAACAAGAGCAAAAACAGCACCAGAACAAGAGTAAACAGAAACAGCAGAAACAGCACCAGAACAAGAGCAAACAGAACAAAGAAAAGAGACAGCAGCCTCAACACACCACCCGAACCAGAACTGCTCAAATAGCAGCAGAAAACAGCAAAACAGATATAATAGGGAAAGTTAGAATTCTATTAAAAGTTTAAAGCAATAATTCTATCCCTCTAACATTATCTTGAGGGCACACTAAAACAGAACTAAAACACACAAAATTAAGAGTCAAATGGTCATTTAATGAACTATGTGTTATACAGTTATACTATTATATACTTATATAGTTATATATAAGAAGTTGCCAATCTTTTCTCTATTGAAGGCTTTCGGGGTTTGCCTAATTTTGATTGTCACAATTGGGGGTGGGGGGGTTTAATTTATTGGTTTCATTATAATTTTATAATCTCTTTCGGCTAATTTATTCAAAATAGCTGATTTTTAATTAAAGTGCTATGTCAACCAAAGATCATCTTACAAAAATACAAATAAAAATGAATTTGACATGAAATAATTTAATCTAATAATTAAAACCACATTGTCCAGTTACAAAGTAAAAGTTGATTAATCTAACCATTCCATTGACATTCGATTTTTATATATGTATGGAAATATTTTCCTTAAAAGATTATGGTTTTTTTTTTTCTCGATGCACAATAATATTGGGTCATACAACATGCAATTTCCTTGAATCATAGGATGATAGGAATATAAACACAAGACAAGTGGTACTGCTAGTTTGTTTCCTTAATTAGTGTGCAATCATGGATTAGTCTGCAATTCACTTGTATGTTATTAGTCAATTCAAGATAAAGATCCTAGTATTTTTGGTCTACAAATATATAATAGAATAATCAAACAATCAAAAATATTTCTCTGGAGTGTTAATTTCACCTTTGCATGCTGAAGAAAAAAAAAATTGCAATTTCTAAGAATTTATATTTCTAAGACTATTATCCATATCACTAAAACAAAGTAAGCGAAAGCTTGCCAAGAAGCGCATAGACCCACCAAGAAGTATATGGAAAGCAAGTAGATAATTGCTATTACTAGTAAATACGGCATGAAAACAAGAGTGTTTGCGATTAGATAACTAGAGAGACGATAAACACCACTTGAACAAAGCAATTTCTAGGAATTTACATTTGTTTTACTGATCTATTGACACATTTCTTGTTCTAATAAAAAGCCAATCAAATTCTATCAACAAAACAGAGCATAAACACACAAAACAGAGCATAAACACACAAAGTTTAGGGCTTTAGGCTGACCTTTTTATAGCTAATAATCCTTAGGCTCTTGAATCTTGATGACACCAAATCTACTAAAGAAAGCTCACTCAAAGCTGTATACAAAACGTGAAAACGAAATCAAAGTTAGAAAAACCAAATAAGTAGAAATCCAACATAAAACAAAATATATTCAATTAAATCAAAGTCACCCCACACCAAATCAAAAGAAGTAAGTAGATAACAAAAAAAAGAGGGGAAAAAGTTAGAGAAAATTGTAGATCGGAATGGCAAAAGAAGAAGAAAAATACCTTGAAGAGAGACGATTGTAGGCTGCAGTCGAACTCGAAACCGTGGAAGAGAGAAGATCGCAAGTGGACCAGAGATTTCTGGTGGGTTGACTAGTTGAAGAAGTGGCGGAAGAGAAAGAGAGAGTGAGAGTGTGAGACTATGAGTTGAGAGAAAAAAATGAGATATTCGGCTGAAAGAAGTGTAGAACAGATAAGTGTTAGAAAAATTAGGGTTTTTTTTTTTTTTTTTTTATTTATATGTCGGTTCATACGGTTCGGTTCGGTTTTGAAGACTCAAAACCGAATCGGAACCGAATTGAATACGGTTCATTCGGTTCGAACCGAATTGAACCGAACCCAAGTGTAAAACCGAACCAAACACCCTTTTTCGGTTCGGTTCGACTCGGTTCGGTTCGGTTCCGGTTTTTGTGCCCACCCCTAGTTATCCGGATATAATTGATGTAATGCATTTATCTCAAAATTTGTAACAAATTGGTGTATGTACACTAACAATTTTGTAATATATATATATATATATATATTTTCACTTTCTTTTTTCTTTTTCTTTTCTTGTGTTCTGATTATCAATTCCTTATTGTACTTTTTGTATTTAAGTTTTCTTGTAGTTAATAATGATTGAATGGATCATTATATTAACTTTGATTAAATTTGTAACTTATTATCTTCTTGTTAATTGTCACTAAATTTGTGTAAAACAAACATAATTTTCATATGGTTAACTGTCACTAGGTTTGTGTATAGTGACAATATTGAAATAATTAATTATCGATAAAGTTATGTATAGTAACACAATTAATTATCGATAAGGTTATGTATAATGACACAATTAAATATTGATAAGGTTATTGATAAGGTTATGTATAGTGACACAATATTTAAATAATTAATTATTTATAAGATTATGTATAGTGACACAATTAAATATTGATAAGGTTATATATAGTGACACAATTTCGACATAGTTAATTGTTACTAAGTTTGTGAATAATGACATAATTTTAAAACAATAAATTGTCACTAAGAAGATGTATAGTGACAAAATCTTCAAACAGTTAATTGTCACTATATATAAATTTAGTGATACAATTTTTATTTTGTCACTAATTAATTTCGAGTGATAATATGTCACTAAAAGTTATGATTTGTGACAAGTACCAGAAAGGGGCAAAAGTGATGAATTGTTAGTGACATTTTTTTTGTCACAATATTGAAATTGTGACAATTTCTTTACTTGTAGTGACAAATCATTTTTGTCACTATATGTCACTTTTTTTGTAGTGTATGTTGCACTGGGTGCAGCCAAGTTTTTCTCGGAGCCTAGAGGTTTGAGAAGCCTAACCCCGAGCCCATGTGGTAGCGAACTGCCCATTGATCCAACCTACAACTCTCCTCCTTGGATAAAAGTAAAAAACCCACACCATTAGATCCCAACACATCACTCAACACTCCAAACAACAAAACAAACCCCTCTAAGCAGCACACAAACCACCCTACTCCTACCACTAGTTCACTTACTTCAAATGGCATCAATTGAGCAAATCAGGAAGGCCGAGAGAGCCGAGGGCCCTGCCACCATCCTCGCCATCGGCACTGCCACTCCTTCCAACTGTGTCACTCAGGCTGATTACCCTGACTATTACTTTCGTATCACCAAGAGTGAGCACATGACCGAGCTCAAAGAGAAATTCAAGCGCATGTGTACGTTTCATCCCATCATATCATCATTTTTTCTTTTAACGGATTAAGATTTTTAACTGAATTGATATTTGTCTTGACCTCACTAGATTTACTGGTTTTTTCACGACAAAGATTAGCACTGAATTATTTTTTAATAACTTTATTTAGCATTTGCATGCACGAGTTCTTGTATTGAGAAATCAGAAAACTGATAGTGGGATTTTTTTATTTTTTTATTTTTTTTTTTGTGCATTTATGGCAGGTGACAAATCGATGATAAACAAGCGTTACATGCATCTAACGGAAGAGATTCTAACGGAGAATCCAAACATGTGTGCCTACATGGCGCCGTCTCTTGACGCCCGTCAAGACATTGTGGTGGTGGAGGTACCAAAGCTAGGCACAGAAGCCGCACAAAAGGCGATCAAAGAGTGGGGCCAATCAAAATCCAAAATCACCCATCTCGTATTCTGTACAACCTCAGGTGTGGATATGCCTGGTGCGGACTACCAGCTCACCAAGCTCCTCGGCCTACGACCATCCGTCAAACGTTTCATGATGTACCAGCAAGGTTGCTTTGCTGGTGGGACGGTCCTGCGTCTCGCTAAAGATTTGGCTGAAAACAACAAGGGTGCACGTGTTCTTGTTGTCTGTTCTGAAATCACAGCCATTATTTTCCGCGGTCCCGTTGATACCCACCTCGATTCTCTAGTTGGACAGGCACTGTTCGGTGACGGTGCAGCGGCGGTCATCATCGGTGCCGATCCCGACACTTCAATTGAACGTCCGTTGTTCCAACTCGTCTCCGCCAGTCAAACCATCCTTCCTGATTCCGATGGAGCCATTGACCTACACTTGCGTGAAGTGGGTCTCACATTTCATTTGCGCAAGGATGTTCCTGTGTTGATCTCTAAGAACATCGAGAAAAGCTTGGTCGAAGCTTTTTCTCCGATCGGTATCAACGACTGGAACTCTATCTTTTGGATCGCTCACCCGGGTGGGCCGGCGATTTTGGATCAGGTGGAGGCCAAACTGGGTCTCAAAGAAGAGAAACTGAGAGCGACCCGACATGTTTTGAGCGAATATGGTAACATGACGAGTGCATGCGTGTTGTTCATTTTGGATGAGATGAGGAGGAAGTGTGTCGAAGAAGGAAAGGCCACCACCGGTGAAGGTCTGGACTGGGGTGTTCTTTTCGGGTTCGGGCCGGGTCTGACCGTCGAGACTGTAGTCTTGCACAGTGTCCCTATTCAGGCAGCTCAGTAAATTATGATCAAGAGAGAAAAGACTGGTTTGCCTCTGGTGGTGGTGGTGTTGTTGGTTTAATAAAGGTGGCCACGGTTCGATTTCGGTTTCGATTCCATGGCCATCAAAACCGAAACCGTGATGTGGGCCTGCGGTTTTTTGGTTGGCTGAGGTTTCGGTTTTCCTGGGTTTCGTTGGTGCTTTCTTTTTTGTGTTTTTTCTGGTGCCTCAGTGTTCTGTTCTGTTTTGTTTTTTTGGTCTTTCTGCTGGTTCTGCTCTGTTTTTTTCCCTTTCCTTGGTCGCCTGTGGCTGTTTGTTTTTTGGCTTTCCCCGCCTCTTGGGGTCTTTGAATAAAGGGCTGTTTTTCAAAAAAAAAAAACCGAAACCGTAACCGGAAAACCGGTTTGGTACATGGTTTCTAACCTACGGTATTACGGTTCTGGTTTCGGTTTCAATTTCAGTTTGGTTTTTTTTTTTTTTTTTAATTTTTATTTACAAGTGAGATAAATCATAAAGATTGTTTGAAGATAAAATAAAATATAAATTCTTGCCAAATAATAATTACAATTGAACAAAGTTTAAAATAAAAAAATAATTAAAAACATTTTCACTGAAGTATTTAACAATGTTTAAAACAAAAGAAATTGACATTTATTGATAAATACAACTTTACAATTTCACAAAAAAAAAAAAAAAATAAAAAAAAAATAAAATTAGAAATTGGCCCTGAAGGCTTGAATTCAAATATACAATATTACAATGTAACAAAGTTAAATTTTTTTTTTAAAAAACCGACATTACACTTAATTTTTACCATAATTAAGTTGCCTACGTATCCTCCACCAATGTAGAGGAATCAAAGGCCACGTAATTCTTTTACCTTTAATTAGTTGCTCAGTGTTGGAGGTTGGAGGTTGGAGGTTGGAGGTTGGAGGTTGGAAGTTGGAATGAAATCTATTCGTTACCTTCCGTTCCCGTGGTTTGGTCATCTTCAAAGAAGTCGTTCACTATCTCCGGATGGAGTTCTTGTTGTCTGTATTTTGCCTTTGTCCAATCATCAACACACGCCTGCATTTCAAGTGATTGTGGACATATAACCGACCGTCTTGGTTCCAAAATATTTTCACCTGCATTAAATTCTTGTTCCACAGAAATGATAAAAACCAGCGTTCCAAGAATTTGTTTGGCAATAATATTCAAAATTGGATAATCATGTTGATGATTCTTCCACCAAACCTGGATACTAAAATTTTCTTCTAAAAACTCATGAGTGGCTTCTAAATACCAGTCAAGCTCAAAGTCAGATGAGGATGAAGAAGATGTTCGTAATTTTTTGGCTCTTTAGGAAAACAATCGATCCCTTAAACCCTTTAATTGAAATTTTGAGGAAATAGTAGTACCACCAGATGTGGGTTGGGGTTGTGAAATCGACATGTTCAAAGATGGACCATACATTCTAAGATATTCATCATATAATTCATAAAGCAAAGTCTTAACGAAATTAGTGAATTACAATAACTAAGAACATCAACTTCTAATCCTAAAATTTGGTAATAATGAGTTAAATAAACCTGCAAACATTCTAATTTAAAGCTTGGATCAAAACAAGATGCAAGCAAATATTTGGAATCTCCCCATAATACTGTACCCATTTTGTTTTCATGGCAGCAACACATAGACTCAATTGAACATCAAATTCACACTCACTAAATGCACCAGTAATATTAACACTTTGAATAAGAAATAAATGAGTAGTGGGATAGTAAACATCAGATAAAGCATTGGTAGCATCATTAAAAACACGTAACAATTCAAGAATTTTTACACATGCATCACAATGGTTCAATTAAAGAGAAATTGAAGGAACGTTATAAGTAATAAAAGAAACAAATAATTCCTTATATTCAACACTTTCATTAACCAATTTATAAGTAGAATTCCAACAAGTGGTATTATCTCGAGAAAATTTAATGGGACACTTATTATTCTGAGAGCAATATTTTAACCATTGTTTATAGGTTTTGTTATGCCTCCATATATAGTTAATACTATCTTTAATTGATCTAATATAAGCAAAAAAAAACTATGTTAATCCAGCTTGAACACACAAATTTAAAATATGGCATGCACATCTTTGATGAAATAATTTACCCCCAAAATAGGGATTGCATAAATCCTGTAACATAGGAATAGACGTGGTATTGTTTGTAGCATTATCAAAACCAATAGCAAAAATTTTGTTTTGGATATAATATTCTTGAAAAACTATTTTAAGGAGTTGAAATTTTTTTTGAGCTGAATGTGAGTCGTCGAAAACACGAAATGCAAGAATTCTATTTTGCATGTCCCACTCATAGTCCATATAATGACATGTCACACCCATGTATGAATGACTACCAAAATTGTCGGTCTATATGTTGGCACATATTGAAACGCGACCTTGAAATTAATAAAAAAATGATATCAATTTGTTTTTTTCTCTTTTGTAAATGATATTTAGTGTACGTGTAAGAGTGGATCTAGGAACACATTGCATTGGAGGATTTAAGGCATTTTGATAATAATTAACAAAACCTACTTTCTCACCAAAATCAAAAGGTAAGTGTTTAGCTGCAACCATTAATGCTAATTCTTCCTATTTTTTTTTTCAGACGCATAATGAAATAATTGATTAGAAGGGGTTTCATACTTGGAGATTTGGGCTTGGCTTGAACTAGCCTTCTCGTATTCAGACGGGTGACTTTTTTTGATATGAGCCCATTGCGTGCCATATCCAAAGGATTTGGCAGTCTTGTATGATTTAGGGCAGTAATTGCACTGGATTTTGACAAATCCACCTTATAAGTTAGTTTTTTTCATATGCACTCTGAAGAGTTCGAACTTCATCGGCTTTTCTTCTTCACCTCACCTACAAAAAAAATCATCTAAACAGGGTGGGGGGTCAGATAGATTTTCATTAGTATTGGGGGTATTGTGATCGAGGTCGAGTCCATAGAACTCGGGAATTATTAGAGGGGTATTAGGACTAGAAGGGTGATCGGATCCATATCGATCTTGAAGGAACTCATTGTAAGCCACATCGTCGTAAGTGACATCACCACCACCGTATTCCAACAAGTTTTGCATTGGACCTTTTCCTTTGTCCAAATTTCTTGAACCATCTCCCCCACTTGCCATTGAAAAATTAATAATACAAAAAATATAGATATATGTAAAGAAAATATTGTTGGAATAATAGTGGTAAGCAAGTAAAAAAAAAATAGATGATTGAAAAAAATATATTGTTTTGGTGAAAAAAAAAAAATTATGATAGTAAAAAATAGAAGAAATAAATATTGTAAATCAATTTGATGATTGAAAAAATAGATGATAGTAAAAAATAGAAGAAATAATTTATATGTGAAATGAGAATTAAAGAAAATTGTAGAATGTAGAGAGAATTGAGAATTTGAGATTGACAGAAATTGAGAGAATGAGAGTGGTGTGAAGAATTATGAAGTGGGGGGTGTGGGGGTGGGTGGGTATTTATAGTATAGTAGAGAGGGGCAACTTTGTAATTAAGAAATTAAGGGGGAAAAAAAGGTGGCCGTTGGGCAGAAGTCAGAACGATCATTTGATTCTAATTTGTCCTTTAAAAAAAATAAAAATAAAAAAAACCGACAGTTTAACCGTCGGTTCAACCCCAACGGATTTTATTTTTTTTCAAATTGTCTACCACGTGGCAGCATCTGATTCATTGAATTAGTTTTTGTTTTTTCTTTTAAAAAAAAAAAAAAAAACCGTTTTTATGTGGTTTTTTAGAAGCCTAAACCGTAATTGTAACCGTGTAAAACCGGTTCCTAACCGGTTTTCAAACTGACAGTTTTGGTCCCGGTTTCAGTTATGGTTTGGACCGTACGGTTTCGATTAAACCGTGGACAAAACCAACAGTTTAACCGAAACCATGGCCAACCTCTAGTTTAATTATAATACCTAGCTTTTGGTTTTTGCAATTGCATGCATTATAAATTGTTTGGTGAGGCGTGAGCACGTGATTGGGTTGGTTTATTACGTGTTGCTGTGCAACCCTTTTCTCATGGCCTCTCCCTTTCGTTATTTTGTGTGAAAATCTTTTAAAAAAAATCTCAAGAAATAATTTACTGGATACTCCTCTTTTTATTTTTGAGCAAATTACACCAAATCTCCCTGAGGTTTGTTTTTTCACACGCGGAAACAACTTTATCATTTATTGACACCCACCTCCTCTATCGTCAGTCAACGGCCATTAGACTTAGCCTTTTACCTTATCAGACCATGTAAAAGTCCAAAATACCCCTAAGTATGTCTATTTACTTTTATAACCCTATAAAAAGACAAAAACTATTGTTTTTTAAATAAAAAAACAAACAAACCAAATTTGGAAACTTTTTTCCTAAATTGATCTCCAACCATCCATCACAAAGATGGATGGTGTAGATTAAGAATTGAATAAAAAAAAATAATTAAATTAAAAATTAAAATGTATAAATTCATTCATTTAAACAAAAAAGAAAAATTGTAGATTAAGAATTGAATAAAAAAAAGAAAAAATAATTAAATTTAAAATTAAAATATATGAATTCATTCATTTAAACAAAAAAGAAAAATAAATATTACAAATAATTAAAAAAAAAACAAATTAAATTAAATTTAAAATTAAAATATATAAAAAACTAAATCTCTCTCTCTCTCTCTCTCTCTCTCTCTCACTCTATCATCATCACTCTCACACACCAGACACCATCTCCCTCTTTCAGTCTTTCTCGATCTCTCTCCTCTCCTTTCTCGGTCTATCTCTGACCTCCATGAAATCCCAGAAGCTACTCGAATCCATCTTCCGTTGGCCGCTGCGAAACCAACGAACCCTAGCCGCCCTTCCCGTTGGCCATTGATGAATTTCTATGTTTGATTGAATCTGGGTTTGAGAGAGAGAGGGAGAGGGATTAGATGATGAACGAGAGAGAGATATTTGTTGTTCTTGATTTGATTTTGGGATTTTTATTGGGGTTGGATTGGAGGGAGATCGAGAGAGAGAGAGAGATCTGTTGTTGATGTAGATGAAGATCAAAAAACGAAAGAGAGATCTGGTGGTGGTGAAGAAAGGGGGTTCGATCTGGGTTTGAGTTTCTGGGTTGTTGATGATGATGGTTGAAGAAAGTTTGATTTGGGTTGTTGATGATGATGGTTATGGGCTATTGATGATGATGGTTTACGAGCTGTTCTTGACTTTCGAGTGGGGATTGCTGGATTCTAAGAGAGTTGAAGATGGTGAAGATGTGTTCGCCGTGAAGGTCGGCGGTGAAGGTCGGCGGCATCCACGCCAATGGGTCTTCATCTGTGATGAGGGAGCTCCATCTCTTGATCAATAGATTGATATTCTCAAAAAAAAATTCCATATTATTTTGGGTGTTTTTTTTTTTTTTTGAATTGATTGAAGAAGAAAATATGTTTGTTGCCTTACTGGATCGATTTTCTTGGCTTACTAGATTTCAGTTTGGATTTGGATTTCGGTTTCGATTTGGATCTTTGTTTCGATTTGAAGATAGGATTTTAGGGTTAGGGTTTTTTTTTTTTTCTTACTGGGAAATCGATCGAGTTAGCGTTGAATCTAGACTGGTAATGGTGTTGTTGATGATGATATTCTGGAAATTCTGGGTTTGGTTTTGATTATTGGTTTGGTGTTGATGATGATGGTTATACAATATTCACAATATTTCGTTTATTATTTATTTTCTTTTTGTTTACAAAATATTCTGACATGCATTAAATAAGTGATGTGTACAGTGTATAAAGTGTTAAAAGACGAAATTACCCTTCGTCACAAGGTCAACGGTTAGATTAGACGGCCGTTGATTGACAATAGGGGAGGTGGGTGTCAATAAATGATAAAGTTGTTTCTGTGTGTAAAAGAACAAACCTCATGGGGATTTGGTGTAATTTGCTTTTTATTTTTCTTTTTAATTTTTTTTTTTTGATTTGTCTGTTTGTGGAAATTTTGCAGAGTTTACTTTTGCTCACCCCCTTTAAGGGAGGTGAGCATTACCCTCCTCCCAAAAGCATGACATATGTCCATAGAGGGGGTAAATTTGTCCAAACCATGTTATATTTTTAGACAATTTTTCCTCTCCATTGACACATGTCATGTGTTTGGGAGAGGGTAATGCTTATCCCCCTCGAACAAGGGTGAGCAAAAATGGACTCAATTTTGCAA
The DNA here is from genome assembly GCA_954870605.1 of Acer campestre. Lineage (NCBI taxonomy): Eukaryota > Viridiplantae > Streptophyta > Magnoliopsida > Sapindales > Sapindaceae > Acer > Acer campestre. The sequence goes on along the minus strand of OX940808.1, from coordinate 6,621,461 downwards.
CTATTCGATTTAAGTTTTGTGATGAAAAGAATCAAGTTTAATTGGAAAATGAATTGAAATTAATTCCTAAATGGAGAATAAATTAAGTTCGATTTATGAGAGGAAAGTAATTATTGATTTGTGTGGAGTGTTTTTGTAATTTTTTTATTTTTAAAAATGTATAATAGTAATAAATATAATCACAATTTATAAATTAAATTAAACAACAATTAATTTTTAAAGACCAAATTGCATCGACTTCCTTAACTTTCATCCATCCATTTGCTGATAATCCAATGGTGATGAATGAAAACCCCTTAGATTTAGACATAACAAATGGATGGATGTGCCAAATTTTAAATTCATATGGTTTGATCCATTATATTAATAAAATCAATTTGTGATGGGATTTGGCAAAATATTATTTCATAGGTCATTGACTTTTTGACTAAAATAAAGCATCACTCCACTTGAGTATAAGAAAATAACAACCTAAAAGTCTAAAACCATCTCCAAGAGTCTCCATTGGAGACCTCCCTTGCTTAATTAAGGGACTCCAAAAGGTCCCTTAAAGCCTAAAGGCCCCATTAAATGAGTTCTGGAAATTTTACAACTGCTTGATTTAAGTTTTACTGGATCTAGAATAAAAATGAAAAGAATCAAGTTTAATTGGAAAATGAATCGAAGTTAATTCCTTAAATGAGAGCATGAATTAAGTTCAATTTATAATAAGAAATTAATTAATGATTTGTGTGGGGTGTTCATGTAATTCTTTTATTTAGGAAAATGTGTAATAGTAAATATTATAATCACAATTCATAAATTACATTATATGACAATTAATTTTTAAAGAGAAAATTGCACTGACTCCCTTAACTTTCATCCATCCATTTGTCAATAATCGAATGGTGAAAAAGAACGTAAATGACAACTCCTTATATTTAGACGTAACAAATGGATGGATATGTCAAAATTTTGAAGGACTTAAATTAGCTATTCAAAAATGGGAGTCCATTTTTACTCATCCCTTCGAGGGGGTAAGTTACCCCCTTTCCAAACATATGATATATGTTCATGGAGGGGTAAAATTATCTAAAAATATAACAGGGTTTGGACAAATTTACCTCCTCCATGAACACCTGTCATGTTTTTGGGAGGAGGGTAATGCTCACCCACCTTCAAGAGGGGTGAGCAAAAGTAAACTCCAAAAATGGTGTTTCAATTTGTGTCTAACCAATCAAATTAGGACATGTGTCTTCTTTATGAAAGAAGACACATGTCCTAATTTGATTGGTTAAATACAAATTGAGACACTATTTTTAGACAGCTGATTTGAATCCAATTTTAAATTCATATAGTTAAACCCATTATGAGGAAATACCCCTTTTTAACTAAAAAATTAGGGGCTTTATTGTTTTTAGCTAGAATTATTAAGTTGATTGTTTTTGTCAAACAATCCATTGTAGATACTAAATTACCCCTCATATTTCCATTTTAAATTATTTTCTTTGTTTTTTATTTTATTGAAATTATCTCTGCTCTCTCCTCATTTTGTCAGAAACATAACATATTTTTTGGCTTTATTTTTCGTTCTCCCTCTCTCTCTCTCTCTCTCTCTCTCTCTTCAATTTCCTCTCTTTGTTCTCTCCAACAAATACAATCTGTACCTCTTTTTATTCTCTTTCTTTCTTTCTATGTAATGAACACAACACCCATATAGTTTGATGATGAAATTTTACAGATTCAGCTTAGTTTTTCACCGATTTGGCTTAGTTTTTCACAGATTAGGCGTTGTAATTCATGGATTTGGTTTCGTATTTCATGATGAATCGAGATGATCTAGCTCCTTTTATTCTTGGTATGTGTTTGAAATCCTAATTTAATTTGTTTCATTTGCAGTAAATGATGAATGTAGGTTGAAGAAGATTTTTCATAATGGTGTGTTTAATTTTTTTTGCCCTGGTGTGTTTAATTCGGTTGCCTTGGTGTGTTTTATTGGGTTTGCCTTGGTGTGTTTTATTATATTTCTCTAATGTGTTTAGTTAGTTTTGCCCTGGTGTATTTAATTCAGTTGTCATAGTGTGTTTAATTCGGTTACCTTGGTGTGTATAATCGGTTTTGCCCTGATGTGTTTAATTTGTGTTTTCTGGTGTGTTTAATTCTTTTTGCCCGGGTGTGTTTAATTCATTTTGGCCTGGTGCTTTTAATTCATTTTGCCCTTGTGTGTTTAATTCGGTTGCCGTAGTGTATTTAATTCGGTTGCCATGGTGTGTTTAATCGATTTGCCCTGATGTGTTTAATTTGTGTTCTATGGTGTGTTTAATTGTGTTTTCTAATGTGTTTAATTCTGGTGTGTTTTCTAGTGTGTTTAATTCTTTTTGCCCCGGTGTGTTTAATTTATTTTACCCTGGTGTGTTTAATTCGGTTTCTGTAATGTGTTTAATTCGGTTGCCCTTATGTGTTTTATTGTGTTTGCCCCGGTGTGTTTAATTGGTTTCCCTAATGTGTTTAGCTGGCTTTGCAGCAGTTGGCGGCACAATTTCCATCTGTCGATGGAAGCAACAACGTTTGGGGTTCTATACCAACAATAGACCCGGCTTTTGAAATCCCGAGTGTGAAACCTGTAATTCCTGAGGACCAAATCATTGACGAAGTGGTGGCAGAACCTTATAATGTGGATGAGAGATCGATCCCAACATGGCCATATGATAACCCACACTACAAGAATAAATAAGATTTATGACACAAAATAATGATGATTTTTTAAAACCGTCAAATAGTCTTGATGGTTTTTGACGGTTTTTAAAAACTGTCATGAGGTCTTGATAGTTATTGAAAACAGTCATAAAAGTATGATGGTTTTAAAATCCATCATAACGTCATGACAGTTTTTAAAAACCGTCATGAAGTTATGACGGTTTTTAACCATAATAAATCCATGACGGTTTTTAGCCTTCATAATCCTTTATAATAAAAAATATATAATTTACAAACCCTAATTACCCTACACTCTTTTTATCACTTACATTATCTCACTGCAGCCACCATTCTTTCATTCTCACTCTCTCACATTCTCTGTTTCCTCTGTTTATTCATTATCTTCTTCTTCATCCACCACAACTCAAGGTTTCAACTACATCTTACATCTTTTCACCTTATTTATATGTTTCTTTTACTATTTTTTTTTTATTTTTTTTTTTTATGATTGTTTTATTTTTTTTCCTACATATTTTGGGTTTTATTTATATGATTGAGCATTTTTTTTGTTCTTTTTATATGATTGTTTTTACTAGGTTCATATATATATATTCTTGTTTTTTTTACTAGATTCTTATACAATTTTAATTTTGTATTTTTAGTTTTTATTAATGTTATTGAAATTATTCTATACCACTTGTGTTTTATTTTATTTTATTCATACATAACTTTTTTTGTTTTTTTTTTTTGTTTTTGTTTCAATCATGCAGGTTATCAACATGAAGATTGTAACATTCTTTGGAATTATTTGTTCAAATCGAAGTATTATTAGATGAACTTTGCAATTGTAATTTTTTTTTTTTAGTTAAGACATTTTATATTTTGTATCTATGTTTTTTTTTTTTCATAGTTATTTGTTGTATAAGGGATAAATTTTGTTGAATAAAATTTTGGATTGCTTTTGATTAATACTACCTTTTTTCTTGAAATTCTTTTGTGTCATACTACTGCATATTTTTTTATGGTTTTTTTTTTTTTTTTTTTTTTTTTTTTTTTTTTTTTTGTATAGCTATTTATTTTGTGTGAGATTTTTGTTCAATAAAATTGAAGAATGACATTTATATTTTTAATGATTTAATTAATTTAATTAAATTAATTAAATTTTAAATATGTATTAAAATTAAAAGATTTAATAAGAATAATAATTAAAATTATTAAAAATAAAAAACAATTTCACAAGAGATATGATGGGTAAAAACCATCAAGAATTTATGATATGAAATACCGTCATAAACTTATGATGCTTTTAAAACCGTCAAGAAACTGTTCTTGACGCTGAGATTAATGATGGTTTTTAAACGTCATGAATTACTTGTTATGACGGTTTTTCTCCATCATAAAACCTCTTTTTTCTTGTAGTGACGGATCCAAACAATGATGTTGAATGAGATATGATCACTTCTCATTCTCATTAAAAAGTCCAATCTTTGAATAAAATATTAAAATTATTTTGTGCAATGGAAACTTGGTGGTTTTTTTTTTTTATTATTTATTTATTTTATCTTGATTCAAATTTTTCAGGAGAAAATAAGTAAGATTTCTCATTGACAGAAACAGTTAACAACTATGACTAAGAGACAAACCACAATAATTGATATAACTAGACACTATTGCCATCTGGGAAAAGTACTATGTTTTCTTGAGTAAAATGGGTTTTTGACCATATAATTGTAATTGTTTTGGTTATTGTAATTTTCTTGGGAAACATGTAATTTAACTAACATTTGTCATTTAGAATCAAACAGAGTGAAGAAATTGTGACTCTTTGGAAAGAAAAAAAAATTAATCAAGTCATTTTCATTACATTGGTTGCATTTACTTGACAACCCATGATCATCAACAATCTTATGACTACCATTACATTTGTAACAATTAAACAAACATGAAACACACCGGTGCTCAACAATTAAACACACCACTGTTGCTGGTCATACTTGATAATTTCCATCTACATAATTCAAATAACTTGGGTTCAATAAATTAAACACACAATGTTTCAACAATTAAATACACATAATTCCTACCCAATTAAACACACACCTATTCCCAAGCAATTAAACACACTAGTACTATAAAATTAAACACACCATGGCAAACCCAACTAAACACAACAAATTAATTAATTGGATAGTTCTACCCAATTAAACACACATGTACTACCTGATTAAACACACACTTATTTCCTACTCGATTAAACACACATCTATGGCAAACCCAATTAAATACATCATGGCAAACTCAAAAACACAATAGGGCAAATTAATTAATTGAGTAGTACTACCCAATTAAACACACATGTACAAAAAATATACCGTTAGAAAGATCTCGTTGAAATTTTTAAAATGATACCCAATTTGATATATATTTTATGTTAATAAAATTATTGAATATTGTATAGGTTAACTAATAGAAATTAATTGATATTTTATAAATATTTATTGAAAGAATATTCTTAAAAAATGTTCTTTTGGTGTAAAATTTGGTATGAATATATTGGAGTGGAAAAATTTTTAGTGTAAGAAAAATGCTCTTTTTATAGCAAGTTGGTATAATATTTGATGTATTGGGTTGGAGATGCTCTTAGCATTGACTTGTCATTTCACAAAATGATGAGTATTTATGTATTTATTTATTTTACTTTAATTTTTCTTTCTGTGGGGATGTACTATGTATTCAGTATTCTGATTTTCGGATGATTGTGTTTTTCTCGTGTTAACAGTGCATTTATGGATTCAGGTGTTGACTCCAAAGAACAAAGCATCCGATTCACCCACTCCTCTCTTTCTTTCTTTTCTTCTACCTCAGCTCTACTCAACCGGTCACCCCACCTCCAAATCTCCAAATTTTTAACCCCGCTTCATTTCTTTAAGACCGCAACACGGCTATACCCATCAAAGTGATCAATCATGACTTATTTTTTCACCATTGTACCCCTCTTCTTCTTCTTGTTCTCTACTCAAACCGGTCAACCATTCTCTGCCAGGTTCGAGCTGCAACACTTCTCTCGTAAACATGGCTACTCCACCTACAGGCGCAATATCATTAAAAGGTGTATCTTCTACTTCCATTTTGATATATATTGTTGGATATATTTACATAGTCTCATAAACTACCGACAATGTTGCATCCCGCTTCCTGCGTATCATCCGACAATGTTACGGAGTGTCACATACCCGGCTCGGCACTCCGTGAACAGCTCTCACTACCGATACAAAGATACCGTCATACATTCGGAATCACTGATTGACAGGTCTGACCCCTTTTCTGAGCACATCAGGACAGCTGCCAGCACCAGCAAGTATGATTCCGACATGTGTCCCAGGTTGTCAGACCAATGGCTATAAAACACCCCATTTTTTACCTCTTTGGGGACTTTTGGCAACTTTTTTACTTTTATCTCTCAAATTACTGTATCCTTTCGGTAAATATATCATTGTATTCTCATTTGCTCGCATATATAGAAAGTGGGGGAACGTTTATTCAGAAGGTTCATTTTTACCCTCAACAGTTGGCGCTAGAAGGAGGGGGTGAAAATCAACACCTTCGCGGAAACAATGGATCAACAGCCCGATAACATGCATCCGAACATCAACCTCGAATTGAGACCCCCCGGAACCCATGATTATGCTCAGAACCAGCAACAACACCCTTGTCCAGGGGCCCCAGGGGGACAGCAGCCAGCACCCCCGAACTACGGCTATTATGCGTACCTCGGACAATTTCCTATGCCAACCCCGATGTTCGGCTACCAAGGACCTCCACCGCCTTACCCACAACTACCAAATAGCCAATTTTACGCACCAATGCCTCAGCAAGCTTATTACCCGCAAGGGTACCCTCCGATGTACACACCACAGCAGCCTCAACTGGCCCTCCCACAAGCAAACGATCCGATCATTCAGGGAATCGCCAGCAGACTAGACACATTAGCTCAGAATGTAACTAGGGTGATTAATGTCGTTGATGGAGGCGGACATCAAGGGGATTCGGATGAAGTAAATTCACGAGCTGAGGGAGGTGTTCCTGAAGCACCGACCGCCGAACGGAGAAGGAGGCGTCACCGGGCCGCTCAGTTTATAGAACCGAACCAACGAGAGCAGGTAGACCACCAACCACCGCAAAGGATTGCGGGAGTAACAAGAAGCCGAGAAGATCGGGATGGGAATATCCAAGAAGAAATTCCGAGAAATACGAGGCACCGGAGGAGCCCCCCGGGAGGATCCCGTAATCTGGAAAGAGACACTGAAAGAAACACCTTCGCAGATCCGGATGCTTTCCGGGATTTACAGGATCAGCTCGCCGATATTCAGGATCAGATTCATTTCGGCCGTCATCGCCCCTCCAGCCACAGGGAAAGTCCCTTCACCGAAGAAATCACTACGGCACAGATACCGAGCAATTTCAGAATGCCGCGGAAAGATATGTGTGGATTCGGAGGATCAGGGGACCCAGATGATCACCTTGACTCGTACCTCGATTGGATGAACATGCAAGGAGCGTCCGATGCTGTGAAATGTAGGGTTTTTCCCCTGACCCTTTCCGGGGATGCACGGACATGGTACGGAGGCCTCAAAAGGCAAAGCATATCTTCGTTCAACGAATTATCAAAAGAATTCCGAAGCGGATTCGCGGCAAGCAGAAGGAGAAGGAGGCACATGGTTCATTTGACATCCATCAAGCAGCATGATTCGGAAACAATCAGAGACTACATGAAGAGGTTCACAGAAGCGGCTAGACAAATTCAAGATTTTAGCGAAGTTGGGGCTGTGATGGCCTTCACCCAAGGGCTTCAGCAAGGTCGGTTGAGTTGGTCGTTATCGAAGAGAGGACCGACAACCTACCGAGAATTAATGGAAAGGGCAGAGAAGTATGCTACAGCCGAAGATGTCAGTGACAGTAAGAGTCACGCCACTTCCGCAGAACCCAGCGAACCATCAAGGAGATGGGGAAGGCAAACCAAAGATAGGGGGAAGGAGCCCCAGACTTCGAAACAGGTTAACACCGGAATATCATTTCGGAATCTAAGACCTCCGCACAGAGACAAATTCGAGCAATACACCCCCCTAAAGCTTCCACTCGACAGAATGCTTGAAATTGCCAACAGGGAAAAGTTATTGCGGCAACCGGACCCACTACATACACCTCCGGAACGTAGGGACCGGAGAGTACATTGCAAGTTTCATAACGACCATGGTCATGAAACAAGGAAGTGTCGGGATTTGAGAGATCAGGTGGAAGAAATTGTTCGAGGAGGAAAGCTCCGAGAATATGTGAAGACGCAAGACACGAGTGAAAAAACATCCAAGGTAACTCAACCAAATAACCGATCCAGTGTAGCCGCTCAAGAATCGGATGATGAAGAGCCGATCAACTACATCGATGCTATACCGGCCTTAGGAGATATCGGATCTACCTCCTCCGGGAAGGCACCTGCAGTAGTATGTTTGACAACAGCCCCAGAAGAGGCTGTAGGGGATTGGGGACCGATATCATTTTCTACCGCGGACACAGTCGGGGTTAGGTACCCCCATTGCGATGCATTGATCATCTCCGTGAAAATAGGAACTCGCAAAGTGATAAGGACCCTTGTTGATCATGGGAGTTCTTTAGACATCATCCATTGGGATCCGTTACAGAAGTTAGGATACACCCTGCAGCAATTACAAGCATCTAGATACTGCATCAGAGGTATCGGCGGGCATCGAACGAGGCCGGTAGGCCAGATAGAACTACCAGTAAGGTTCGGAACCAGACCTCAGACACGCACTGTTTGGGTCTGCTTCCAAGTTGTCGATATTCCTTTCCCTTTCAACATCTTAATCGGAAGACCGACTCTGTATGCCCTCCGGGCGGTCACCAGCATTTATTCATTAAAAATGAAATTCCCAACCGAGGCCGGAACAGGAGAAGTGAGCGCCGACCAGGAAGAATACAAGAGGTGTATCCAGATCGGATCAAACCCGGTCCTCACCATTGACAAATACAATACTATTCGTGTGCCGAAAGGAAGAGTCCCGAAACTTCGAAAGTTGAAAAGGAAATAGATTGGAGAGATAGCCGAAGCCGAGTCCTCCGATCCCACTCCATTCGACGAGATTCATGTCACCAGTCTTGATCCCCGGGAGGTGGGCTCACAGCCGGTAGGGGAACCCACCGAAAAATTGCTAAGCATTATCCTTCGCGACAGTGAGCCAGAGAAAACCGTCCTCATCGGAGCCAATTTAAACCCGAAGGTCAAGAATGAAGTGGTGGGACTCTTAAGGGAATTCTCGGATATATTCGCATGGAGCCATACAGACATGCCCGGAATAGACCCTTCCGTGATTTCACACTCCCTCAATGTTGACCCAATGTCCAGGCCGATATCCCAAAGAAGAAGGTCCTTCAATAGTGAGCGATATGAAGCAATAGCCACCGAGATAAACAAACTCCTCGAAGCAGGGTTCATCCGAAACTTAGACTACAATGAATGGCTGTCCAATGTAGTCTTAGTGAAGAAGAAGGATGGGAGGTGGAGAATGTGCGTTGACTTTACCGACCTGAATAAAGCATGTCCGAAGGATAGTTTCCCTCTGCCGAGAATAGATCAAATGGTAGATGCCACATCAGGTCATGAGTTGCTTAGCTTTATGGATGCCTACTCCGGATATAACCAAATTCGGATGGACGAAATAGATGAAGCCAAGACTGCTTTCATTACCGATCGGGGAGTATATTGTTACCGGGTGATGCCATTCGGTCTTAAGAATGCGGGAGCAACTTATCAAAGACTCGTCAACCGCATATTTCACAAAGAAATCGGAAGAACCATGGAAGTCTACGTTGACGATATGCTGACCAAATCGGTTACCGCCGAGCAGCATGCCCCGAACCTTCGAAGAACCTTCCAGTTATTAAGACAATACCAGATGCGGCTGAATCCCACAAAGTGTGTATTCGGAGTGTCATCCGGAAAATTCCTCGGGTTCATGGTACATCAGAGGGGAATCGAGGCGAATCCCGACAAAATCAGAGCCGTAAGAGGACTTATACCACCGACAAAGGCCAAAGATATACAAAAACTTAATGGTATGATTGTGGCACTATCCAGATTCATCTCGAAATTGACCGATAGGTGCCTACTGTTTTTTAAGGCTCTAAAGCATAAAGGCGACTTCTGCTGGACACCTGAATGTCACACTGCATTCGAAGATCTGAAGACCTACCTCCAAAAACCCCCGATGCTGGCTAAACCGGAGGTTGGAGAGACGTTATTCCTGTACTTAGCAGTGTCGGATGCAGCAGTAAGTTCTGTACTTATTAAGGAGGAGGGTTCTGTGCAAAGGGCAGTATACTACGTGAGCAAAAGCATGACAGGGCCAGAAACGCGATATCCCGCACTCGAGAAAATAACTCTAAGTCTCGTAGTCGCCTCTAGGAAACTCCGACCGTATTTCCAGTCACACCCCATCACTGTATTAACCAACCAGCCACTCCGACAAGTTCTACAAAAACCAGAGTTAGCAGGGAGACTCACTAAATGGGCTATGGAACTCAGCGAGTTTGAACTTCACTTCAGGCCGAGGACCTCCGTAAAGGGACAGGCGATAGCAGACTTTGTCGCAGAATTTTCAAACCCCGATATCTTGAATCTGTCAACCGAAACCGTGGCACAGTGGGAAATGTATGTCGACAGATCCTCCAACCGGCATGGATGTGGAGCCGGGATAATTATCAAAACCCCCGATGGCATCATAACCCAAACTGCTCTCAGGTTTGATTTCAGGGCAACGAACAATGTCGCCGAGTATGAAGCATTAGCCACCGGACTCAAAATAGCGTTGGGCATGGGGGCCGAGCTTATCACCGTGTACAGCGATTCTCAGCTTGTAGTTAACCAGGTGAACCAGAATTACCAGGCCCATGATTCCGAAATGATGAGGTACCTTGCGAAGGTGAAAACACTGATGGCTAAGTTTGCCCAATGCACGGTGGTCCGGGTATCCAGAGACCATAACTCCCAGGCTGACGCCTTAGCCAAGTTAGCCTCTACTACTGATATGAAGCTCCCAAGAACGGTTACGGTGTTTCGTCTTCCAGAATCCAGCACACATGAAGAACAGGAAACCGCTGTGTTGATCCCCGAACCCGACCTCGGCTCATGGATGGTTCCCATAATGAACTACCTCCGCGATGGGACCCTGCCTCCAGAAAGGGATCTCGCTCGGAGGATCAGAAGACAAGCACCCCGGTACTTGATAATTAATGGATCCCTCTTCCGACGTGGCTTCTCTTTGCCATATCTCCGATGTGTCAGTCCCCCTCAAACCGATCAAATACTTCAGGAAGTACATGGAGGCACCTGCGGTAGCCACTCCGGCGGAAGAAACCTTGGCCATCGAATAGTCCGACAGGGGTATTTTTGGCCTACACTTTTCAAAGAATCAAAGGCACATGCCGAATCTTGTGACCGGTGTCAGAGAACCGGTCCTATTCCGCGCCTACCTGCCGAAGCACTAACTCCTATGTCCGCACCTTGGCCGTTCTCAAGATTCGGAATTGATATTATCGGACCTCTCCCCAGGGGAACGTCAGACAAGAGGTTTGCTGTAGTAGCAGTTGATTATTTCACCAAATGGGTGGAAGCGGAGGCTTTGAAGCACATAACCGAGGCAAATACAACAAATTTCATCAAGCATTCCATTATATACAGGTTTGGAGTTCCCGACACTTTGGTCGCTGATCACGGGACTCAGTTCGACAACAACAAGTTACGAAAAGTATGCTCGGACTTCCACATAAACCTGAGGTTCTCTTCTCCCGCCCATCCTCAGAGCAACGGTCAAGTAGAGGTCGTAAACAAAACAATCAAAACACTCCTCAAGAGAAAGCTACGGTCCCGGAAGGGGGGTTGGGTGGAAAAGCTTCCGGAGGTTTTGTGGGCCATACGGACTACACCGCACTCTGCAACAGGGGAAACACCTTATTCTCTGGCTTTCGGAACCGAGGCAGTTATACCAACCGAAACTTCCATCCCCACGAGAAGGATCTCCGCATATGATCCGGGATACAATGAGGAAGAACTCCGATCCTGCCTTGAGGAATTGGAAGAAAAAAGAGACACGGTGAGAATCAGAACCGCTTATCACCAACAAAAGATAACCAAATACCACGACAATAGAGTCCGAGTGAGAAGATTCAACCCAGGGGACCTCGTCCTAAAAAAGGTGCTACCTTCTTCCGGTGGCCTGGGGGACAGATGGGAGGGCCCATACATTGTAGATTCGGTCTCAATGAAAGGAGCTTACAAGCTAAAAACCGAAGATGGTACGCCCCTGAAAAACCCATGGAATGCAGACCACCTGAAAAAGTATTTTCAATAATTTCCGCAGCTTGTAGGGACACTACGTGTGTTCGGAGTTGTATGAATTCCGGTATGTTTATTGAAAATTACCAATTATGTTTCATCTTTTTTGAATTTTATATCTCTTACCAGAGCACAATTATCTCCAGAGGGTTTGAACCCCGAGAAATGCACCTTGAGTGCCAAAGACTCTCTAAGGGGAGCATAAAGTCTCCAATATCGGAGCATAATTATCTCCAGAGGGTTTGAACCCCGAGAAATGCACCTTGAGTGCCAAAGACTCTCTAAGGGGAGCATAAAGTCTCCAATATCGGAGCATAATTATCTCCAGAGGGTTTGAACCCCGAGAAATGCACCTTAAGTACCAAAGACTCTCTAAGGGGAGCATAAAGTCTCCAATATCGGAGCATAATTATCTCCAGAGGGTTTGAACCCCGAGAAATGCACCGTGAGTGCCAAAGACTCTCTAAGGGGAGCATAAAGTCTCCAATATCGGAGCATAATTATCTCCAGAGGGTTTGAACCCCGAGAAATGCACCTTGAGTGCCAAAGACTCTCTAAGGGGAGCATAAAGTCTCCAATATCGGAGCATAATTATCTCCAGAGGATTTAAACCCCGATGAACGCACCGTGAGTGCCAAAGACTCTCTAAGGGGAGCATAAAGTCTCCAATATCGGAGCATAATTATCTCCAGAGGGTTTGAACCCCGAGAAATGCACCTTAAGTGCCAAAGACTCTCTAAGGGGAGCATAAAGTCTCCAATATCGGAGCATAATTATCTCCAGAGGGTTTGAACCCCGAGAAATGCACCGTGAGTGCCAAAGACTCTCTAAGGGGAGCATAAAGTCTCCAATATCGGAGCATAATTATCTCCAGAGGGTTTGAACCCCGAGAAATGCACCTTGAGTGCCAAAGACTCTCTAAGGGGAGCATAAAGTCTCCAATATCGGAGCATAATTATCTCCAGAGGATTTAAACCCCGATGAACGCACCGTGAGTGCCAAAGACTCTCTAAGGGGAGCATAAAGTCTCCAATATCGGAGCATAATTATCTCCAGAGGGTTTGAACCCCGAGAAATGCACCTTGAGTGCCAAAGACTCTCTAAGGGGAGCATAAAGTCTCCAATATCGGAGCATAATTATCTCCAGAGGATTTAAACCCTGATGAACGCACCTTGAATGCCAGACTCCAAGATGAGCATCAAATATCGGAGTACAACTATTCACAGAATCGGAATACAATAACATCCGAAAGTAATAAAACATTGAAACTTAAGCATTCAACACAAAAGCCTTTTTATTCGAAGTACGTTGCTCACACTAAAACCGAAGATACGCATTCCGAATTAATAATATTCGCAAACTTAACAAAATAAAATCAAAACAGAAAATCAAGCATCGGAAGTCCATGGTACCGATGAGTTCCGAAAAGACGAATATATTGATTAATTAAAAGAGTACAAAATTCGGAGTAACATCGACCTCCGACATATCTGAGTTGCAAAATTACGAGAAAAAGAAAGGGTAAAACATATAGGAGGCTGAAGGGGGTGCCGGGGTTCATTCTTTTCGGCCAGGAAGCTCAAGGGGACGATCGGGAGCGAACCTCTCATCATCATCTGATACCGCGTCAGGTTCATTTTTGGATATAGGCTCCTCATGAAAAGTCTCAGACAAATCAGCCACAGGAGGTACTTCCGCCCTCTTCCGATTCTCGGTAGCCTTCTTCACGTCTGCATCGAAGGCCGAGAAATCAAAATCCGGATACGAACGAAGTAAAAGCTTCCGTACGTCCTGAACCGCTTTGTCGAAAATATCTTCCTGCGTCTCCGTGAAATCTTCCGATGCCAGAAACATCTCGACAGCGTTGTCACCGAGATCGGCCTTCATGGTTCGAATAGAGCCGTTCGCCTTTTTCAAGCGATCCCGATACTCACAGAGACGCTTATGCTTATCCCGACAAGAGGTCTTGGCCTTCCGATATGAGCCAGATATGTCGCTGATTATCGACCTCTGGAGCCCCGCCACGGCTTCCGATTCCTTCAGCTGATTCTCAGCTTTCCTTTTCTCCTTCTGCACCCTATCAAACTTTCGTTTGGCATCCTCATATCTGTCCTCCATGTGAAGGAGACTGCCGAAAGCCTGATATTCCAAAAAATAATAAATATATGAACACATAACATATTTTTACCTACCGAAATAACTAACTTGAAAGCAAAAACCATTCGAAACGGTTTTGACACATTACCTGCCACATGTGCGCCTGCCCATGTCGGATCCGATCGACATTGGACATTTTCCCGTGTCCGGAGATCTCTTCACTCCGAACAAGATCCTTCCCATAGGCACACAGATATTGCACCCCTGTCTCGGGATTTATAGGATTTGAATGAGAGCTGGATCCCAGGATTGGTGGACTCCGAAAATAGTTCAGAGATACTCCCGTGTCCCGCTCGAGCACATCACGGGCAGTATCCTTCGGGATATTATCCCCTGAATCCACTATTTCCACGTCGTCTGGCAAGACTCCGGGATCCTTCTCTGCAGCCACCCCCGAAGGAATGGCCTCCGGGATCTGGGAGGTACTCCCATGAACAGCAACTGATATAGAGGGCGGGATGACCCGCGTCCTCTTCAGAGCAGGTACGGCCTCCAGAACTTCTTCCTCGTCTATGAGGCTCGGAGGGGGCCTGATCACCCTCTTCTTCCTTTTCTCTCCGGTTCTCCCTTTATCGGCCATCCGCTCCCTAGCAGTCTCGGTGATCTTCTCTGAAGATAATGCAAAACAGCCGATAAAAACAGAAAAACAGAATTCAGAAAATATGTACCTATAGACTTGGAGACAAACGAGAACAGACTTCGGAGGCTTACTCTTCTTAGAAAGAGTTTTTTCCACTTTCCGTCTCCTAGCCTCCGTGAGATCCACGATAAAACCGAGCTCGTATAGTCTTCGGTCGTCCAAAAGGAAATCCACGTGCCTCCTCTCCCGAGAGACTAGCCAAGCGTCTGAAATGTGCTTCCTCTCCTCCCTGGTCAGGTCCTCTGAAGGTACGCGCTCCCAAGCAGCTGCCAAAAAAACATACTTAGCAGATAAACAAAGTAATAAATTCAACACAATAAAACAGAATACCGATAAAACTAGAAAGGGCTCCAAACACCTGGGATATTGAACACTGAGCGAACTCTCTGTGGTCTACCACCGAGCCGCAAGTCTTTTCCCCAGTTGCCCCCCGCAACAAACCAAGTCTTCTTCCACTCTTTGTTTGAAGACGGCAGCCCGGTGATCAGAGGTTCGCCGTCTTGCTTGTCCCGAGAAGCAAGAGCCCACCAGCCATCACCCCCCGACTTATGGGAGTAGAGGCTGTAGCAGTGTCCAATCTCCGCAAATGTGGGAGGCGGGAACTTCATGCCCTTCCACAGAGAATACATCCCGATCAGAACCCGCCATGCATTCGGGTTCAATTGAGCGGGAGCAACCCCGATTTCCCTCAACATCCTCCGAATATAGGGTTGCAAAGGCAACCTCGCCCCAATCTCCAAAAAGGCGGGGTGAAACGCCACCGATGCACCCTCCGGGTTACTAGCTCGTTCCCCCTCTTTGGGGAGTCTTAGGCCTACAGATGCCGATATCGAGAACTCCGTAGCCATCTTATGTAATTTTGCCATATCTATCCTATTCTCCCTCACGTGGTTTATGGCAAACCTAGTATGATCTATCTGATCCCTTACGGAATCCTCGGAATTGTACCCCGCTATACACCCAGGATCACCAGGTCCGGAAGCACCAGCCTGCGCTTCTGAGGGCATCTGCTGAACCTCCGGACTTCCTACATCCGAGTCATCCCTAACTCCGAATACACTCCTAGTACTACTGCCTACAGATACTCTACCAGAGGTAGACTCCGAGGACTCGGACCCCGAGCTAGACGCCACTTCCGGGCTTTGAACCCCAGCCTTCCTCACCATCGGATTATATCAGGATTTTCTAAATATTGCGTAAGGGTATTAAATGTATTTATCTTCGGATGATAACCTGTTTTCTGTGCTTTCTGCTTCCTTGTCAGGAACTCCGAACACGCTCTGATCAATTTGCAAAGAACAAGTAAGGAGTTGGAAGGCCCAGCGTCGCTATTTATAGACAATAAAAAAAGCGCGGGAATTTCGAACACCAGAATCGAGGCCACCGTCAGGCGACACCTGTTCACCGCCTCTCATGGGTTGCCACGTGCCGGCCGCCCATTGCCCGTTACACGAATTAATCTAAGCGTAATGGGCCCAAATAACTCCGCCGAGCCCATTCCCAAATGCCGAACTATCAAGCCCCACAACCGATCACTTCTCGCAAACCTCCGGCTGAGGAGCTTGAGGGGGAAATGTTGGATATATTTACATAGTCTCATAAACTACCGACAATGTTGCATCCCGCTTCCTGCGTATCATCCGACAATGTTACGGAGTGTCACATACCCGGCTCGGCACTCCGTGAACAGCTCTCACTACCGATACAAAGATACCGTCATACATTCGGAATCACTGATTGACAGGTCTGACCCCTTTTCTGAGCACATCAGGACAGCTGCCAGCACCAGCAAGTATGATTCCGACACGTGTCCCAGGTTGTCAGACCAATGGCTATAAAACACCCCATTTTTTACCTCTTTGGGGACTTTTGGCAACTTTTTTACTTTTATCTCTCAAATTACTGTATCCTTTCGGTAAATATATCATTGTATTCTCATTTGCTCGCATATATAGAAAGTGGGGGAACGTTTATTCAGAAGGTTCATTTTTACCCTCAACATATATCTTCTATCTATCTATTTATTTTTTTGTTATCTTTCACGATCTATGCATAAATCCATTTGAAGCTCTTCGAATCTCTCATGTTACTTATCAAGTTATCCATTATCACTCATCTAGTCATCTGTATGTTATTATTATTATTTTCAGGAAGAAATGCCCTTCCCAGTCATTACTCGTTCAAAATTGAGTCTTTCTCATTGTTGTCTAAAGCTTCGATAGTAAAATTTCCCTCAGAAGTTTTTAAGGCAGGAGGCTACAAATGGTATTTATACTCTTTCGCACACAAGCTTTCAGGATTTCCTAAATGATCTTCCTTTCACTATGCAATATTATTACTTATTTATTTATTTTTTTTTTTTTTCAAAGTCGATGCAATATTATTACTTGCTATATATTACAGGAATTTGTGGATCTATCCAACCGGAGATGATAGATAATACTTATCAGGCTTCATTGATAATACTTATCAGGCTATGTATCATTGATAAACAGCCCTCTTACAAAGTGTTTTTGACAACAAACACCTCCGCACCAAAGACACATGTACTATCATTAAAAAAGAAATCCATTCTCAGGATTAGAAAATGTATTCAGGTCAATGAATTTGAAGATACCAAATACGGTATTCATTAAATGATAATACATTTCATTCACATCTACGGCACAGAATTTAGCCATAAGTAAAAATTAAAAAAATGTAGATACTTCTTACTTAGGCTGGTAATGAATGCAAACAAATAACAATTATCAACAGTTGTCTACCTTTGTTGCTGAAATATTTGTTCTGAAGATGATTGTAAATGAAAAAGTTTGAAATCACATTGACTTCCCAACCAGTAGAGAGGGAACTAGTACCCAACAATTTCAAGTAAATAGAGAGATGATCTTTTCTAGTTATGCTATCATCTCCATTTGGATAGATCCATAAATTCCTGCAATATATAGCAAGTAATAATATTGCATTGACTATGGAAAAAAAAGAAAAAAAAGAAAAAAAAAAGTAATAATATTGCATAATGAGTGGAGTTGCACTATACACCATATCTACAGGGAAAGCAACAAAATTGCTGATTACCTTGCTAACTTTGGCCATTCTTTGGATTTGGGAACCATTGTTTCAGAAGACCCTCCTCCCCAGATTTATGGCATTTTGGATGCTGATTGTAAGAGCATCCACTACAATGGTCTCAAAAAGAGACCCATTTAACAAGACCCATTTTGGGTAAAATGGGTCTTGATAAAATTGTGCCACAATGGTCTCAAATGGGATTCAAATAAAGGAACCCAAAAGTGGGCTCCACCCAAGTAGACCAAAATGGAGTTCTAAATTTGGAACCCAATTCAATTTGGGTCTTGCCCAATGATTGGGGTTAGGTTCCCAACCCTCTCTAATCATTGAGTTGGGCTTATTTTTTTTATTTTTTATTTTATATATATAATTTAAATTAAAATATATAATTATTAATTAAAAAATATATATATATAATGAAAAAATATATATATTTAATATATATATTTCAATTATTTAAATTTAAATATATTATTATTAATTTCAATAATTATATACATAATGACAAAATATAAATAAATTTAATTAGGGGTGAGCGTTTAATAGATCGGTACACTTTTCGAGTGAACCGTTAAAAAACTGATAACATCCGGTTTTTGAAAAAGTGAACTGATCTGATAAAATTGAAAAGTGTGAACCGATCAAAAACTGATTGAACCGATTCAGTTCGGTTTGGTTCGGTTTTTTCAATTTTGGGCCTAATCAGAATCTCCTCTAATCAATTTTTTCGGTCAATTTACGAGCAAAAATGTTTGTCATGGTCAGCTTAAAGGGTAATTAAATCAACAATGGAACAATTTTGGAATTTTTCTATATATATAGACCAGTTCTCGGTTCGGTTCACCGGTTTGAACCAATGAACCGTCGGAACCACCGAAAATCGGACCGAAATTGAAACCGAACCGTTGGAACCGCTAGACTCGAACTGTCAGAACACTAGACCCGAACCGTCGGAACCGCCAAAACCGGACCGAAACCGAGGAACCGAAATCGAACCTTCAAAACCGGAACCAAAACCGAACCTTCAAAACCGGAATTGGAGCCGATTTTGAAGGTTTAGAACCGAAGCTGGAATCAAACCGAAACCGACGCCATATCTAATCGTATACAATATTTTGTTTTAAATATTTATTTTTATTGTTGATGTAATTCGGTTGTGATAATTTTAAATTAATAATTTTTTTTATTTTAAATTAATTATAATTTGTTAAATAATTATTGATAGTGTTGATAATTAAAATATATTATATAATTTATTTATTAATATATATATATATATATATAATATTTTAAAGAAGAGTAATGATTGTTTGGAAAAAAGTAAAAAAAAGTGGATTCATTTCTCTTTTTTTAATTTAGCCCCATTATGGGGAAAATAGATCCAAATAAATATGACCCAAATGGGAAGACTCATTATTTGAAAACAAGACCCATATTTGATGATGTGGCAAAAATGAGTCTTGTGTTTGGGTCTCCACCATTGTGGATGCTCTAAGGGTGTTGCTACGGCTAGGCTGGTTTCCGGTCCCTAGCCTTTTTCCTATCCTGGGCTAATTAGTCTTCTCTCTCACCATAAAAAAAAGGAAGATCATTAGATTTGGAGGGTGTAGTATTTATAGATAAATTGAATTGAGGTTAAAATGGAAATTTAAAAGAAATTTTTTTTAAAATAAAATAAAAAATAAACATAGCCGTTGAAGGCCAACGGCAAAAAAAAAAAAAAAAATAGTGGCTGTTGACCAGAAAATTGGAAAATTTGAGGAGGAACTAAAAACCTTTTTGCCCAAAGAAGTGGAAAGCTCGAAAAACTTATTCGAGAACGGAAATCTGGCCATTCCAAACAGGATCAAGGAAAGCAGATCGTACCCATTGTACAAATTTGTGAGAGAAGAACTGGGAGCTGAATATCTAAAAGGTGAGAACAATATCTCACCAGGTGAAGAATTTGATAAAGTTTTCAAAGCAATGTGTGGAGGGACGTTGATTGATCCAATGCTCAAATGCTTGAAGGAGTGGAATGGTGCTCCTCTTCCTATCTGCTAGAATGTTGTTCAGTACAGCATATAAGATTGATGTTAATTTGTACTTTTTAATTGTTGAACCAAATGTTGTTTTTTTTTTTTTGTTTTGTTTTTCTTTTATTTATGCCTGGCTTGATATCATTGTAGCTTTTGATGATCCTGTTGGAATGAGTAATGTTTAAATTTATATGGGAATTAAACGAAATAGATAGACCCTACCGATTATCCTTTGAAGAGTCATTGATAACTCTTTAATTCATCTTGTTCCTAAGCATATTGTTAATAAATTAATTTATGTATTAATATCTTGCAATATATTTTACTGCATTTAGTGGATCAAAAATGATAAATGTTCGTATTTGATGATGTGTTTACAGCTTGAATTCATATTCTATATCTGATTTAAGAAATAATAATAACGAATTATGATGATATATCAATCTGTATATGAAAAGTTAGTAAAAAGAACTCCTTCCGGCTCTTCAAGGGGATCTTGCGGCGCTCCTCGGGTTCGTCAGATCCTCAAGAAACCTGTCGGCTCCCCTCGAATGGGGCCTATGGAGCCCTTCGACTCCTCAGGCGGGTCCTGCAGCGCCCCTTAGGTTTTTGGGACGAATTTGCTGATGCTAGCAGCAAGTAGAGTAACACAAACATGATAAAGTGATTTCAACAGCTGACTACACTATAATCTGATTTGAAAACAACACTACAACATGTTCTTGTTAGAAGAAATTTCAATTCCCTGGTTCTGTATATCTGGGCACAACTAAAACACAAACCGCAAAGAAATACAATAAGATTATGGTTCAAAAAACATAGAATTGAGGCCCGTGTGAAATCTTTAATTTTTTGTTAGATGAATAATTTCAAAAGAGTAATGCTACATTGTCTAAATTTGGTGCCCAAATCTGGTGCCCAAATGATGTGGCAACACTTTAGTCTATTCATTTAAATTGTATTATATTTACATGATTTAAATGACGATTTAAATGAATGAACTAGAGTGTTGCCACATCATTTGAGCACCAGATTTGTGCACCAAATTTAGACAATGTAGCATTATTCATTTACTCATTTCAAAAAAGTAGTTTAGCCGGAAAATTCTTAATGTGCATTTTCAAACAAGTCTTTGCAAGATTTAAGGTCAGAAAGAACATTCAATTTTCTAGAAGTCAACTATACATCAAGTCTTCCAAGTGATTATACGCCACATATTCGAAACGAATAAGGATCCAATCTGAACTCAATTGAGCCTTAAAGGTTCTGGTGTATATTTCGCGATCAAACATTGAATTGATTCCTTTGATCAACCATGAAATACAAAGCTTTTCTTCTATGATCTACTTCAAGATTTTTAAAAACAAGACTTTCATTATGTATCTAACTTTTGATTCATTTGAACAATACAGTACATAAATGACTAGTAGAGAAGAAAGTAAAAAAATGTTATAATAGTCGAGTTACTAACCAGATCAATTAAAAAATGTGATGCAGACGGAAGTTTGAGAAAGACAATCTCACGAATTAGACTAACCTGTGACTTCTAAAACCTGTTGATTCTAATGAATACCAGGAAAAAGGAACTTCAATTGAGAAAACTCAAGAAATTTTATTACTTCAAAATCAATCCTCTCAATTCAGAAAGCAAGCAACTTAAATAGGAAAGCTATAAGTCGAGTTCCACACGGAATCGACTTCTAAAACAACTGAAATTAAAAGAAAAAGAAATCCTAAATTAAAAAGGAGAACAAATCCTAAACAAATAAAACTTCCAGCACATTATTAGCGCCAATTAGGAGACCTTCAGCTGGGTTCGTTTTGGGTGCACTAAGCGACCCAAATACGATTCCGCAATCCTATCTACATCATCCTCCCCAAGTTGAGAAGAATTCGGCCTCGAATTCGGTTCAGCCTCGTCGTCAGATGACGAATCACCCCGGAAAGGTATCAAGTGCTTCACATTGAAAACGTCCGCAGTTTTAATATGGCTTGGCAGCTTGAGGCGATAGGCATTGGAATTTATTTTCTCAATGATCTCAACTGGACCGATTTTCCTAGCTGACAGCTTATTGTACTCGCCCACAGAGAAGCGATCCTTTGTTAACACTGCCCAAACAAAATCACCTACACAGAAGTCCACACGACGCCGCTTCAAGTCTGCAGCATTTTTGTATTTGGTCGTGGCATCCAACAAATTCTGACGGGTTCGGTCATGGATCTCCTGCAGCTGAAGAGCAAAATCCTCTGCTTTGCGGTGCAGCTTAGTAGTGGTCGGCAAGGGAGAGAGGGCCAGAGGGCAACGAGGGAGAAAGCCATATACCACTTCAAAAGGGCTGAGCTGAGTGCTCCGATTTACCGCACGGTTATGAGCGAACTCAGCTTGGCTAAGTGTCTTGTCCCAAGTCTTCAATTGGTCACCCACTAGACTTCGCAATAGATTGCCTAAAGACCTGTTAACCACCTCCGTTTGTCCATCGGACTGGGGGTGGTAAGCACTACTAAAATTCAGTTTCGTTCTCATCAAATTCCATAAGCTTCGCCAAAAGTGGCTGAGGAAACGGGTGTCTCGATCAGACACAATGGATTTAGGTAGCCCGTGTAGACGGTAAATTTCCCGAAAGAATAGTTGAGCAACATTTATAGCATCTGTAGTCTTCTTACATGGAATAAAATGTGCCATCTTAGAAAAACGATCCACCACAACGAAGATAGAGTCGAACCCCCGTTGTGTCCGCGGCAGGCCTAGGATAAAATCCATACTGATGTCTGACCAAGGCTGTTCCGAAATGGGAAGTGGCATATATAGGCCGGCGTTGGTGGCGCCACCTTTGGAAACTTGACAAACACGACACCTTTCGACGAACCGGCCCACCTCTTTCCGCAAGGATGGCCAAAAATAGGACGTGGCAATCAGTTGGAAAGTTCTGTCACGTCCAACATGACCCTCGTTGTGCAATTCCTGAATTATTTTGGCACGAAGACTACAAGTGGGTACACATAACCGATTGCCTTTGAAAATGAATCCTTCATGCAGCACAAAATCTGATTGGTGCCTCTCTTGAATATTTTGTAGTATGACAGCAAAATATTTATCCCGAGCATACAAGTCTCTAAATGAATCAAAGCCTACCACTGTCAACCTCATATCAACCAACAGATTACGTCGTCGGCTGAGCGCGTCCGCCACTTTGTTAAGTACGCCTGACTTGTGCTTAATAACAAATGTGAATTGCTGCAGGAAAGAAGCCCATGTAGCATGGCGGGAAGACAGCTTGTTTTGGCTGCTCATATGCTTGAGTGCATCATGGTCTGTGTAAAGGACAAATTCTTGGAGGAAGAGATAGTGGCGCCAATGGCGAATAGCTTGTACGACGGCATAAAACTCAACATCGTACGTGCTATATCTCAGCTTAGCACCAGATAATTTCTCACTAAAATAGGCCATTGGCCTTCCATTCTGACTCAAAACCGCTCCAATACCCAATTTAGATGCATCACAATGAAGTTCGAACGGAACCGAAAAATCAGGCAACACAAGTACAGGGGCAGTAGTGAGTTTACTTTTAATCTCACGGAAAGCAAGTGCCGCTTCAGGAGTCCACACGAATTTGGTGGTTGACTTCATGCAATTTGTTATCGGTACCATGATACTACTGAAGTTAGGGATAAAACGCCGGTAGAACGAAGCCAAACCATGGAAGCTTCGTACCTCTGTGATCGTACGGGGTTGCGGCCAATGACGAATCACCTCCACCTTTGATTGATCAACCGAAAGACCTGAGGACGACACAATGTATCCCAAGAATAGGACGCTGTCAGCCAGAAAAGTGCACTTCTTCGTTGCGGCAACAAATTTTTCCTTGCGCAATATCAGAAGAATATCACGAAGATGTTGGAGATGCAATTCTTCGGTAGCACTATAAATAAGGATGTCATCAAAATACACCACTACGCACTTGCCAATGAATGGTCGTAAGGCTTGATTCATCACTCTCATGAACGTACTGGGGGCGTTCGATAACCCAAACGGCATTACCAACCACTCAAAAAGGCCCTCTCTAGTTTTAAAGGCCGTCTTCCATTCATCCCCTGGACGGATACGGATTTGGTGATACCCGCTTTTCAAATCTAGTTTCGAAAATACCATAGAGCCACTCAGTTGATCCAACAAGTCGTCCAGTCTCGGAATAGGGAACCGATAACGAACCGTGATTTTATTTATAGCCCGACTGTCAACGCACATTCGCCAGGTACCATCCTTCTTGGGAGTTAATAGAGCCGGAACGGCGCAGGGGCTAAGGCTTTCTCTGATATGTCCCTTTGATAGTAAATCCTCAATCTGACGTCTCAACTCCTCATGCTCTTTGGGACTCATTCGATAGTGTGGCCTATTAGGTAGCGAAGCACCAGGCACAAGGTCAATTTGATGCTGAATATCGCGCAATGGGGGAAGGTCGTCTGAAAGGGTGGAATGAAATACATCCTTAAACTCCTCCAAAATTGGTACCACCCTACAAGGGACAGTACTCGGTGGGACTTCTTCCCTCCCAAGTAATACGTACACCACCCCTGATGCCTTTATTTCGTCCTCAAAATTTGCCATGGACAATAAATTAGTGTTGTCACTTAGTGGGATATGACCGGGTTGGTCCCTCTTAGGCAAAAGGGTGATCTTGGTAGCATTGAATAAGAATGAATAGGTGTTAAGAAAGCCATCATAAGTTACCTTCCTATCATACAACCACGGTCGACCGAGGAGTAGGTGACAGGCGTCCATAGCGACCACGTCGCACCATGCGGTGTCTTTGTATGTCGTCCCAATCGAGAAGGAAACGTTGCTCCGGCGGGCCACTGTGACGTCACTCCATTTGTCCAACCAAGTTAGTTTGTATGGCCGAGGATGGGCCTCAGTCGTAAGCTGCAATTTGCGGACAGTCTCCTCTGAAATTACGTTCTCACAACTACCCGAATCGACGATAAATCTACAGATTTTCCCACCTATCGTGCACGTCGACTGAAACACATTAGTACGCAACCAGTCGTCATCAACACCGCGAGGAGCAAGGCAGCTGCGTCGAACTACCAACAGAGGGCCGCAATCCCCTTCCAAGTGTTCCTCCTCTGTCACCACGGTATCATCAAAAATAGGATCAGTTTCGATGTCCCTAGAGTCTCCTAACATGTCCTCTGAATCCACAAACAGCCCCTTCTTGGCACCCCTCTTGCAATCGGCGAACCTGTGACCTGTTTCTCCACAGCTGAAACAGCGAGCACGGGAAGATGGACCAGCTGCCGGGGTGGCTGCATCATGTCTGGCGGGAATGGTTGAAGGTGTGGCACCAGAACGACCACCACTTAACCCCTGTCCTGAACTGGCGAAGGTCATTCCCCTCCTTGCAAATTGTTTCTCCAATTGAATAGCTCGTTGGTAAGCACCTGAAACAGTCACTAAATCAAACAAGTTGAGAATATCTTGGAATTGGGTCCTTGTGCCGCCGATGTATCGCGAAACCCGCATGTCATCGGATTCGATGATAGCATTCCGTGACACCAGCTGATAAAATTCAGCCGTGTATTCATCAATCGACCTAGAGCCCTGCTTGAGGTTTTGTAACCGTTGGAACATGAGGCGTTCATAATTATGCGGAAGAAAGGCCGATCGCATATGCTTCTTCATTTTATCCCAAGAAACGATCTTAGATTTACCTTGCATAGACCTGGTCAGTTTTAATTGCTGCCACCAAGCACCAGCCCGCCCACGAAGTCGAGTAGCAGCCAGTGAAACACGTCTGTTATCCGGGACTTGCTTAAACTCCAGCACCTCCTCTACAGCAGCAATCCAATCAAAATACTCCTCCGGTTGCAGTCCACCATGGAACTCAGGAATGTCAACCTTGAATCCGGACTCCCATCGCCGTGAATCATCAACTGCAGGTCTGGGCTGCGCAGGATGAAGGGGGGCAAAGGGATTATCCTCCTCAGTCGATTCCCCATCCGCAGACGGCGAGTTTGGAACCTCCTGATGTTGGCGCATCATGGCAGCCATCTGCTGCGTTAATGCATTCACCTGTTGTCGTAACTGTGCGATCTCGTCACGTTCATATACTTCGTCAACTGGAGCCTCACGAGCGTTGGGGAAATTGGCGCGTCTCCTTGGCGGCATGACGGCGAAAAAAAATTTAACCAGGCTTTGATACCAAACTGATGCAGACGGAAGTTTGAGAAAGACAATCTCACGAATTAGACTAACCTGTGACTTCTAAAACCTGTTGATTCTAATGAATACCAGGAAAAAGGAACTTCAATTGAGAAAACTCAAGAAATTTTATTACTTCAAAATCAATCCTCTCAATTCAGAAAGCAAGCAACTTAAATAGGAAAGCTATAAGTCGAGTTCCACACGGAATCGACTTCTAAAACAACTGAAATTAAAAGAAAAAGAAATCCTAAATTAAAAAGGAGAACAAATCCTAAACAAATAAAACTTCCAGCACATTATTAGCGCCAATTAGGAGACCTTCAGCTGGGTTCGTTTTGGGTGCACTAAGCGACCCAAATACGATTCCGCAATCCTATCTACATCAAAATGTCTAAGAGGTTGTGGATTCGAGTAATAGTTTTTTTTTTTTTTTTTTTCTTCTAATATTTCTAGAAAAAAAAAATACCTTGTGGATAGATTTTATGAACGTGAAAAATTAAAGTCATTAAATTAATTGTAATTTGAAAAAAATAAAAAATAAAGTCTTAATCTTGAAATTGGGTCTTAAGAACAAGATTTGTTTTCCAATATTCGTTTACGAAAATGAAAGTTCGAAAAGAAATTTTACCGACAAAAATAAAGATCACTTGACTTGAAATACTTATTAAACACAATGTTTGGCACATCGGATTGGACTACGATTGGATAATTTTAGTCCTTATCCGTTGTTTGATATTGTTTTGAAACATGAGATTAATAATCCAAAAGTAAAATAATCACATGCTGATGCGATATAGTAAACCCATATGGCCATATCTCCCTATCTTAATTCATCTCTCTCTGTTACATCATTAATCCCACCAGGCCACCAACCCACTTTTTCTCTCTCTTTCATCATATTTCAACATATCCAACGCAAGTGGCAAGACTATTTTTTTTTATAATTTTTTTTTTCTAGTTTTTTAAAATGATTTAATAATAAATTAATTATAAAATTAAAATTTATTTTAAATTAATATAAATTTGTAATTTTATTTAAAATTAATTTTGAAAATTATTAATTTAATAATATATAAATTAAAATATTTATTTCATCAAAACAATTATTTTAGTAATTTGTTATTCAATTTTCATTTGATTATTAGGGACTGAGATTATTTCAATCCTAATTCCTCTTAACGGGATTGAAGAACCTAAATTTGTTGGGCCCATTGTAATCCCACCTATATATTCTCTCTCTTTAAAAAAAAATTATTTTATTAAATAAACAAATTAGAAAATTTAAATATAATATAAATCTATATTTTAAAAATATTTTTGGATATTTTTACTTTAATAATATATAAATTAAAACATTTATTTTCTTTAAATGCATATTTCAATAATTTATTATTCAATATCAAAATATTATCAAATTAAAAATATTATTATATTTAGTCTAATATGATGTTTTACTAAACAAAATGTAGTGTTAATTCAATCTAGTCCCATGTTACTCTAAACACAATATATAATTAATTTAGTTCGGTCTAGTTTGGTCCTATTTCAATCCAATCTAAACTCATGAAATAGTTCAATCCAATCTCGTGCATCAAATGGGTCTAAGTGTATTAAGTGAGCATATTATTGTTCAGATGCATATATATATATATATATATAGAAAATTATAATCAACATTTATCATCACAACCAAGTGATGAACATTCTTGCCTTCTTGGTTGGTTCAGTTCAACCCCTCGTCATATCTGTACTCATTATGGGCAGGAAAATTCTTAATATGCATTTTCAAACATATCTGCGCATGATTGAAGGTCAGAGAGAACATTCTTCGATTATCTAGAAGTCAACTATACCGGAAGTCTTCCAATTGATGATAACATTAGTTATACACCACATATTCAAAAGGAATAAGTTCCAATCTGAACTCAATTGAGTCTTAAAGAATCTTGTGACAGGGTCTTTTAATTAGAACAATACTTAGGGTTGGTACCCAAGGTATTGACTCCACCACTGGGGTGTTGCCACATGACTTTTTTTCCTTTCACTTAAGGGAAAAGGCCACGTAGACACCCCAATGGTGGGGTCAGTACCCAAGTATTACTCTTTTAATTAAAGATCGTTAATATTTGTTTATTTGTTATATTATAATTTTAATTGATTATTGATATAAGTCTTATCGCACGATTCTTACCGATATGCTCAGATTAGTAGTGAATTTTTGTTCATTAGTGGCATAAGCTTCTTTTCCATTAGAATTCTAATATACAATGCCGGTCAGTGCTGTGTGGCCCAAGTTGAGCATGCTAGATAACAACATTTTGAAAATAAAAATAAAATAAAAGAAAACGTGTAAGATCTTTGTGGGAACTGGGAAGTTCCACAGTGTTGCTAAAAGTCTCCAATTTAATAGTTGTCTATTGACTACAGACAAGTGGCACTGAAATTATCAGCAAGTACTTGGCTGAAATACAGTTTTGCTGATAACTGTAGGAAAAACAGAGAATTTTAATTGACAGGAAGGAAACAAATACAAGGCAGGGAAAGACTTGAAAGAAAAGCTAGTAGTGTTAAATGGGGTGCTTTTTATTCTTGATCACCTTCGTTGGCACTTTATTCTTTTCATCTATTATGAATTTGTCTGCTGCAGTTGATACCATAAGTCTAGCACAATCTATCAGAGACGGTGAGACATTAGTTTCCGCTTCGCAGAGCTTTGAGGTAGGCTTCTTCACCCCTGGAAACTCAAACAACCGGTACCTAGGAATATGGTACAAATTTAATCCTAGTACAGTTGTTTGGGTTGCAAATAGAAAGAATCCAATAACTGATAAGCAAGGAAAGTTGGTAATGAGCGATGATGGGAACCTTGTACTTCTCAGCAAAGATAAGAAGATTATCTGGTCTACAAATTCATCAAGGGTGCTAGAAAATCCAGTGGGTCAGCTCTTGGATTCTGGGAACCTTGTTATTAGGGACAATATTAACATGAGCTCTGACAGCTATGTGTGGCAGAGCTTTGATTACCCATCAGACAGAATGTTGCCAGGCATGAAATTGGGATGGAATTTAAGAACTGGTTTTGAGCGATATCTGACACCAAAGAGGAGTGCTGATGACCCGTCTCCTGGAGACTTTAGGCTTAGACTTGACATCCAGGGGCTTCCTCAATTAGTTATTACCACAGGATCAAGAACAGAGGTCCGGAGCGGACCATGGAATGGTCGTCAGTTTACTGGCACCCAATTCTCTGAACAAGTTATGCACAACTTTATTTACAAACCAATATTGGTGCATACACAAGATGAGTTGTATTACTCATATGAGCCTTTCAACAACACAGTTAAAAGTCATTTAGTTTTGCATCAATCAGGCACAATGCAGCGTCTTGTATGGAATTGGAAGACAACTGAGTGGAGTATTCTATACTCTTGGCCATTTGATCCGTGTGACAATTATGCACAGTGTGGTGCTAATAATAATTGTAGAATTAATAAGACGCCAATGTGTGAGTGTTTGAAGGGGTTTATACCCAAAGCAGAAGATGAATGGGATGCACAAGGATTATCTCAGTCAAGAAAATGCATAGAGAAATCGCCATCAGATTGCCCAAGTGAAGAAGGGTTTCTGAAGATTCCAGGAATAAAATTGCCTGACTTCACTTGGTATAACAATAGCATGAATATTAATGAATGTGAGGCAGAGTGCTTCAAGAACTGTTCATGTAGAGCTTATGCAAATTCTGATGTAAGTGGAGGCAGTGGCTGTGTGATGTGGTTTGGAGACCTGATTGATATTAGAGAGTGCCCTCCAGGATTCAGTTGGGGACAGGATATCTTCTTGAGAGTTCCAGCCTCAGAA
Organism: Acer campestre; assembly: GCA_954870605.1. NCBI lineage: Eukaryota > Viridiplantae > Streptophyta > Magnoliopsida > Sapindales > Sapindaceae > Acer > Acer campestre. Next base: position 6,591,431 of record OX940808.1, on the reverse strand, counting down.
CTAGGTAATTTTGTTATTTTATGTATCACCATCTTTTTTTCTTTGTGTTTTGCTATCTTTTCCCTTGAATTTTTTTATGAGAAGGGGAAAAGAATAAAGAGATCAATAATTTATTAGAAGGGCATGAAATTTTAAAATACTGATCAAGCTTCTTGATTTGTCTGTCTTGGAATCAGTACAACATGATTTGAATAAGAAGAAAAGAATAAAGATCATCGTGGTGGTTTCAACCATTACTGGGATTTTTATCTTGGTCCTCATACTCTGCACAGTTTGGAAGAAAACAAAGAATAGAGGTAAAATATTCATCAGACTTTACTGAATTGTTTATTGGAAGTCATGTTGTAGAAATTAACCATTGAGTTTCAGAGTGGAAATTTAAATCATTAGGGTTGGAGAGCAGAGAAGAGGAAGAAGAAGTACCTTTAATTGATATGAGTACCATTGCTGCTGCTACTAACAATTTCTCTCAAGCTAACATGATTGGCAAGGGTGGATTTGGTCCTGTTTACAAGGTAACTATGTTTATATGTTATCTAACAATCAAACGTAAGGTGTATAGTGCCTTATAGATCTTGCAAATCTTGAACTTTGAAACTTGCATTCTCTCTGTTATAATATGCAGGGAAATCTTTCTACAGGACAGGAAATTGCTGTCAAGAGGCTCTCAAACAATTCAGGACAGGGTTTTGCAGAATTCAAGAGTGAAGTAGTTTTAATCGGAAAACTTCAACACAGGAATCTTGTTGGCCTTCTTGGAAGCTGCATTGAAGGGGACGAAAGGATGCTGATCTATGAGTATATGCCCAACAAAAGCTTGGATTATTTCATTTTCGGTTGCACCTCTTGAACTTATATCCACTTAGTTATTCGTATTTTGGATACATGAGCTTAAACATTTTTGTGATCTGAATTAAATGTTGTTTGATCTTAATGATGAAATTGAAAATTACCAACAAAAAAAAAAACAGGTCTAATTGTAAGAGTTACTGAGTTGGCAATGGTGTGCAGATGATGAAAGAAGCAAATTCTTGTCATGGAGAAAGCGGTTTGACATTATTATTGGGATTGCAAGAGGACTTCTCTACCTTCACCAAGATTCAAAACTTCAAATCATTCATAGGGATCTAAAGGCAAGCAACATTTTGCTAGACAATGACTTGAATCCTAAAATTTCGGACTTTGGCTTGGCGAGAATATTCAGAGGTGACGACAAAGAAGCTAATACAAAGAGAATTGCTGGAACATAGTAAGTTTTATTACCATAATCTCGAATATTTACCGGTTGAAAGAACTTATATATTAGATACTTTAATGCAGTGGCTATATGTCTCCGGAGTATGCCACTGATGGCAAGTTTTCATTGAAGTCCGACGTTTTCAGCTTTGGTGTGCTGCTGTTAGAGATAGTAAGTGGTAAAAAGAATAGAGGGTTCTTCCACCCAGATCATCACCTTAATCTTCTTGGACATGTGAGTAGAAATAGTGGTATACTTCTTTTTATTTTGCTCATTTTTTCCGGTATGGAGAATAAACAAAGCTATTTGGTGCAATGATTCCAGGCATGGGTGCTGTGGAATAATGGAAGGGCCTTGGAAGTAAAGGATGTATGTTTAGAAGACTCCTTCATTGAATCTCAAGTTCTCAGATGTATTCATGTGGGTTTATTATGTGTTCAAATGTTCCCGGAAGACAGGCCAGAAATGTCATCTGTAGTTTTCATGTTGGCGAACGAGGGGCTGCTGTTGCCTCAACCTAAACAGCCAGGTTTCTTCACAGAAAGAGGTTTCATTCCAGGTTCAACATCATCAAGTAAAGAAAAATCTCACACAGAAAACTTAATGAGCATAACTACACAGGATGGCAGGTAGAAATTCTTGATTGAAGTTTGCTTATAGCTTTCTGTTTGGACATGCAGTAATATGCAGATTTAAAGACTTCTTTGTGAAGTTATACACATGTTTCTATAATTTATCTATTATAATTGTTTGTTTCAGTTTCACTTCATACCAAGTTTTGGTTTTATTAGTATCTTCAAAATGATCAAAATTCTAAGGTAGGGATGGAAAGTCGTTGTAGGAGCTGTGGTGGTAGCTACTAAAGTACTAAGAAATGAATGGACATGTCAAAATTTAACAATTGGGTAGTCTTATTATGTGACTTCAAAGCCGGCAAAAATTCTGATTTTTATTGGGTAGACACGGAGACATTTAGTACAAGTGCAACTTGACCTGCTGCAGTCTTTCCTTAGGTTGTTCGTAGGGAAGTATAATTGATGAAATTCAACCCAAAAGATAAATAGGAAAGACTCTGGTTCAATGATTTCAGGAAGACCGATGATTTACTATAGAACATAACATTATTCTAACATTAATAGAGTATATTTATACTACTTTCAAAAAAAAAAAGAGTATATTTATACAGTATCATAATGGTCAACAAATTCGATATACATCAACAAGATCAACCTAACTATTTAGACCAGTTGTGCAACCTTAGAATGATCATTCGGCTACTTCAGTAGAATAATAGATAGGATTTGAGACCTTTTCATGACAAAAGCTGAACAGTTTCAGTTTCTTCAAATCATCTTATTGTTGAAGTTGAAAAACTCATTTTTCTTAGAACAGATGAGGTTCTACTTACCCTCTAAAATGGTGATTTCTGATCCAGAGGATATATAGTTGCTTGATGAAGACTGATCAGCTCCAGGCAGATTACTTTCTGTGAAAAAACCAGGCTGGTTTGGTTGAGGTAGGGAACTCTCACTCCCTAGCATTAGAACTACAGATGACATGTTTGGCCTGTCTTCTGGTCGCTATTGCACACATAGCAAACCCACATGAATTCATCTTAACACCTCAGTCAAAGGACCGGAGTTGCCTAAATTGTCATCGATTAGTTCCATTGGTCTCCCTTCTTTCCAAAGAATCCATGCCTGGATGATTAGAAACACAAATGAACTTATATGTTTTAGAATAATAACAATAAAAATGTTAATCTCTGTTCTTACATGTCCAAGAAGATTGTGGTTGTGATCTGTATGGGAAAATCTCCAAAGCTAAATACGTCCGATTTTACTGAGAAAAGCCCATCAACTGCGTACTCTTGTGACTCATAGCCGTTGCAATTACATTGATACAAATGTTTACAACCAATAAGAGAGAATTATACCTTAGAATGAATTTTGGTGCACTTACTATGTCCTGACCGCTTTGTTCGTATTGGCCCCAATTTCATTTTCACCAAATATTCTGACCATACCGAAGTTTGAAATTTTTGGATTCATATCATTATCTACTAACACTTACTACCTTTGAGATCCCTATGTATAATCGTCATTCTGGAGAATTCCTCTAGCGATTCCACCAATAATATGGAGAAGTTTTGGCCAGTCAAGAAACTTTCTTCTTATTTGACATGGCCAACAATACCCCATCCATATTGGTCCATTTTTGAATAAAACTTCAGAAAAAAAATAAAATAAAAAGGTTCAAAATTTTCTGAGTTTTGAGAGTTCAAACCGAAAATGAAGTAGTCCAAGCTTTTGTTGGGCATATATTCATATATTAACATGCTCTCGTTTTCTTGAATGCAACAATCAAGAAGCTTTACGAGATTATTTCGGTGCTGGAGTTTGGCTATCAATGTAACTTCATTCTTGAACTCCTCCAATCCTTGTCCATAACATTTTGAAAGTCGTTTAACTGCAATTTCCTGCCCCTATGGGATAATCACTAAGAATTAGTAGGCAAAAAAAAAAAAAAAAAAAACAAATCTTAGGGCCAGTTTTGTATTACTTTTGAAAAGTTAAAATCATATTATTTTATAATTTTAACATAAAATGATGTTTAGTAAAACTTCCAAAAGTGATTAATTGATAATTTGACAAGTTTTGACAGTGATTTTAAGAAGTAGGTAAGGGGTTACCTTTTGAAAGTGATTATGAAATAAACTATTCCAACATTTAATGCATGTTTTAAAATATCATTATTATCCTTATGAAATCAAGTAAAAATCATTTATATACCTTATTTCATCTCAAAATTAAAAATTCTATTTAAATATTGATTTGATTTATAAAATATTTATAAAATATTTTTATTGTTCTTATAGAATTTTTTTTCCAATTTAAATATTCTACTTAAATATTGATTTAATATATATAATTAATAAATAAAAAATGAAATAGGATCATAAACTCATGTATATTTTAGTCATTGTAACTAATCTCAACACTTTTGCAATAAAATTACCAAATATATGTATACTGCTTTTGAGTTATACAATAGTTTTAAAAATATAATTGATCAAACATTTGCTGATTAACTTCACAGCTGATTATTTCTTCAGCACAACTAACGGTGATTATTATAAATGTTACAGCAATACCAAACTGACCCTTAGTCGCATATTTGTAATGTTACTACCTTGTATACTAGTCCAAAACCACCTTCTCCTAGCTTGTATATAGTGCTAAATTCAAATATCCATAAATCCATTTCTTCTTTTCCTCCATCGTTATGTGCCATTTTGTATTTCCTCTTCATGATTCTAGAAATTATAGGAATTTTTTATTCTTTTAGCCAACTAATATGACTAATTCTTCACATATAGATGACTGGGTAATGAAGTTACCTTGCTTCTTGAGTTTCCTTTTGTGGATATAGAAAATCAATCCTACCAAAAGAATTGCTATAAATATTACAGAGCCAACTATGATTCCTACTCGCTTCTTCATCTGAAATGTCGAAAGATAAGTTAGTCGATCGACATAATCGTGAATATGGACAGAAATTCTTAAATCCAAAAGGTTTGTTATCAAGACAGATTTTAGGAAAATTGTACATTAAAACCACCAAAATGTTTGTTATTCTCTACTTAAACTTGAATCAAAATACTTTAGATAATACCTATTTCTATAGCGGCCATCCGTATAAAAAAATTCTGCCCACCTTGGTCATGTCAGTGAGGTTTCCAAACCAAAGCACGCAGCCACTTCCTTCTTGACTGATGTTTGAATTTGCGCTGTGCAAGAACAGTCTTTCAAACACTTTTCTCCACATTCCTGCAGGCTCATGCTTGTATTAAACGTTGAATTAGAAGTATCTGGCAACTTCAACCCTGTATGGTTCCGGAATTCATCCATTGCCAAGTCAGGGCAATTAGACACTCTTCAAGTAGTGAATCACAAGACATTGTCTATGGTCCATACATTGAATTATTTGATGAGCCTGAACCTTTCACATAAGCTGAATTTAAATACCAGGATTTCTTCTATATATAGGGCACAAAATCTTTTTAACTAATTGTTTAGCACACCTTATCATGAACTTAAATAAGGATATATCTATGTATCACTTTCTCTCATGAGGCCGCCATGCTTGAACAAAACCTTCAAGGTATTGGCTGGGCAATGTTCTTCCAAGTGATTCTTGTTGGGTTATCAACATTTTTTGATTCTCAACGGTCATTTATTATCAGCTTCTACACATAGGACACCCCAAAATGACATTGTACTAATAATGCTAGTACACAATGCAACTCCAAAAGATACATCTTAGTTATACTTTAAAAGTCACGAGTAAAAGTAAAGAGGAAACGCTAAGGAAAGACAACCAGGCGTGTCCCACACTCAAGATGAAGGTCACCATTTCAAATGTCTCCAAGAAAGAATGAGGCTAATGTTAGTAAAAGTCACGAGTAAAAGTAAGACTTAAGACTTAAAAAAAGAAGAGAAAAAGCTGTGAGAATGAAAGAATGAGGTTAATGTTGGTAAAAGTCACGAGTAAAAGTAAGACTAAGACTAAAAACGAAGAGAAAAAGCTGTGAGAAAGAAAGAATGAGGTTAATGTTAGTAAAAGTCACGAGTAAAAGTAAGACAAAGACAAAAAAGAAGAAGAGAAAAAACTGTGACTCTGTGAGAATGTTTCAGGCGTACATGTCCCGCAGTCAAGATGAAGGTCACCATTTCAAATGTATCCAAGAAAGAATGAGGTTAATCATTAATGTTAGTAAAAGTCACGAGTAAAAGTAAGACTAAGACTAAAAAAAAGAAGAGAAAAAGCTGTGAGAATGTTTCAGGCGTACATGTCCCGCAGTCAAGATGAAGGTCACCATTTCAAATGTCTCCAAGAAAGAATGAGGTTAATCATTAATGTTAGTAAAAGTCACGAGTAAAAGTAAGACTAAGACTAAAAAAAAGAAGAGAAAAAGCTGTGAGAATGTTTCAGGCGTACATGTCCCGCAGTCAAGATGAAGGTCACCATTTCAAATGTCTCCAAGAAAGAATGAGGTTAATCATTAATGTTAGTAAAAGTCACGAGTAAAAGTAAGACTAAGACTGAAAAAAAGAAGAGAAAAAGCTGTGAGAAAGAATGGGGTTAATGTTAGTATAAAAGTCAGAGTAAAAACTCTGATCGTAAAAGGCCTATTTATAATAGATCTAATTGAAATAAAGCTTTTAAAAAATAAATTATAGTTGTTTGGTTAGTAATTAAAAAAACACTTGTATAAAATCTCAAAAAGTCTACTTATATATTAAATTACTAAAAATGACATATTATTTATTCACTATATAAAAAATTGAACTTGAAAGATTTTCTACATGATAACTACATTTTCTATTGCATAATAATAATAAAATTCAAAACTTTCACCAATATAAACTTAAAAGATTAAAAAAATATCCAAAAAATATTAAATTTTCAACAAAGTTGAAGCATTGGCAAACAAAAGGAAAATGACCAATATCTCATACAAAGGTAAAAAGTTAAATAGAAAAAAAATTCAAAATTAAATAAGTTATCATCGAAACATGAGAAAAGTCGCAATACTATCACGTTCTTTGTCTATTTCACGATTAGGATATCGCTCCTCGTAAACATCTTGAGTAGCATTCTCTTCTTCATCGTCACTTGGTAGCTTATCCTCATCGTCATTATATGGCTTAAACTCTTGATCTATATCAGCATTAACTCTTATAAAATTATGAAGAACCATTGAAGCAATTACAATTTTCACTTGTTTAGTAAATGGAAATTTGAGCATGTGGTGTAATATTTTCCATCTATTTTTCTAAGTGCTCGTTTGGTTGAGCTTTTTACTGTCTCAAAAGGTCTACCAACGTCTATTTGAGTTTTTTAGAGTTGTTTGGTTAGGCTTTTGAGATTGTCTATTTTAAATTGAGTAGAAGCTAGTAGAGTTTAAACCTCTACTAGGCAAAAGCTCATAGAGAGGTACTTCTCCAAATAGACCTTTTTTTTTAAAAAGTCTACCAACCAAATAACTATAATTTTTTTTTCAAAAACTCTATTTCTAATAGATCTACTGCAAGTAGATCTTCTACTAATAGACGTTTTTCAAAAGCCCAACCAAACAAGCTCTAAATATCAAATGTCCTTTCAATAATGCATCTCAAAGAAGAATGTGCATGAAAAAAAGTGTGGTCTTTGTGTCTATAAATTTGAGGCCTATGTTTTATCATTTAGACAAACTTTTATTGTTGAATTAAATTGAGTTTTGATTTCTAATTGTGGTTCATAATTTAAAAACCCCATCATCTTTTCACTATAATAATCAAAGGACTACTCAACAAACCTCCAAAGTTGTAATTTTTATCATTAATTCTTGTTAACCATCATCATAGCTTCGCTATCTTGTCGGTGTGGATTTACTATAAAGAAGAATAGTGATGATGAGTCTATAGACCTGTAATGATTTGCAGATATAATCGCAAATCATTTTGAACATCTAAGGGACTGAGTTTGTTTTCTTCATTAAACAATTTTTTGTTTTTTGGTTTTTGGTTTCTGTTTGTGATATCGTCAAATAGATGGAGATTTGGATGGGCTTCAAGTTTTATATAACTTGTTTTGATGCAGATGTTACATAAATGGCCCCCTCACTATCAACAATAAAATCCAAGTTTTGCAGTATCTGTTTGCTTGTTTAAAGTTTTATTTTCACTCACTGCCACAACTTAATCAGAGATTGATTAAGTTTTCTTGATCATTTTTATTGATTTACGTTTATAAATTAAACTTGGAACATCAAGTAGATTGTTGATTTATTGTGAATGGATTAAAAAAGCTCGACTGCAGAGGTAATTTTTAAAGTGAAGACTGCAAATTCTGCATTTTGGGTTCATTTGTTGTTGTTGTTGCAGCTTCTGGGAATTGAAGTATTAAAAGATGATATGTTTCAAAACAAAAAAAAAACAATAAAAATAATAATGAAGAAAAATTATACATATTGTTCTTCCGGTATGTGTAGAGCAAAAAAATAGCCTATCAGTAGAGAGCAAAGAATAAAGAATATAAAAAGGTTCCAGAGTTTTATTTTAATAAGGGTATTCCATGTCAATAATAATAAATTAGGGATATATAGGTTATATACTTCTTTTTTAAAAAAGTCTATTTCGAAAAGCTCCTAGGGAGGAGTTTTTGTCTAATACAGGTTTAAACTCTACTAGCCTCTACTTAATTTAAAATAGACAATTTCAAAAGCCCAACCAAACAACTCTAACAAACTCAAGTAGAGGTTCGTAGACCTTTTGAGCCAATAGAAAACCCAACCAGATAAACACTAAGACTAAGAAAAAAGAAGAGAAAAAGCTGTGAGAAAGAAAGAAAGAGGTTAATGTCAGTAAAAGTCACAAGTAAACGTAAGACTATGACTAAAAAAAGAGAAAAAGATGTGAGAATGTTTTTGGTTATATATGTTAGTAACCAATTAAGCTTTTGGGAAAGGGCCCAACAATAGCATTTAAACTTTTTAATGCCCCCTCATGTGCAAGATCATAGAGTGGTGGTATTTACACCCCTAAAAAACCGTATGTACACCCCTTTTGTACGTACACCCCATTAATCTTTTTTGAAAATGGTATAATTCGTAACTACACCCCACATATTACAAATATGTACTTACTTTCGTTTTTTTACATAAAATATGACATTTCTTTTAATTTTTGAAAAAAAAATACTATAAAAAAATACTAAATAAATATGTTATAAAGTATTAAAAAAAAAAACGAATATATATATATACACACACGGAAGAGCCGCCTCCTCCCCCTAGAATTAGGATGGACTATTTAATGTAATAATTTGTTCTTATTTTTTATGAATTCTATTTCATTTGAAATTTTTATTGAAAATAGTAGTACATGTTATGTAATTAACCTGAGATCTTGTAGTTTCTTGAAGATTGAAGTCCATCCAACCTGAGCACCGCTTAGGACTAGCAAACACTTTAAAAAAAAAAACAAAAAAAAACTTTAGTTACCTCTGTGATTAAAAAAGATATATTTATTTATTTTTTTAAAAAGAGAAATATTTATTTTAATCATTTTAATATTGTATTAATATGTTGTATGAGATATACATTTATTTTAATAAATTTAATAATTTCACTTAAGGGTAATATTGGAATTTTTAAAATATATTGATTTAGGGTGCACATACAATTTTTCAGGGGTGCAAATATCGTCACTCAAGATCATGACTTGATACGTGACCCAAGTCCAAACACATTTAAATAAATTCAAATTACAAATAACAAATGCAAATGCAATCATGGGAGTTGAACCCAGGACTACTGGGAGGACCAAGGCTCTAATACCATATGAGTAACCAACATATCCAAAAGCTTAAACTTATGGGAAATGACCCAACAATACCATCTAACAAAAATATATATATGTATATATATAGGTCCCGCATAACTAACAGACTCAAAAGCTTAAGCTTATGGGAAAGGGCCCAATAATAGCATTTAAACTTTTTAAGACACCCCCTCATGTGTAGTGGTAGCAATGTGGGCCGGCATGACCCACATGTGCCGGGCCGACTGAGCTCGTTTTCGAAAACAGGCTCAGCCTGGCACGGCACAGCAAGTTGCTGTGCCTGGCCGGGCCAGCCCGTTTTCAAAAATGGGTGGCGCGGCACGTGCCACATGTGCCGTGCCGACGGGCCGGGCCAGGTTGGCACGTGCCACATATTTTTTATTTATTTAGATATTTTAATTCAATTTAGTACATATAAATATATATTATTGTTTAAACAATTTAAATTACATTATTTTAATTGTAATTTGTCTATTTTATTTATTATTTTAGTGTAATTAAAAAAGCTTATAGATTTATTATTTCTTTGAATAAAATAATTCAAAGAATAAATGAAGATAAAATATTAAAGAAAATAAAAAAATACAAGAAATTATGAAAATATTAAATGAAGAATAATTTATTTATTTCGGATTTTCATTATTACATGATTGCCTCATTCAAAATCTTTCCAAGAAAAACCCAATAGGATAAAAACTTGGTAAAGGAAAAAGAGTGCAATCTCTAGCATACGCGGAGTCGTAACGGACCCGTCTCAGTTCCTTTATAGTTATGTCTGGGTTATAGTGTCAACATGTCTGTGTCCAACCATGCATTTGGCCATATGCCTTTGCAAATTACCGGTTCCCGACTTAGAAATAGAACTGGTAAATAAGAGTTTACAAAACTTACAACGATAGTTTGATGTGACCCTACCGTCTGGGTTTGGTATTTCTTCTTTATCAAAACATTGTCATACGTTTGAATTTGAAATGTGCTTTTTAGGTTTGTGAGAACGTGATGTCGGTGTTGCACTGGAACTAAAAGGCCCCACTACCGTTTCCGTCGGAAATTAAGGATGATTATGATCCATTTCCTACAATATAGTAATATACTAAGCATTTAATCATAAATATACTAAGCATAAAAATATTAAAATTTATAACAAAGCATAAAAATATTAATTCATAAATATACTAAGCATAAAGCCATAAATATTAAATATACATAAAACATAAGAATAACACTATAACAGATTAGGCCTTTTACGGTGAGCAATGAACGCCATAAATGACTATTTACAGCGTTCAGCTGCAAGCCGTATTAGATGATGTCGTAAATGATATCCTCAAATACGACGTACAAAACACGCCGTTAATATGTTTTAAAAAACGCCGTAATTGTATTACGACCCCTTTTACTGCACGCAAAGAACGCCTTAAATGACTCATTTACAGCGTTCAACAGTATGTCGTGAATGATATCCCTCAAATACGGCGTTCTTCAAATGCGCGCTGTTAATATGTGTTGACGGTGATTTTTGGTGGTCACCGTGTCAATGATTTGCTTTTGAATTGCTATAGTTTATGAACGAGAATGATTAAAATCAAGAAGAAATAACAAGAAATAACAAGCAATTACGTGGTAAAACTCCAATGATCGGAGAAACATCCACGGATTGTTGCCCTAGCAACGAAGCCAAATTCACTATGAAGAATGATTACAAGAATATTGCACTATAATCTCCCTCTCTCCAGCTATTTTTCTCGTACCCCCTATTTGTGTATAAAGGGGGTATTTATACATGTTGTTTTTAGGGTTCTGCATGTGATGCCCTAGTTTTGGGGTATGCGTTCTAATCCTAGATGGACTATGTTTCTTTCTTTGTAGCAGATTTCCTGTTTTGGCTGAGTCCAAGTTTGATTCTGATTCCTTTTCCTTTATTTGCGGAGAAACTCTCTGTTTCCTTATTTGAAATCTGCAGCCACATCATTGCTTATCATGGAGACGCTAGTCGCTGATTATGTCATGAATATGGCCGCTGGCGACTATCCGTTTTATTGATTCCCGAGTGTGTCTGAATATGCCCGAGTATGTGCTTGAGTAAGATCTACTGCCCAAGCGAAGGGTCTTTGCTTGTGGTCGGGTGACTTACTCTTTTTCCTGAGTAAGTCGTTGTGGGGGATTTTTTTTCCATAAGCTAACTTGTCTTGACTCTTGTTTGCATAGCCTTATATGGTGATGACGTGTCCGCCATAACTATTTTTACCTATAACAATATGGTTTTAAAAAAAACTCATTTACAGCGTTCAGTGTATGTCATGAATTCCCTCAAATACGACGTACTAAACGCACTGTTAATATGTTTAAAAAAAAAACAATTAATTGGTGTTCTTATGGTGTATTGAACCTGGCACTCATGAGTGATCATCAGTTCATCACACATAAATCACAATTAATTGGTGTTCTTATGGTGTATTGAACCTAGCACTCATGAGTGATCATGAGCCAAGCCTTATCCATCTTGCTGCTGCTTTGAATGTGCTAATAAAAGTATAATTTTTATATATAACCTCTATTTGTTATTAAATTTTTATTGATTTTTTTCAATCAAAATTTGATTTGTAGATCGATTCCACTAATTTAAATTTTATTTTTATATGATAAACAAAAAACATTTATTATAACATTTAATTAAACTATTTTGTTAAAATCATATATTGTTAGATCAAAGAGTCAATCGTTAATCGTACTCGAAATTAGACATGACTCAGGTTTCGGTTCTCGATTTGGAACCAGCGGTTTCGATTTTCGATTTGGAACCAATGGTTTTGGTTTTCGATTCGGAACCAACGGTTTTGGTTCCGGTTCCAACGGTTTGGCTCTTTTTTAAAAATAATAGAAAACTTCTCAAGACTAATATTTATTGATCCTTATGAAGAACTTATTGGGAAAAAACAAAATTCATCACGATAGAGAACCACTTTGGACGAACAAAATGATCCATATATTACATCATTTTAGGAAAGACACGCAATAGGTAAGCCGTAAATAATCTTTTTTTACGGCGTTCTTCAAATGCACGCCGCCTTTGAGAAATTATGTATTACGATGTTCCTCAAATGAGCGCCGTAAATAATCTCTTTTTTACGGCGTTCATCAAATGTGCATTGTCTTTGAGAAATTATATATCACTATTATGACTTGCACTTAATGCCGTAAATAGTCATTCACTTTTTACGGCGTTCCTCATATGCACACCGTTAATAATCTCTTTTTTATGGCATTCCTCATATGCGCGCCGTAAATAATATCGTTTTTACAGCGTTCCTCATATGCACGCCGTAAATAATCTCTTTTTTATGGCGTTCTTCAAATGCACGCCGTAAATAATATCTTTTTTATGGCGTTCATCAAATGTGCGTCGTCTTTGAGAAATTATATATCACTATTACGACTTGCACTTAATGCCGTAAATAGCCATTCACTTTTTACGGTACTATTTACGGCATTCCTAATATGTGCGCCGTAAATAATCTCTTTTTTACTGCGTTCCTCATATGCGCGCCGTAGATAATCTCTTTGTTACGGCGTTCTTCCAATGCACGCCGTCTTTGAGAAATTATGTATCACAATTACGACTTGCACTTAATGCCGTAAATAGTCATTCACTTTTTACGGCATTCCTCATATGCGCGTCGTAAATAATCTCTTTTTTACGGCGTTCCATATATACGCGCCATAAATAATCTCTTTTTTACGGCTTTCTTCAAATGCACGCCGTAAATAATCTTTTTTTTAAGACGTTCTTCAAATGCGCGCCATCTTTGAGAAATTATGTATCACAATTACGACGTGCATTAAACATAAGTCGTGAATGATAACATTTACGACGCGCTATTTATGTGCGCCGTAAAACTCAAACCATAAAAGACCCAATCTGTTGTAGTATAAATATCAAAATTAATAACTAAGCATAAATATATTAAGTATAAATATAAAATTTAAAAACTAAAACATAAAATTAATAACATTTAAAGGAAAAACATACCTTTGTGCTTTGGTGGAGTGATTAGAGAATAATATTAGTAATATAGTATTAGAAATTTAGAATATTAGATTATTAATGTAGAGAATAGAGAGAGAGTGAGAGTAGAGACTAGAGAGAGAGAGTATGAATGGAATTATTAGAGAATAGAGATTAGAGAGAGTAATGGAGAGTTGGAGAATGGAGAGAATGAGAGATTGGGAGAAAGTGTTTAGGGAAATAGGAATGGGTGGGGGAATTTATAGAAAAATTTGAAATGTGGGTCAAAATATAAAATAGAAGAGATGAGGGGGTAAAATGAAATTTTGGAGCAAATTTTCAAAATATGACCGTTTGCTGACGTCGGCAATGATCAAAATTTTTTAAAAAATAATAAAAAATGCTGAAGCCAATGGTAAAAAGAATAATAATTAAAAAATAAATAAAATAAACCCAACGATCGCCCTAGCAGCTTGGTCTGGGTCGGCCCGGCAGGCCGAAATCTCATACCTGGCATGGGCCAGGCTGGGGGGCCGTGCCTGGTCTAGCCAGTGATACAAGCAAGCCGTGCCAGGCACGACCCGCCAGTCTGGGCGGGCCGGCTGTGCCTGGCTTGGAGGGCCCGACACATTTTGACACCACTACTCATGTGCAAGACCATATGGCTAAACACATGGCTTGACACATGGCCCAAGCCCAAACACATATTTAAACAAATTCAAATTACAAATAACAAATGCAAATGCAATCATGTGTAGGGAGTTGAACACAGGACTCCAGGGAGGACCAAGACTTTAATGCCATGTTAATAACCAATAGACCAAAAAGCTTAAGCTTATGGGAAAGTGCCTAACAATAGCATTTAACCTTCTAACAATATATATATATATATATGTTATAGGCAAAAATAGTCGTGGCAGACACGTCATCACTATATAAGGCCACGTAAGCAGGGGTCAAGACAAGTCAACTAACGGAGCAAGAAATCCCCCACGAGAACTTGTTCGGGAAAAGAGTAAGTTGCTCGACCACCAATAAAGATAATCTGCTCGGGCAGCAAACCTTACTCGGGCGCATACTCGGGCAGCAAACCTTACTCGGGCGCATACTCGGGCATACTCGGGGATCAGTGAAAACAGATAGTCATCAGCGTCTACGTTCCAAACGCAGGATATAGTCAGCAACCAGCATCTCCATGATAAGCAATGATGAGGCTGCTCAGAGTTTCGAATAAGGAAACAAATAGTTTCTCCGCAAATAAAGGAGGAGGAGTCAGAATCGAACTGGGACTCAACAAAATCAGGAAATATACTACAAAGAAAGAAACATAATCCGTTTAGGATTAGAACGTGCACCCCAAAACTAGGGCACCGCATGTCAAACCCTAGTAGCAACATGTATAAATACCCCTTCTTTACACAAAGAAGCGGGGGGTAAGAGAAAAATAGCTTGAGAGAGAGATTATAGTGCAATATTCTTGTAATCATTCTTCATAGTGAATTTGGCTTCGTTGCTTAGGCAACAATCCGTGGATGTTTCTCCGATCATTGGAGTTTTACCACGTAATTGCTTGATTATTTCTAATTATTTCTTTTTGATTTTAATCATTCTCGTTCATAAATTATAGCAATTCAAAAGTAAATCATTGACTCGGTGACCACCAAAAATCACCGTCAACAATTGGCGCTAGAAGGAGGGTAACCCGGAAATTTGTGACAACAATGGCTGGCAAAGGAGATGGGAGCGATTCCAGGTACAGTCAAGGCGTGCCAAGTAACGAGCTGGAAGATGACACCACGCTCAATACAGCGGATGCCACCCTAACGACGGCAGACCAGTCAGCCGCCCTAGCGGGTATTCAACGTTTCCCCACAACTAATGAAGAAATCGCACAACGATTTCATGCTTCTCTGCAACAACTTATATCAGACGCAGCAAAGCAAGGAATTGACTTTTCCACCACGGGAGGTTTGATGTCGCCTCACAGTCTGTCCGCCCCAAACCAGCAGGCGGCGAGATTGCCTTCTGCAGTGGTGATACCAACTCCTGATGCACCCCTAAAGGCAAGACGAGATCCTACAAGCGGACCAGAGATATTATCCGAAAGAGTGGCCAGGAGTAGTAGGGAGCATAGAGAGGGGAATGATTATGACAAGGGGTACGATCAAGATCGCATAGTTTTAAATCGAGATCACCCTAGGAGGCGCAGTCACCGGAGAGACCGGTCTTCATCCTCGGAAGAAAGTGAGCAGAACCATCATCGCAAGCGCCAAAGGGGCACAGTTCGGCTGCATGGCCTAAACCGAGATCGCAGAGAGTCGAAGCCGGATGAAAGGGGTCAAAAATTGACCATAAGTCAAAATTTCAATGCAATAGGGGAACCAGAAGGAGACCGAGATATACTCATACAGAGTCTAACCCGGGAAATCCAGAACAATCGTCGACAAATGGATGCTTTAGTCAGGCGATATGGGCGTAATGAGCTGTCGGATGACGAATCCGGAAGCCCTTTCACCAGTGGGGTCCTGAGGACACCTTTCCCGGAGAGATTCAGGATGCCACACGTGGAGCTGTTCAAGAAAGATACCGATCCAAAAGAACACGTCCGGAGGTATAGGAGCACTATGGCACAATATGTCCATAATGACGCGCTGCTATGTTTGAATTTTCCTCAGACTCTCGGAGACCTAGGCTCCCGATGGTTTGGTAGATTACCAGCAGCAAGCATAAGCAACTTTGGCGAGCTGAGCTGAGCAAAGCTTTCTTAAGGCAGTTCCTCGGGAATGTGCATAGGAAAAAATATATAGCTCACTTATCCCAACTCAGACAGGGAAAAGATGAGTCGCTAAAGAAATATCTGGGGAGATTCAGTCAGGAAGTGTCCGAGATTGGGAGTGCAAATGACGAAGCAATAATTGCTGCGTTCATCAACAACCTTCAAAATGGCCAATTATCATTTGACCTCAGAAGAGCCCGACTAACCAGCTACGCTGATATGATGGACATGGCAGGGGGGTACGCCTTGACTGAAGAGGAAGAAATTGCCACGGGAGGTTACTTTGTGCATAGTGGTCGCCCAAAGGGATCCAAAACCAAAGACCAAACAAAAGCGCCCGATGCCAAAGGCGACAAACAGAAGAACAAAGCGCGGGATGGTTGGGATGGACAACGAACATACGACCCGAAAACCGACCAACCGCGGCAGAAGTTCCAAGGAAGATATACAAATTATACCCTGCAGAAGAAAGATCAAGGTGAAATCTTGGCAATCCTAGAAGAGAAGAACATGTCTAAAGAACCACCTAAGCAGTCAACATATGCTCGGAGGGACACCACCAAATATTATCGTTTCCATAAGGAGAACGGGCACGAGACATCCAAGTGTTTCCAATTAAGGGACCACATCGAAACCCTCATCAGGGAAGGACACTTGAAAGACATTGTCCTCAAAAAGGTGGACAGGACGGATGGATAGAAGGATAGCCGGCACGACGGACGGGCAAGAAAGTTCAGTCCCAAGAAGGTCGAGGATTAAGGAGCAATTAACACCATCTTTGGAGGACCGGCAACTGGCAAGAGTAACAGGGAAATGACCCAGGAAATTCGGGAGGCCATGAAGGCACGGAGAGACCTGGAAGTCAATTCCATTGAACCCGACCCGAAAAGAATCAAAGAAGGATGGGACCCGATCATATTCACAGAAGCCGACTCACATGGAGTAGATGTTAGGCCAAATGATGCACTAGTAATCGGCGCGCGGATCGGTCATAGAGAGGTTCATCGAATTCTGATTGACAATGGGAGTTCAGCGGATATTCTAAGTGCAGAAGTATATGACCAGCTGAGGTTATATAGAAAAGACCTACAGCCATTTCCCACGCCCCTTAGAGGATTTGGGGGAGTTGAGGTAAGGTCGCTAGGCACGGTGAAATTACCCGTGAAGATTGGGAAGACACCTTACCAAAAAACTGTGCTACTCAACTTTGTGGTGGTGGATACAGAAAACTGGCCGTACAATGCCTTGTTGGGCCGACCATTCTTGAATAAAACCAAAGCGGTGACGGCAACCTATGCCCTCATGATGAAGTTCCCGACAGAATATGACGTAGGAGTGGTTAAGGGGTCACAAGAGATGGCCCAAAGAGCAAACTTGTTAGTATACAAAGATAGGGAAGTACACCAAGTGTACGCGGAAACGGCACGGCAAAAGGTTGAAGAACCAGAAGAGCAGGCAGAAGTGCCAAAAGAGTTTGAGTTGGACCCCAGAGAAGAACCTGAAGTAAGAAAGGATGAGCCGACCGAAGAAGTGGCGCTGAATCCACTGGATCCGAGTAAGACAGTGAAGGTAGGGGCAAGTTTAAATATGCATGTCAAAACCCAACTTGTCACATTGCTAAGAAGTTATGAGGATGTTTTATCTTGGGGTCACGAGAATATGCTGGGAGTAGACCCAAAGGTGATATCACATTGCCTCTCCATCAACCCAGGGTCCCGACCAGTGGTACAAAAGAGAAGGTTGTTCAATCCAGAGAGAAGCGTTGCAATCAAGAAAGAAGTGGAGAAGTTACTTTCCGCAGGATCGATAAGGGAAGTCAAGTACCCGGAGTGGGTAGCCAATGTAGTATAGGTCAAGAAAAAGAATAACCAATGGAGGATGTGTGTAGATTTCACTGACTTGAACAAGGCTTGCCCGAAAGACAGTTTCCCACTACCGAGGATTGACCAGTTGGTAGATGCAACGGCAGGATACGAACTACTAAGTTTCATGGATGCATACTCGGGATACAATCAGATTCGGATGAACAAAGCAGACGAAGAAAAAACATCTTTCACCACGGATCAAGGGTTGTATTGCTATAAAGTGATGTCATTCGGATTAAAAAACGCTGGAGCAACGTACCAAAGGTTGGTGAACAGGATATTTGCTCGGCAGATTGTGAGAAACATGGAGGTCTATGTAGATGACATACTGACCAAGAGTACTACGGCAGAAAAACATTTGGAGGATTTGAAGGAAACCTTTGATGTCCTGAGGAAGTATAAAATGAAGCTTAACCCAAGTAAATGTGTGTTCGGAGTACCCTCGGGGAGGTTTCTTGGTTTTCAGGTGCACCAAAGAGGAATTGAGGTAAATCCCGAGAAGATCAGAGCACTAGAAGGAATGGCTTCACCAAGGACACTGAAAGATGTACAAAGACTGACGGGATGTCTTGCGTCACTCAGTCGGTTCATTGCCAAGTCAACAGACAAGTGCGCCCCATTCTTCAGGGTAATAAAAAAGGGAAAATGACTCGAATGGAGTACAGAATGTGAAGAAGCCTTTCAGAAATTGAAAGAGTATTTGGGTTTGGGGAGAGCACCCATCCTTTCAAAACCGGTATTGGGAGAAACATTGTACTTGTACCTATCGGTCACAAAGGTGGCGACAAGTTCGGTATTAATCCGATTAGAGGAAGGGATACAAAAACCAGTGTATTACACAAGTAAAGCATTGTTACCAGCAGAAACCAGGTATTCGCCGGCAGAAAAAATAGCGCTAGCACTAATCACATCAGCCAGGAAATTGAGGCCATATTTCCAAGCGCATACGATAGAGGTATACACTGACTGCCCATTGAAACTCATTCTTCAAAAGCCGGAGGTGTCGGGAAGGCTGACCAAATGGGCAGTGGAACTGAGCGAATACGACATCAGATACACACCCAAAGCGGCAATTAAAGGCCAGACGGTATCAGATTTTATAGCAAAGTTCACCGAGCCAGATGCCGAGGTAAGAAGGACAATGGAAGAGGAACGGACTGGTAAACTCCAATGGAAATTGCATGTAGACGGATCATCGAACACACATGGCAGTGGGGCAGGAATAGTCATAACAACCCCCGAGGGAGATACTGTGGAGTGTTCCATGAGATTCGATTTCAAAGCAACCAACAATCAAGCAGAGTATGAAGCCTTGTTGGCTGGCCTAAGGGTCTGCATAGCATTAAGGGCAGACGAGCTGGAAATTTACAGCGATTCACAAGTCGTGGTTAATCAAGTAGTGGACGAATACCAGGCAAGGGAAGAGCACATTATAGTTTATTTGAACATTGCAAAAAGGCTACTTAGAAAATTCAAAGTGTACAAAATCTCTCAGATCCCTCGGGAAGAGAACGAGAAAGTAGATGCATTGTCCAAGCTAGCTTCAGCCACCACAAGCATCAGGTCCAAAGCAATACCAGTAGCACATCTGACCAAACCAAGTACAGTAGAATTAGAGGAAATCATGATAGCAGAGATCCGACCAAGCCCAAGCGACTGGACATACAAACTCAGAAAGTACTTTGAGGAAAATATACTACCGGAGGATGCAGTGGAAGCAAAACACATCAGATACAGGTCAACCCGGTACACAATTCTAAGGGGAGAATTATACAGGAGAGGATTCTCCAAAGTATTACAAAGATGTGTGGCCGGTGAAGAAACTGGAAAAATCCTAAAAAGCGTCCACAGTGGAGTGTGTGGGAACCATACTGGGGGTAAAAGCCTAGCACATAAGGTACTTAGGCAAGGATTCTACTGGCCGACTCTGTTTGCAGAGGCGCAACGATTCGCAGAGAGTTGTGAAACATGCCAAAGAATAGCAAACGACATTCGGCAACCCCCGGAATTACTCAGAAGTTTAACCTCACCGTGGCCCTTCGCCATGTGGGGATTTGACTTAATAGGACCAATGCCCACAGGAACAAAGGGAGGGGCAAAACACGTCATTGTGGCCGTGGATTACTTCACCAAATGGGCAGAAGCGGAAGCACTCGTACACATTACGGAGGTAAACACCACCAGCTTTGTCAAGAAGAACATCATATATAGGTTCGGGATCCCGAGTATCATTATAACTGACAATGGAACCCAGTTCGACAATAAGAAGTTCAGAGATATGTGTGAAGAATTCAAAATTGCAAAATACTACGCATCACCTGCTCACCCTCAAACCAATGGCCAGACAGAGGCTGTGAATAAAGTGATCAAGCACACACTGAAAGCAAAACTAGAAGCAAAGAAAGGTGGCTGGGCGGACAAACTGCCCGAGGTGTTATGGGCATACCGAACAACGATGAGGTCGTCCACAGGGGAGACTCCCTTTGCGCTGGCATTTGGGACAGAAGCTGTCATCCCAGCAGAAACAATTTTTGCATCCCCCAGGACATAGTTATACAGCCCCAAGCACAATATAGATATGCTACAGCAGAACTTAGACGAACTTGAGGAAATCAGAGATACAGCACAAGTAAGAAATTCCGCGTACCAGCAAAGGGCTGCGAGGTACTACAATTCCCACGTTCAGGAGCGGAGATTCCAACTTGGAGACTTAGTGCTAAGAAGAGTATCCCCAAACACCAAAGATAAATCTTCTGGATCTCTCGCCGATAAATGGGAAGGGCCATACATCATCAAAGGAGTTGTAGGACACGGGGCTTACATAATAGCCCGACCAGAGGGTAGCCTAGTACCCCAACCATGCAACGCACAATATCTGAAGATCTTCTATCCCTGAGGGACCCAACCATATTTTTATAATTAACTTATCATGTTTTAGCTCAGTTTTTAGTTCCCGTTTTAACTGTTTTAGGTTTATTCGTTGGTTTCATAATCATATTCATCTAATGAAGTTCATGTTAATCATTCAATAAAGTCCAATTACTAGTCTCGAGTAATTTAGCAGAATTGATAGTCCATGAGCAACATTTCAACAGCGGCCAGCCAAAAGTTGGTCGAATAAACACCAGAAAACTCGGGCGCAATAAAACCGCGAAAGAGCGGACGAGTGGTGCCCGAAGGGCGGAAAAGCTATAGTAGCATGCCCGCCTAGTTAAAGCGATAAGAACGTATCCCTTAGCAAAAAAGCAAAACCGAGGCACCAGAATGAACTGGAAAACTGCTCGGAGCGCCGCTAGAAAGGCTAGTGAGATGCGCAGCCGTGTTGGCCGGTACAAAGTACCCCAACGATTCGGCGAAACCTTGCACAGATAAAACCGGGAGACGTCCTAGGTAACTTGTGCAAGGACCTTGACGTATGGTCGTGGCGAGCCTCGGCGTAACGTTGAGGTAAAACAAACTCAAAAATCCAAAAATAAAGGCCAGTCACATGAGATACTCGGCCAAAACTAGTTACCGGTTAAATAAGATACGCGGTTTAAATTATTGAAAGGCCAGTTACATGAGATACTCGGCCAAAACTAGTTACCAGTTAAATAAGATACGCGGTTTAAACTATTGAAAGGCCAGTTACGTGAGATACTTGGCTAAAATTAGTTGCCAATCAAGGTGCCAGAAAATAAGGCGCTCGGTCAAGGTAAAGATAGGGATTCCCAAAGGACCCAAATCCTTAAGGACCCACAAGTTCGAAGAATGCAAAGTACAAGCAGACGAAACGAATTTAGATTGTCCTATTCACACGTTCGCAGAAAATTCTATTGAGAAAAAATCCGTATGTATACATGAGAAAAGAATACAAGTATACAAATATAGTTATACAAGTATAGTTACAATTGGTTACACAGTTACAAAAGAGACTTGAAGTTAAAATACTCAAGAGGGTGGCGCTGGGGGTCGGGAGCTGCTTCCGCCAACATCCGGATCAGGCTCCATCACGTACTCACTCAGCAGGCTGTCATCCGAGGGCCAAACAATGACATCCTCCTCCTCATCGACCATCCAGTCGGTATAATCAATCCCGGGGACGGGTCCCAAATCAGGTGTCTCGTTGTCAGTCCCCCCTTCTCACAGGCATAAAAAGTGGAGAAGGAGTCTGCAGAAGGAACCTCAAGGTGCATGGGATGTGGCGCTTTACCTTTACTTCTACAATACGCCCGCCACTCTCTCATCTGGACCCGAAGAGACTCCAGAGAGGTATCCACATGCTCTCTGATTGAAAGACTCCAATTGGTCCTGGCCCGATCAGTCGCCCTATTCTTCTGCTTGAAAAATTCCCCAGCCAAGACCATTCCCCGCTGGAACTCACGCAGAAGCAAAGCATCATAGGCTGGAGACCTCTTGAACCGATCAACACTTTGTAGTTCCAGCTCCAGCCTAGCTTCCTTCGATAGGGACCTGACTGTCAGGGCCTGACGCTCCAAGTCTTCAATTCGGCGCTCGTAAGCAGACTTGGCGTCTTCAGCGGACTGCTCAGCCTGGAGCAAAGCACCCTGAGTGGATGACAACTGATCCTTCAGAGTTTGGACCTCCTCGGCAGCGGAAGATGCTCGCTGTTCAGCCTCCAGTTGCCGAGCCAGGCATTGATCCAAAAGCACCTGACTAGACTTAGCCCCCTCTCGTCAAGCCAGCTCAGCCCGAGAACAGCGGTCCTCACTCTCCTTCAGCTGGGCTTCTAGCTGCCTTATTATGTCCGTCTGGGCTTTGCCAGCCTGACAAGCACCGGACATCTCAGCCACCATCTGCAGCAAGTTTAAAAAAAAAAAGTTACGTAAAAAAAAAAAAAAAAAAGGAAATACGAAATTTTAGGCATAACTGAGGCATTACTTACGTAAGAAGCACTATTGAAAAAGTTACAGAGCCGGTCAGACACAGTTCCCGTCCTGAGGTGACTCCAATGATCCTCCCCAATGTAGACTCGGTCTGAGGCCATGGCCCTTAGCATGGTCTCGGGGGTAGGATCATCGGTCTGGGGGAAGGACTCCGAGCCACCAACACCGGTCTCAGGAAGCTTAGCAGACGAGGCCACCCGAGGAGAGTCGGTTAAGCCTTCAACATTGTCTTTGACCTGATCCAGCGAAGGGGCCACGCCTGCATCTTTTCGAACAGTACCCTCCCCTTCGTCATCCGAAGATGAATCAACATAAGCGACCACTCGGGGGATCTTGGGGGTTCGGCGGCTAAGAGAAAACGAAGCCTTCCTTTTCCCAGACTGTCTCCCACGAGAGCTCGAATCAACTGCCTGATCTTCAGAAATCTTGCCAAGTTGCCCCACCTCAACATTGCCACTTCCGGGGGTAGGAGTGGGATCGACAGGAGCTGGAATCTCTGGAGCAGCAGGAGTCGGCTCGGCAGAAGTCGGGATCTCCGGAGTCACCGCGCCCGAATGTCCCCCAGTTGCTTCAACACTTCCAGAAGTGACACTTGGTGTATGTACAGCAGAACAGGGAGAATTTGACTCGCCGGGGAATGATGCCCTCTCGGACTCGAAGGGATGCCCCACTTTTTCTTTCCCCTTGGAAGTAGGACCCCTTTGGTTGTCCTGATCAGCGTCGGTCACTTCGTGACCATGGGCTTCTTCGGGCACATATTCAGGCACCCTCTCTTCCTCGTCCTCATCGGGAAGACCCTCGGGAGTACTCTTATCAGAGTTGTCTTCGGGAGGGGCTATTCCAACGTCCCGCTGACGAAGGGCCTCTTTCCGGTTGGCATCCACAATGCCCTTCATCCGGCGGGCCTGAGCGTCGCAAACTATGTCTACATCAAATACTTAAAAAATAAAAATAAAAAGCCCGAGTCAGTAGACTAATTTCAGAACAAAAAAAAACAAAAAAAAGGTAAACTTATGGCGTCTGCGGCACGCGGAAATCTGGGGGAAAAGGCGAGCTTTAATCATCTTCCCCTCGTTGTACAGATAGGGTTTACCCCTCTTCTCCAAAGGACGGACAGCAGCCCGAGCCAAGGTCTTAAGCTCCTCATCAGTGAAGGCTGAAGTCATGTGGTTCCATTGGGGCGAGAAAAAATAACGAGGAACCCTGCAGGTCATCCGGGTGCCATCCAGATCAAAGCTAATTGATTGGCCCCATCGTTTTCCCACAAAGAACCAGCTATTCTTCCAAAATTTGTTTGAGGAGGGGAAGCCCCAAACAAATCCCTTCATTTTCTCGTCTGTGGTCGGCTCGATTTCACCCTTGACCACAACGTCCTTGGGAACCCAGAGCTCGGGCTGGATCGATTGAAGGAAGTAAATCCCCGTCTTCCCCACGGGCCTCAGCGTATAGAAATGTCGGATTTCGCGAGGAGTTGGGGGTGTCCGCTTCATTCTATGCCACATGCACATCAAAATCCGGTAGCTATTCGGAGTCAGCTACGCCGGAGCGAGTTGGGCCTCAGCCAAAAACCAAGTTATAAAAGGCTGTAAAGGGAGAGTAACACCGCAAGTGAGCATCGCCCCGTAGACCGCCATGTGGCCAGGTGGGGGATTCCAGGCGGCTCGACCATCAGCAGGAATCAGCGAAATTACATTGCCGTCCAGATCGAACCGCCGCATATACTTTTTTATCTCGTCAGGGTTAACCACGTTCAGCTCGACATCGTAAGCGCATATACGCTCGAGAGAGAAGGGAATGCGAGCAGCCCTATGCTCATCTTCAACATCACCCTCAACAACCCTCTGGGCCCCGACTCGGCTCTCCAGTGAGTGAGAATCTTTGTAAACTTTGCGAGTACTCATCTTTTTTCCCGGTCGTCTCCAAGGCCGAGTATAGACAGAAGAGGAAGAAGAATCCAACCAAGCTTCAGGCTGATAGTCGGGAGGTGATGAATTTGAAGAAACAGAGTGAACTTCGGGAGGAGGAGGAACTCCGGAAGGAACGAAACCGCCGCGATAAACTGTAGAAACGTCGGCGTCAGTAAAATGTGGTTGATCAAAGAGAGGTGGTTTCAGTAAACTGTGAACAACCGATGCAGTATGAGCATCATTTTGCTCAATAGCAATCATGCCAACAGTAAAAAGACGGTACCTAACTGCAGAATCCATGGGAACTA
The DNA here is from genome assembly GCA_954870605.1 of Acer campestre. NCBI lineage: Eukaryota > Viridiplantae > Streptophyta > Magnoliopsida > Sapindales > Sapindaceae > Acer > Acer campestre. The sequence continues at coordinate 6,566,059 of OX940808.1, read as the reverse complement.
ACCTTGATATAGCGAGAAAATGGAGGTGATGCAAACTGCAGAGAGAATCTTCTAGAGAAGGGTCTGGGATTTGAAGCAGATGAACTCAACAAAGCAGGAGACGCAAGCAGAGAGAATATGCGAAGATTGTAGAAAATGAAATAAGAAAAAGAAGAAAAGCACCACCACAGCCAGTTTATATAGGCAGCACACTAATTTCAAAATTTTTTTTTTAAAAAAAAAACCAAAACCGTAGGAGAAATACAGGGAAGCGGGAAAGCAGAGGGGCGTGGGCGATGACGTAGGCTGCGCGCAAGCGAGCAGAAAGGTTATGTCTCATAAATGCATCGTACTGCCATCGTACCACAGCCAAACAAAAAAGGACAAGTGGCAACGGAAGAGCATCTTGAGCCGCCAGTGAGCGGAAGCGTTACCATCAAGAGATTTCTGAAATGATTAATGAATTGAATGCGTACGGTCGTAATTAAGACACGTTATTTAAAGAGATTCAAAACGGACGAGGATACATTAATACAGAAAACGACAAACGAGGACTAGTTGTAAATAAATATGAGGTTAAATATTTGACTCAAGAGGAACTGATTCAGCGTGATCGGCACAAATATTTAAGGGGGTATTGTTATAGGCAAAAATAGTCGTGGCAGACACGTCATCACTATATAAGGCCACGTAAGTAGGGGTCAAGACAAGTCAACTAACGGAGCAAGAAATCCCACACGAGAACTTGTTCGGGAAAAGAGTAAGTTGCCCGACCACCAACAAAGATAATCTGCTCGGGCAGCAAACCTTACTCGGGCGCATACTCGGGCATACTCGGGGATCAGTGAAAATAGATAGTCATCAGCGTCTACGTTCCAAACGCAGAATATAATCAGCAACCAGCATCTCCATGATAAGCAATGATGAGGCTGCTCAGAGTTCCGAATAAGGAAACAAATAGTTTCTCCGTAAATAAAGGAGGAGGAGTCAAAATCGAATTGGGACTCAACCAAATCAGGAAATATACCACAAAGAAAGAAACAGAATCCGTTTAGGATTAGAACGTGCACCCCAAAACTAGGGCACCGCATGTCAAACCCTAGTAGCAACATGTATAAATACCCCTTCTTTACGCAAAGAAGCGGGGGGTAAGAGAAAAATAGCTTGAGAGAGAGATTATAGTGCAATATTCTTGTAATCATTCTTCATAGTGAATTTGGCTTCGTTGCTTAGGCAACAATCCGTGGATATTTCTCCGATCATTGGAGTTTTACCACGTAATTGCTTGATTATTTCTAATTATTTCTTTTTGATTTTAATCATTCTCGTTCATAAATTATAGCAATTCAAAAATAAATCATTGACTCGGTGACCACCAAAAATCACCGTTAACAATATACATATAGTCTTTTTATTATCAGTTCGTCTTGACAATAAATATATTAAGACAAAAAATGTGGATCATAGATTATAGAGAAGTTTTGACAAGTGCATACACTTTGAGTCAAAGTATGTAAATATCGTGGTCTACATTCTTCGTCCTGATATATTTATTGTCATGACGAACTGATAATATAAAATATGTATATATATACAGTATATATATATATATATATGTTAGTAAAAGTCACGGGTAACCTTAAGAATAAATGGTCGTCTGTTTTTTTGTCTGAAGACTGAACAGTTCTGAATTTTTCTAAAGACTGAATAAGAACTTAAATCTGAACTGAAATGACATTTATACCCATGTTAAATAATTATACATATAATATAAAATAAAAACAATATAAAAATAATAATTATATATGAACAAATATGATCATGATCTTCTTCTTCGATTACAAACAAACTTCATTTTTATTAAGAAAAGAAAATGTTTTTTTTTTTTTTCCAAAAAATAAAAGGAGAGCAAGAAAACTCACACAAAACACTCTAAAAAAATATAATATATAAATACATTACCCTAATATCATAATAAAGTATTGATATTAAACAACAATATGAGAAGTGATTAGGGTTCTTTTTTTTATTTTTAAAGCTATTTAAAATAAGCATTTTTTTTTTTTTTGGTATCGAGGATCCCGGACTTCGTTCAGGTGCCTATCCGTCTGTCCTCTCCCAACTGCGTGACTAATAAGTAATATATTAAAATAAAAATTTCTATACGATATATAATTATGATGAAATTAGAAATATGTTATATATGGAAGATAGTATCGGAAGAAACGATTTTTGATTGCATTTAATGCAATTCAGTTATTTGAAATTAAGATTTTTTATTTTTTATTATATATATATATATATATATTATTTTAAAGTTGTTTGACCACTTAAAAAAAAAAACAAAAAACAAACAAAATAACTTAATAATTATGATTCAAACCCATTAAATTTTAAATGGAAAAAACAAATGACCACTAAAAAAAAGCTGTGAGAATGTTTTTGGTTATATATATGAGAGCTTCTTTTGACAATCCAATTTTTTCTTTTTACACTTCTTTTCTAAAAACACTTCATTCTCAAAATTTAAATTTAAAAAAATTCTAAAGACACTTCATTTTGTTACAAGATTATCCTTTTTTATCTTTTTTGAATTAAATTATTAAAAAAAAAAAAATTATCTCTCATAAATCATTAGATTAATTATTACATATTAAATACCCACTCCTAAATATTTAATTACCATATTAAATTCTCTCTCCTACAATAAATATCTTTAATTTTCTATCTCCATTCTTTTTCAAGCAAGACTAACAGTTAAAGGAAAAGAAAAAAAAAAAAAAACTTACTAATAAGTTTGATTTGTAGGAACCATATGTAAGTAAAAAAAATATATATGTGTACCTTGTTTTTTTTTTTTTTTAAAGAAAAAAAAAAAAACTTACTAATAAGTTTGATTTGTAGGAACCATATGTAAGTAAAAAATATATATATGTGTACCTTTTTTTTTTTTTTTTTTTTTTTTTTTTTTTTTTAATTTATAAAAAAAAATCAAAATATGAAAAAAAAAAATAAAAAAAAATTGTTACTCTTGTAGGTATGTGATTATCTAAAGAACTTTAATTTTTTCATTAGTCTTAAAAATTTTGAGTTTAATCGAATTTAGTTGAAACAATTCAAGTTTTCATATATCTTTTTTTAAAAAAAAAAAAAATTGACTTTTTAATATATATATATATATTACTGCTAGTAAAAAACTAAAATATTCATAAGTTTTTTTTTCTTTAATTATTAATTAGAGATTGATAGAAAAAGTATGGAAATATGATAAATATATATATATATAGGCTGAAAATGGAAACTAGCCAAAAATTAAGGAGGTTTATTGTTTTTAGCCGGAATTAGTATTTTGATTGTTTTTGTCAAACAATACACTTTTCGGACTTAAATGCCCTTTAAAAAAAATAAAAAAAAATAAAAAAAACCTTATCTCTCTTTTTTTTCTACATAATCTTTCTCTCTCTCCTTTTCTCTCATGTGTTCTTCTTCTTTCTTCTTCTTCTTCTTCTTTCTTCTTCTTTCTCTCCTCTCTTCTCTCATGCCTTCTCTCTTCCTCATTCTTCTTCTCTTTCTCTCCTCTCTTCTCTTTCTCTTTCTCAGTTTTTTCCAAATTTTTTAAAAAAAAAAATCAGATTTTTTTTAAAACAAATTTTTTTTCAGATTTGCTTGTGTTTCAGATTTTTTTTAAAATAGAAATTTTCAGATTTTGTGGTTTTCCGATTGGCGGTCGTCCGATCTTCTCTCCTTCTTCTTCTTCTCTTTCTCTTTCACGTTTTTTTCCAATTTTTTTAAAAAATTTCCGAATTTTTTTTTTTCAGATTTGGTTGTGGTTGTGAATGTTTGGTAATTGATTATAAGTGTGGTGGTTTTTTTTAATGAATGACGGAAGTTATTTATTATTATTTTTTTTTCCAGATTTTCTTGTTGAAGTTGAAAATTTCAGATCATGTTGAAATTTTATTTTCCAGATTTTGTTCAATTAAACACATCAGGCCACCGACTAAACACACTAGGCAAAACGGACTAAACACACTAGGCAAAACGAACTGACTAAACACACCATGTAAAATGACTAAACACACTAGGCAACATGACTAAACACACCAGACAAAAAAGACTAAATACACCAGGCAAAAAGTACTTAAACACCCCAAGGAAAATGAATTAAACACACCAGCCAAAAAGGAACTAAACACACCAGACAAAAACGACTAAACACACCAGACAAAACTCATTAAACACACCAAAGTAAAAATAATTAAACACACCAGGCCACAAATTAAACACACTAGGCAAAACTCATTAAATACACAAGGGTAAAAACAATTAAACACACCAGACAAAATGAACTAAACACACCAGGTGTGTTTAATTGGATTGTCTGGTGTGTTTAATTCATTTTGCCCTTATGTGTTTAATTCATTTTGCCTGGTGTGTTTAATTCGTTTTGTCTTGGTGTGTTAAATTGTTTTTACCCTTGTGTGTTTAACGAGTTTTGCCTAGTGTGTTTAATTGGTGGTCTGGTGTGTTTAATTGTTTTTAGCATGGTGTGTTTAATGAGTTTTGTCTGGTGTGTTTAGTCGTTTTTGCCTGATGTGTTTAGTCGTTTTTAACTGGTGTGTTTAATTCTTTTTTGGCTGGTGTGTTTAATTCATTTTCCTTGGTGTGTTTAAGTACTTTTTGCCTGGTATGTTTAGTCATTTTTCCTGGTGTGTTTAGTCCTTTTTCCTGGTGTGTTTAGTCCGTTCGTTTTGCCTGGTGTGTTTAGTCTGTTTTGCCTGGTGTGTTTAGTCGGTGGTCTGGTGTGTTTAATTGAACAAAATCTGAAAAACAAAATTTCAAAAAATTTCAACATGATCTGAAATTTTCAACTTCAACAAAAAAATCTGGAAAAAAAAAAAAAACAACTCCCATCATTCATAAAAAAAAAAAACCACCACACTTATAATCAACTACCAAATATTCACAACCACAACCAAATCTGAAAAAAAAAATCAAAATTTAAAAAAAAAATCGAATTTTTTTAAAAAAATTTGGAAAAAACATGAAAGAGAAAGAGAAAGAGAAGAGAGGAGAGAAAGAGAAGAAGAAGAAGGAGAGAAGATCGGACGACCGATAATCGGAAAACCACAAAATCTGAAAATTTCTATTTTAAAAAAATCTGGAAAAAAAAAAAAAGAGAAATTGAAAGAGAAGAAGGAGAAGAAGAAGAAGAAGAAGAAGGAGAGAAAGTGAGAAGACGGAGGAGAGAAGAGGAGAGAAAGAGAGAAGGAGAGAAAGAAGAAGAAGAAGGCGTGAGATAAGAGAGAGAACGAGGAAAAAAAATTATGTAGAAATGAGAGAGAAAAGGAGAGAGAAGAGGTATTTAAAAAAATGAGGGGCAATTATGTCTCTATAGTGGATTTTTTGACAAAAACAATCAGTTTACTAATTCCGGCTAAAAACAATAAAGACCCTTAATTTTTGGTTAAAAAGGGGTATTTCCTCATATATATATATATAATTAAAAAAATGGAGAGATATTACTCAAAATAGAGTATTTAATATGGAAATAACAAATTTAAGGAAGAGAGTTTAATACGTAATATTAAATCTAATGACTTAGGAGAGATATTTTTTTTTTTTAACAAATTAATTAGTTTGGAGTGTCTTTAAATATATTTTTTGTCTTGTTTAGTAATTTTAGTTTAGGTTAAAATTATCATTAATAAAAAAAAAATCAAATTGAAGTGTGAATAGATAATTTGTGGATTGTAAGGAGAAGCTCTATATATATATATATATATATAATTTAGTGGTAGTTGAGAAAACAACATGAATCAATTCTCTTGGACTCTTGGTCAAATAGTTTGAATGGTTGAAAATTGACCAAGAGTCCAAATAGTTCGAATGGTTGAAAATTGAGCTAACTGTATTGTGATCTATGGGCTACATAAAGTGCATGTACTGTGAGCTACATAAAGTGAGGTTGCCATTATTGACTATGAGCCTTCCTCCAAGCCCTATATAATAGAGAGCATGAAGAATCAGCACAAATCAATCCGAGAGAGTGAGTTTGAGAGCTTTTTTGAGTTACTCTATTTGTTAGAAACAAAGAGAATAACATTCTCTGATTATTCTCTGTGCTTGAAAGCAATTATTAGGGTGCATTGGGGCATTGGTATTTGAGAATTTCCACTCTAAAGTTTGTATTAGTAAAATTTATTCCCCTTCTTGCAGCAGAGCTCAATTTCCCTGATTATTCAAAAGCTCTGTTTTGAATAAGTAGATAGCAAACCACCCTACAGTTCCAAACGCCATCACACCATTGCATGCAGAGTTCGATCTCATGGCACAATCACACGAAAATATACCACCCAAGATTACCGAGTCTCATGATGATGCCCCCGGAACCATTGCTTCAGTACTAGAGATCAATGAGAGCCATGATGTTATAACATCATCATTTGAAGAGATGCTTGAACGAAACCTTCAAGGTTTTGGCTGGGCGATGTTCTTCCAAGTGATTCTTATTGCGTTATCAGCATTTTTTGATTCTCAACAGACGTTTATAAGCAACTACACAGATGGCATACCAGCATGGCATTGCACCAATAATGCTAGGACGACATGCAACTCCAAGCAATCTGCAGATATCTGTAAGCTTCACACCTCTGAATGGGCTTGGGATGAAATCCCTTCAAAGACCATTGTATCAGAATGGGGACTCCAATGTTCCAATGCGTTCCTCAGAGGCTTACCTGCATCATCTCACTTCGCCGGCACCATACTTGGTTTATTTGTTTTAGCCAGCCTAGCAGACTCCCGTCTTGGTCGTAAGAAATTGCTCCTCTATTCTTGTCTAACGATGTCAGTGACAGGGATTCTAACCATTTTATCTAACAGCGTATGGATCTATTCGTTGTTGAGATTCATAGCTGGATTTTGCCGCGCAACAATGGCAACAAGTGGCATCATATTATTATCAGAAGTGGTCGGAAAACAATGGCGGGGACGAGTTGGAACTCTATTGTTTTCCTACTTCATGTTAGGTATGTTATTTTTACCGGCAATTGCATACATTAACAGAAGGGCTTCATGGAGACATATCTATCTTTATGTTTCTGTTCCATCACTCGTTTATTGTTTAGTATTGTTTCTCTTTACAATTGAGTCTCCTAGATGGTTGTTTGTGCAAGGACGAGGGGAAGAAGCCATAAAAGTGGTCAAAAAAATATCACCAGTAAAGGATAAAACATTGTTGATGAGCTTACATAGTTTAAGTGGGTACCAAAGACCTGGAGCTTCAAGTAGTACTGCTAATATTTTCTCATCCATTAAAGATCTATTTAGTAGGAAATGGTCTTGTCAAAGAATGCTATCTCTTATGGTTGTTTCTTTTGGAATTGGTCTAGTTTTTTATGGAGTGGCATTAGGGATTGGGAATTTGAATTTTGATATATATCTCACCGGGATCTTTAACGGCTTGTTAGATATACCAGTAGTTTTTCTCTCATATTTTTTGATCGAAAAATGTACGAGGAAGACTTCGTTGTTGATTTTGTGTCTAGCAAGTGGAGTGTCTAGTGTTATGATTGCTGTTGTTGGGGAGAAACTTAAGATGATACAAATCGCACTAAGCCTAGCAGCGTTCCTCTGTGGGGATACAGCTTTAAACTTGATTCTGGTATATTCAGTCGAAATGTTTCCTACTTCTGTGAGAAACTTTGCTGCATCATTGGCAAGACAAGCAGTAACTTTTGGTGCAGTCCTCGGTTCATTAATGAATTCTCTTGGGAGTAAGAATCCATATCTTTCATATGGTGTGTTTGGGCTGATTGTTTTCTGTTGTGGATTTTTTGTGCTTATTTTGCCAGAAACAAGAGGCACATCTTTATGTGACACAATGGATGAACAAGAGAGAAAAGAGAATATTGTTCACAGTTAATAAGTGTTGTGTGGTTCAACATTTTTTATTTTTATCTTGCACCTCGTTAATTATTTGGACAATAAGATTATGTAGTGTGGAGGCAATAGTTGTCAATTTGTATTGGGTTATGAATCAATAAAATTCATTTCAAATTCTTCGATATTAAACTATGTTACAATATGGACGTCTATATATTTTCCTCTCTTTATAATTTTTTAAAAAGTCAATTTAAACTATATTTTGTATGTTGGTATTGAGCTTATTTAATATATAATAAAAATTTATTCTGTACAAAAATAATTATTAATGAATATAAAAAAAAATTAAAAAAAAAATTAAAAAAAAAAATTAGCGTGGTGGTAACTCAAGGCATTAGATTTCTAACCTCTCCTTAACCCAACTCATTAACATTCCTAAGTTCAAATATTTATACGTCTTATATATATATATATATATATGCAAATCCATAAGGTTGAGATTTTTTAATTTAACTTTTTTTCCTCTTCTAATGTGGTCATGACTCGTGGTTCTTTAATGTTGCTTTAAGTAAACTAGAAACTCTCGTTTTGCATGGAGTGTGAGTGCGACATCAACAGTTACAAAACTTATGTCGATATTTATACCAACTCTAAAATTTAACATTCAATTTCATGACTTGAACAATGTGGAAATAGGGGGTTTTGTCACTTTTTTAAAGTTGGTGTTTTAAAACTATCACCACTTTAATAACTTATATTTTAAAGGCAACAAAGTAAGGGACTTCTAAAAATACCCTTACTTTATTTTTTTATTTACTTTTACTTTGCAGTTTTTTTTTTTTTTTTTTGATTTTTTTCTTTCTTCTTCTTAACATTATCAATGCATATTCATTGGATTAGTTTAGTGGCGCTACACTGACACATTTGAGGGTCAAGCTCCCCGCTGAGCTTGCGGTGTTCGAACTGCCTGGTGACATATGTGTGTTCGTCGATTCGTCAGTTCCACCTCCATTAATGGAGGATTTTGAAAGGAAAAAAAAAATGGTGAAGAAGGTTACTGTGGGGGTATTTTTGTCAGTTCACTATAATATGTGTCTCTTAAACATAAATTATTAAAACGGTGATGGTGTTGAAAAACCACTTCCAAAAAGAAGTGTTTCTTTTCTTCCTTTATTTCCATTACTTCTTACCGTCTACTTTTGCACTATTAACATTCACTTCTACCTTGTTACTTGGGAGTTGTCCCCTTTTTCTTTTTAATTTCTTCTGTGCCAGGAAACTGCAACAAAATATCATTATAAGTATAACAGGTCAAAATGAGAGAGAAAATAAAACAGGTTTTCTATTTGCATTAGAAAACTATTTTAATAAAAAGCTCAGGATTTAATGGAAGGTTAGCATATCACTTAGACACCCTACAACATTCGTAGAATTATTATAACTTGAAATGCTAGCAGCAAGTAGAGTAACACACACATGATCAAGTGATTTCAACAGCTGACTACACTAGATCTGATGTGACAACAACTGGTTCTTTACACATGAAATGAGGTGCTTCAGTTTGTCTCGGCACCAAATGTATCACAGATTCACAATGCCTATGGTTTCACTAGACTATCCATCTTCAGGGCTCAGGCTTCAACATTAAATGGTACAAAGCCATACATACATATACATATACATATACATATACATATATGAGTTCATTCATCGAACAAGCAATGCAGGAAGCAAAATGAAGTAAAATAATAGGTGAGATGGGTTGCACCTTATCTTTCCATTCATCATCAGACTCCTAGAAGCAGCCTTTTCCATTACATTTTTGTAATATTGGGTATATGGAGCATTGCCACTGCACTTCTCGAGCTGGCATCAACATGTAGAGAAACTATTCAATTCCAGTTATGTAGAAATCCATCAAATTATTAGAAGCATCAAGCATGTAAAGGAGAATGGGAGGGGTTTTTCAAGAACAATTTTTTTCTTCATTTTTCTCTCTTTTACTGATTGGTACAAAGAATTTTACTGTCATAAAATTCAGGCACTAATACTTGACCAAAACAAGTGATTAGCTTGAATAAGGTTTTAAAGATTTAAGTTAAATCATAAAGACACATTTTATACTAAGATTTTTCTTTCGGAATTAATGTTTGATTTTCTTCACTGTTTACAGGAAGAATTTGTAGATCTTCCTCTGGACGGACTTCCTTATTTTGAATCGGAGAACGTTCCATCTTGTTCGCTATTGCATGGTAAGAAAATTAAAATGATACACATGATGGGGACCATGATGAGCTGGAAGTTATCAGGTACTTATTAGAAAATAGCCAAGTCTTGAAGAAATTTTTGGTGTCTTTCACTAAAAATATTGATTCTAAGATAAAGAAGTATCTGCAGCATCAAATTTCTAGGTTTCCAAGGGATTCTGACTTACTTGAAGTTGAATTTTGTTGACATATGTCGGGAGATCGATTTTATAATGTTATCTGCCTTGTTTCTGCAGGTTTAGTCTGATTGTCTTGGGTTTTTTCTTTTGTTTTGTTTTTGCTTTTGGTTGTTTGGGCGTGCGGGGCTGGCTTGGGTGTGCTTCCTTGGTTTTTGGGGGCTTGTGGTCTTCTTGTTGCTTTCTGGCTTTGCTTGGCCTATTGTTAATATAATTTGCCTTTCAAAAAAAAAAACTCTCTTGAAGAGTTGAAGTTTTTAGAGATATCGATCTAGTAGTGTTAACTCTCTTAAAGTTTTTTGGGAGATCAATCTAGTAATGTTAACTCTTTTAAAATTTTTGTTTGTTCTTTTCTTAGGAATGAATTCTAATTTATGTGAGCACAGAATGACTAGTGCATTTCAAGATTCTATGAAATTCACCAAAGTGTATTTGTTTTCCTTTCTTGTTTTTGTTGCTGCATTTTGCGTTCGTTATGTATTCCAGGTTGTGTCTCATTCAAGTGGGACAGCTTTCAACCAAGAAGTTAAGGGTTGAAAACATTTGAACCGACTTCTCTTTTTTGTAAATCTTTTTTTTTTTTTTTTATCAAGTTTTTTCTCAGGATCCAAATGTAGCTTATGATATATTGGATTTTATTTTGGCTAATTGTATAGCAAACTAAGTCATTTTTATGCCAAGTTCTACAAACTCCTCCATAGATAGTGAATAATTGCTACTCTTTTAATTTTGTGACGCGGAGTGGTTAGAGCTAGTAAGTGACCCCAAAAATGGCGGAGGCAGCATTCCGGTTTGCTCGTTAACAGTCTGAAACAGAGGTGGCAACATGCGGTAAACACCGGCAACCTCCTTCAAGGCGGAACTGCCACTGCCAGCAGCTCCATCCATGGTGCCAGAGCCACCGTTATCATTAGTCCAAATGCTGATCTTAGGTTGAAGTCCCTGCACAGCCTCTGCATTAATCTTGGCAATGTCTTGAAACATACCGCCATTGATCATCAAGTAGTCACGTAATGCTGCATAGTTGCCACCAAGCGCGTCCAAGAGGGTGCGGATGTATTCTCCCTGGGCCTTGGCGAGGGCCACCAGTCCCTCGGCCTCCTTCTGCTTGGTGTATAGCTCTCCATCCGCGACTTGTTGGCGAGCGTAGAATGCTGCCTCCGCCATTGCCCTCTGTGCCTCTGCCTCCTTTGATCTCTCGTAGAGAATTGCTTCGGCTGCTTTTTGTTTCTTGTATAGGTCCCAATTTGCTTCTTGCACCTTTTGTTACATGATCAAAAAATAACAACAGCAATTAAAAAAAAAAGGTGTACAAGAATAAAGTCTAGAGAATGAATACTACTACCTTATATGAAAAATCATTGAATCAATATATTAAGAGTAATGTTACATTGTCCAAATTTGGTGCCCAAATGATGTGGCAACACTGTGGACCATTCATTTAAATCATGTAAATCTAATACAATTTAAATTAATGGTCTACAGTATTACCACATCATTCGGACACCAAATTTGGGCAATGTAGCATTACTCATATTATAATATTTACATGAAGAGGTTGAGATTGACCGAGTAAATGTTGCATTGCTTATTGTAAATTTGTAATAGTGTTTTTTTATTTTATTTTATTTTTTATTTTATTTTATTTTTTTGGTACAAATTTAGAATTTGGGAGACGTGACAGTGTTAAATATAGGAGGAATTAATATATGAGTAATGCTACATTGCCAAATTTGATGTCCAAATCTGGTGCCCAAATGATGTGGCAACACTGTAGACTATTCATTTAAATTGTATTATATTTACATGATTTAAATGAATGGTCCACAGTGTTGCCATATCATTTGAGCACTAAATTTGAGCAATGTAGCATTACTCTATAAGAGTATAGTTGTCCAAATTTGGTGCCCAAATGATGTGGCAATACTAAATTGTATTATATTTGCATGATTTAAATGAATGGTCCACAGTGTTGTCACATCATTTGGACACCAAATTTGGACAATGTAGCATTACTCTTATAATATTTATGAATTTAATAATCAACTACAAAGATTATAACAAAAACACTTTGATCTAATTAAATTAAAGAATATATTCACACTAACAATAGTTTCTAATAAACGCCTGACGCACTCATCACCGAATAATAGTTTGTAAAGTATAATTATCGAATTTCAAACCTAACAAAAACACTATTAATATTTTTTTTTTTTATTCCATAATAATAACATTCAAAGTTGAAATTTTAATAAAAGTTGAAAATTCTCAACAAAAAAATAAAAATTAAAAAAATTAAAAAAATTATTTACCTTAGTTTCATATTCAACGCTGGCTTTGCTCAAGAACTCAGCCCTGAGTTTCTCTTTTCTTGTGAAAGCATTCATTCTCTCAACCTCCGTCTGCAACTCAGCCTCTTTCAGAGCCACCGCCTTGACAGACTCCACCTCCGCCACCTGCGCCTCCTTGGCCCACCCAGCCTTCTTCTTTGCCAGCTCAGCATTAGCCTCCGCCACCTCCGCCTCTCTCTGATTCTCATACACTTTCACATCAGTCTTCACTCTAATCTCCTCCTTCATGCCATCTCCTAGCCTCTGCGTCGCAATAATCTTCGTCTCGGCGTCGATCTTCGCCGCGTTTTGAAGGGTCTGTCCATCTCTCAGTTTCGATCCGATCTCACCCTTCATCCTCGCCTCCGCCACGTCGATTTTCGCCTGATTCGCCGCCTCCATCTGGGTCTTTTGACCCAGATAAGAAAAGTATTCATGCCCAGGAACGTCGACGAGCTGTTTCACGTTGGCGTTGTAAATTAGAAGACCGAATTGGTTGAGTTCGAGTTGGACTTTCTCAAACACTTCTTGTTTGAATTCTTTAGTCCCTTTAAAGATCTCTTCCATGGTCATTGAAGCAGCGAGGACTCTGGTTTCTCCTTCGATGATTCCCTGTACGAGTTCATTGGTGTGGTTTGAGTGCTTGTCGTGTGAAGAGATGAGCTTCGCGTATTTGAAGAGGGCTTCTTTGTCGTTGACGCGTGGACCAATGGTGAAGACAGCAGGAAGAATGAAAGGAAGCTTCTCGGCGGACATGGCTTGAACTTCGAAGGTGTAGTTCACCGGAGAGAGGTCGAAGATGGTGCAAGATTGGCCGGGAAAAACCCATGATTTCTTCGCTAGTTTGACGTCCGAGATACCCCATCCGGTGATCACCAGGTATTCCGATGCACTCGCGACTCTGTACATGGTTGTTGTTGCACTCTCCCTTGTAGAATTTCAAGAGAGAGAATAATTGAACGAAAATCAATTTCAATATAATCTCTATTTATAGGACTATTATAGTTAGGGATGGCAATGGGGCGGGTCGGGGCGGGTCAAGGCCGCCCCAAACCCGAAACCCAGTTTTCAAAGGTTGCCCCAAACCTGACCTATGACCCAAACGGGTTTTCAATTTCCACTCTAAACCCGGTCTGTTTGGGTCAAGGGTGTCCCAAACCCGACTCGAATGACCCAATTCATTTACATAAATTTAAATTTAATATAGCACGATAACTAAGTTTAATAAACATTAAATTCATCCGTAAAGTACAAAATACAAATCCCAAAATGACTTGAACAAAAATACAAAATACATACAACATTTTTGGTATCAATAAAATTCATTCAACATCTTCACCAAAATAGTTTAAACATAAACAATTCCAAAAACAAAATCCATCCAATATCTTCACCATCACTCTATCTTCTTGAAAACAAGCATATATTTAAAATATATATATCTCGAGTTTATATCTAAATATATATATATATATATTGTCTTCTTGAGTTTAAACTCAAAATATATGTATATTACTATGTTTCTCTCAAATTGTTTTCTTTTCGACCAATATAGGTTTTCCTTCTTTCTTTCTTTTTCCTTTTATATTTAAAAAATATATTTTTAAAAAAAAATATATATATGTATATATTCCGAGTCAAACGGGACATGTCGGGTCAAAAGGGACCGCCCCATACATACCCGACCCGGTAACCCAGCCGGGTCAAGAAATGTGCCCCAAACTCGTCCCGTTACCCGTTTTTACTGCCCCAAACCCGCCCCAAACGGACCGGGGCCCCGAAGGTTTGGGGCGGGTCGGGGATTTTTGCCGTCCCTAATTATAGTCCTAGTCATATTCGGAAATCAAGTTCTCTTTCGAACAGTAATCTGAATTTTAGTCAATATTATAACCACAAATCATGAGTTAAAATAAATAAAATCCTAATCAAATACATTGGAATGAATGAATTAGTCCTACTCAAATTAGAAAAAATTAATCAATCTTAATCAAATTAGAATAAGGAAAATCAATTTCGAATATATTTTTAAAGTCCTCCTTGGGCTTGGGCATAAGTCTTTATTATTATTATTATTATTATAATAAATTATATTTGACCTAGTCAAATTAGAATAAATTAATTAGTCCTAATTTTCAAATATATATTTTAAAATCCTCATTGGGCATCAAGTTCTTTGTATCAATAGCCATTTGTTCAAGTTTCCTTCACATCTTGTTTGCAGCTATTTGTCAACCCCATTTATTCATAACCGATTTGAAATTAATCAAAAACCGTTTTCATATTCTGGAATCTATAATCCGGAAAACCTTTATTCAAATGAGTCAAATTTGTGAAATTGAATATTAAATGTTTGATATTAATCGTAATGTAGGCAGGGACGGACCTTGGGCCACCCTAGCTTTTTTTTTAAAAAAAAAAAATTGAAAAGTAAAGAAAAAATAAAAAAAAAATAGTTAATGAAATATCAATGGAAAACGTTAATCTGTTGGCTATAGGACTAAGTATCTAAGATTGTATTGTTTTTAGAAGACTTTTTTCTAATCTTATCATACTTTACAACTTACAAGGTAATTAATATCAATTTCTATTTTCTTTTTGTTTTTCTTTAATAATTATAATTTCTTTTTATCAAAAAAAAAATAAAATAAAATAAAAAATAATAATTATAATTTCTCTCAACTTCCCTCTTTGATCCAACATCTTTATCAATATCCATAATTCTATCTTCCAATTAGGTTTTTTTTTTTGTTTTTTCCTTCCCAAATCCCAATAATAAAAGATACAAAATTCAAAATTGTAATTATTTGATTGTATTTGTATTATATATTTATTTTATAAAATATATTTACAGAGTAATCCCCGCTATGTCTTCTTAACTAAGTATATTTTTCATTTTTAATTAATAAAATTTTCTGGTATTGTTAATAATCGAAAAAAAAAAAAATTATTTTAGTCCACTCTAATGTTTAATCTTGGTTATAGCCTTGAATGTAGGTATAGACTTTAACAGAAGTTTTGTAACCAGTGATGCTGCACTTACTCTAACCTTTGAAGATAAATATTATTTGACAACGTAAAGTAGCTGTCCACTATCAAGAAAAGAAGGCTCTGGCTCTACATTTACATGTGAAAAACTGAAAATGTAGCATATAATAAGGCACACCAAACCATTTGAACTTAGAATGGTAGTAATTGCTTTTCATTCCATTAATGGATGTTCTGAGTGTGACCGAGATTGAATCTCTCTCTCTTTCACATTGCTTTCCTCTCTCCTTTCTTGTGTGTCTGAATTAATAATCACATTTAGAGATATGAGTGTGCACCAAACACATGTATATACAACACCATTACATATGGATATATATTGGATTGGGGAAAAGTAAGAAATGAAAAAATATATATATATATATTGGATTATGAGAAGTTAATTCTTGTGTTGTGAGTTCATACATCATCCATGTTAAAAGCTTGTCATGTGATCTCTCTTTTAATTTTTGTTCTCTTCTGTTGTGTTCATACTTCATACATAATATATTCTAAATTGCTAATTATGCTTCAAACTACACTTAGTTCTGAGTATCTCCATTATGTTTTACCTACCATCCCACTTTTTTCCCTTTGATTTTTCTTTGTGAAAGTAGTATACAAAATATCTAGAATATATATATACAAGACAAATTAAAAATCTTCAAACGTGAATGAGTGGGTGTGAAACACAAGTCATGTATAGTTATCATATAATCAAGTTCCATGTGTTTTCTTCTCTCACTACTCGTGTTTCTTTTTATATATTCTCTCAATTTTAATTTTTGGTGGAATTTGCAAATTCCATAAGCTAGTCAACCATTTGTGTACACTCTTTGTCATAATGCCAAGCCAATTGGTCTGGCTCACCAAATTCCATGCATGCACATAATACATATGCTTATGGACTCAAGCATGCATGTATTGTGCATTATTAATATAAACCTGAATTTGTTATCTGGGTTCATTTAAGCAGCTGACAATATGATGTCTTTTTAAGTGAATTTCTTTTCTGGCATTTTATTATTTAATATTTATTACATAATATCTAATTAACAGTGTTCATATGTAATAGAGTAACAAATTAAGAAGAAAATTCAAGGAAACTTCTCATAATCCAATATTTATTTTTTCATTTCTTACTTTTTCCCAATCCAATATCCATATGTAATGGTGTTGTTATTATGGGAAGTGTGTTTGGTACACACTCATATCTCTAATTAAATGTGATTATTAATTCAGACACACAAGAAAAGAAAGAGGAAAGCAATGTGAAAGAGAGAGAGATCCCATGTGGGTCACACTCAAAACATGAGTCCATTTTTGCACATTCCCTTCATTTTTGCTCACCCCCTTTTAAGGGGGATGAGCAAAAGTAAACTATGTTAGGGCCCCCAAATTCATTTAGTGCGTATTCTATGTTAGGCCCAAGTAGAGTTCCGTTATATACAACCCATATGCTTTTGTTGTTAAAAAAAAGGCCCATTAAAGACACAAAATTATTATGCTTTTTTTTTTTTTTAGACAAAATCAGTATGCTTACCTCATCACAACATATCAAATTGCAAATTGCAATTCATTGTATCAGACATTCGAAATTTTTTAGGGTTCTTTACTTCTTTGGCACTTGGCAGCTTTCAGCTTTGTTCTTAACTTCTTACGAAATTGAGAATTAGTGGGAAAGTAATTGTTCTTTGATTGAAATTTGGAAGCTCTCTTCTTGAAATCAATCATAGTTGTTTTAGAAGGTAATTTAACACATCTTTTCCTTTTTCTTCTTCTTTTAATCCGAAAAACCTCTTTTCGTTTTTCTATTTTAAGTTTTGTTAGAATTTTGTATATATTATATATTATGGAACCCGAAGGTAAGAATTCAGGAACCCAACTACCCAATAGAAAAAATTGTTCTTGAATTTTATATGTATTATATTATAATTTCGTTTTTCTATTTTAGTTTTGTTAGAATTTTGTATGTATTATGTATATGAAACCCGAAAGTCAGGATTTGGGGGCCTCAATTTTTTAGTTCGCCTTGTTAATTATGCTAAATAATATAGCTAAATAATACATATATTATGTATTCTGTTGTGTTTATACTTCATACATAATATATGCTAAATTGCTAATTATGCTTCAAACAACACTTAATTCTGAGTATCTCCATTATGTTTTACCTACCATCTCACTTATTTCCCTTTGATTTTTCTTTGTGAAAGTAGTAATAAAGGAAAATAATACAAAATATCTAGAATATATAAAAAGAAACACAAGTAGTGAGAGAAGAAAACACATGGAACTTGATGATATGCTAACTATATATGACTTGTGTTTCACACCCGCTCATTCACGTTTGAAGAATTAACTTCTCATAATCCAATATTTATTTTTTCATTTCTTACTTTTCCCCAATCCAGTATCCATATGTAATGGTTTTGTTATTATGGGTATGTGTGTTTGGTGCACACTCATATCTTTAAATGTGATTATTAATTCAGACACACAAGAGAGGAGAGAGGAAAGCAATGTGAAAGAGAGAAAGATTCAATCTAGGTCACACTCAGAACATCCATTAATGGAAGGAAACGCAATTACTACCATTCTAAGTTCAAATGGTTTGGTGTGCCTTATTGTATGCTACATTTTCAGTTTTTCACATGTAAATGTACAGCCAGAGCCTTCTTTTCTTGATAGTGGACAGCTACTTTACGCTGTCAAATAATATTTATCTTTTTTTTTTTTTTTTTGGGTATCGAGAATCTCAGACTTCATCCAAGTACTCATCCGTCTATCCTCCCCAACTGCATGACACACCCATGGTCAATTGACTGGTTCTAACGGTCTATTTATTGGTTGTGTCATTGTGTGGTATAGAACAGATACAAAGTTTGTTAATTTCAAATCGGTTATGGATAATGGGGGTTGACAGATAACTGCAATGAAGATGTGAAGGAAACTTGAACATTAACAACAGCATAGACAACAAGGCTTGACAGGGAAACTAGTACTCGCATGATAATTTGATACGATAAAAATATAAAATTATTCACATTTCCTACTCTTTTCCATTGGAGATCAATATACTTATGACAAGTACAACAGGCTTTTGCGACAGAATATAACAGAAAACGTAACAAATTTGATTTCCCTTTTTCGAATATCAGAAACAAAATTTTGCTCAGTCTAATTCTAGAAACTGATTTTTTGCCAATGTGAAGAACAACCAACTTTGTATCTCTGTTTTACAAGAATTCGGTTGAAAAAGCTTTAATGAATAATAGCAAGCATATCATACGATATAAATTGCTGTACGAAATTACAACTTACAGAAACATATTCTGAGTTCTTAATCTTGTATGGCATCAAAATTGGAAGCGGTGAGATAGAATTACGCTTCAAGAAGTGTTTCTTTTCTTCCTCTATTTCCATTACTTCTTACCGTCTACTTTTGCACCATTAACACTCACTTCTACCTTGTTACTTGGGATTTGTCCCCTTTTTCTTTTTAATTTCTTCTGTGCCAAGAAACTGCAGCAAAATATCATTATAAGTATAACAGGTCAAAATGAGTGAGAATAAAACAGGTTTTCTATTTGCATTAGAAAACTATTTTAATAAAAAGCTCAGGATTTAATGGAAGATTAGCATATCACTTAGACACCCTACAACATTCGTAGAATTATTATAACTTGAAATGCTAGCAGCAAGTAGAGTAACACACATGATCAAGTGATTTCAACAGCTGACTACACTAGATCTGATGTGACAACTGGTTCTTTACACATGAAGAGGTGCTTAGTTTGTCTCGGCACCAAATGTATCACAGATTCACAATGCTTGTGGTTTCACTAGACTATCCATCCTCAGGGCTCAGGCTTCAACATTAAATGGTACAAAGCCATACATACATATACATATATGAGTTCATTCATCGAACAAGCAATGCAGGAAGCAAAATGAAGTAAAATAATAGGTGAGATGGGTTGCACCTTATCTTTCCATTCATCATCAGACTTCTAGAAGCAGCCTTTTCCATTACATTTTTGTAATATTGGGTATATGGAGCATTGCCACTGCACTTCTCGAGCTGGCATCAAATATTCATCAAAGTTAAGAGAATGCTAGATTTATTTAGTCTAAACACAATCATTAACACAGCAAAATCAAACCTGAAGAAACGCATCAACAGATTGCTGATCTATTGGTGAAAAGGCCACCTCATCTCTCTTCTTTTGCACAAATTCAATATTCTGCTCGACCTACAGTACCAGAAAAAATTGTCACCAAATGTTATGATAATCAGTAATCAGAATGCCGCTTCATGAAACATCATTCTTTCCTATTAATATTAGTTAAAGCAGAGGAGTTCTTTCATAGAATGGAATTCTAATCAGATTTTAAATAATCAGCAAAAGTAAAACAACCGATTCAGAAAACTATCTACGGTACAATCTCAGGAAAATTCTGGCTTAATCAATCTTTGACGATTTAGACGACTCCCACTAAACCAGGCTTCAACTTGTTTAGAAATCCATATAAATACCAGGATTCTTCCAAGTCCTGCACACCTTATCATGCACTTACATATCAATGTACCACTTTCTCTCTTTCCAAGTATTTTTTAGTTACCATAGAATCAACCCAGAACTTGATAGTTAAGTTTCTCTGCAACTTTGGTTCAGAATCAAAATTAATTTGGTAAGGCCTGGCTAATTGAGAGAATTAATATTGAGCTGGGCACAGGCATCATTATTTTGAAGCCATAGTTTGTGTTGCACTAGGGTCTAGGGATTGTAGTATGTCATGCAATGCTTTCACCTGATCAGCAAATAACCACTAACCACTCCTTACACAATGCATGATCAAGTGCATCATATGGCATTAGAACTATACTAAGCTAGATGTGGAAATATTGAATTTTGTGTCAAAGTGAGCAAAAGAAAACAATAAATTCTTTCATGCGAACTGGTACCAGATCAATAAAACGCTTCACCACTCGCTGCAAACTCTCTGTGTTAGATTTCGCATGAAACTTCCTGAGGCGGATGACAGGAATAGTTGCCAACTCCGGAAAAGAGATGTGGTTGCTCCACTGAGAAAAGTGCACCGTAAGCAGTTCAATGGCAGAAAAAACACACTCTTCTTGGAAGTTCTGAGATTTCAACCAATATTTTGGTAACTGCACCATAAATATCAAATATCAGTTACGCCCAAAATACAAGAAATCTAATGCTAGATACAATATATATATCTCAGAGAACAACTGATGGTCAGTGAAACAAGAAATCAGAAAAAAAAATATAAAAAATATATATATATATGTTAAAGGGATGAGTTAGATGCTGATGCCATAAAGTTAATTCCTAACCTTTACTGCAGATGAAAAGCTGAAATCCTTCCCAGGCTTCCCACCCTCCTTCCCTATTTTATATTCTAAAATATCCAACACCAATGATGAGATGGGGATGAAAATCCCACTAGAAGCAGAGAGATGATTTAACCATTCAATGCATTTGCATCTTAAAGGCAAATATCTTGGTCCTGGAAACAACACAGCCACTCCATTTATAATCTGAATGGTTATGTAAAGCAACGGCTGAAGATCAAAATCACGTATGTTGTGTGATATATATGTAACCCAGAGATCCATGCAGTTAGTGTACTGCCAACTGCATATCTTCTTGACTGCGTCCTGCTTATAAGCAACAAAACAGAAAAATGATGAAAAACATTCATCAACAAACCAGGGGAATTGAGAAAAACGTGCTCACTACATACCTTCTTTTTTGTTTGTAGGCCCGACTGCAGTATCCTTGCAAGTTTCTGGATAGAAACCATTGCCTTGCTAGAAGATTTCTGAATATCTTGTGAGCATAGATCAATGAAGGAGTTCCTCAGAAATTGTATATGTTTCAATAAAACTGGTTCCACGAAGTTGCAGTTACCAATGAAGGCTTTATACATTTTAATTACACATGTGTCAAAGCAATCTGAGCTAAACACAGAAGCCACATCTTGCAAAATGAGAAAGGACTGAGACGATAAAGTCCCTTTACCGGTCGCCCACAGGTGAACCCCAATCTGGATTTAGTTCAAAGTAAGATATTAACTCAGATAACATGAGCTTGTACAGATAAAATATCAATACATAGAACGGAGATAAAATTTTCACAGAATTGGAAAACAACCAAGTTCCAAGATATGACTACTTTATGTACTTTGTATCAATGTGTGATCCTTTTCAATTTAATTACATTAAGAGTATAATACAAATGATAATAGTTATAATATATATATATATATATATTGGTTAGATGTCTAAACTGGATAAGTCTGCTTTTCAAATGAAAATACCTTGATAAGTCGGCGCAGTAAAGAAGGAAAAGCAGCAAAAAATACTATAGATGCTCTGAGTCTGGTCAAGGAGAAAACTAATATGTCCGAGTCAGTTGCCTGATTCAACATGAACAGGGTACTTCTTAGATAAGACTTGATCAGAGGCCTCAAGGTTTTCCATTTTGAAGTATTCTTCAGTTCCAAAATGGTTCCTTTTTTGCAATTTGAGGATGATATGCCCAACATCCCACGAAATATATTATCAGCCTCACGAAGCATGATTGTTAATATCTTGCAAAAAGTTTCACTGTCTTTAATCTTATGGCGCGAAACAGCATCAAGGACACCAGTTGATTCAGTCCCATAGTGGCACACAGCCCGATACCCATTTAATAAACTAATAAGGGCAGGCACACTATGCTGCTCCTTAACTAGATGACACCAAGAACTAACAGCAGAGCTTGTCAACGTCTTATTATTATTAGCGCCATCTTCATCTGCTGATTCCATGCCATCATCACTCGTCTCATCATCGTCCGAGTACTGTTTTAAAGGAAATACATTGAAAATTAATCATATGGTAAAACCAGAAAGGACAAAAATCTGGCTTGAGTATGAGATTTCAAAACTAGATTCCTAGATTGGTAAATAATTTTCAATGGGAGACAACATAATTTGAGATTATAACCTGCACATACTCTCTCTATTTCTCCATCTTCCATTTCATATTTATTTTTGTGGGCTCAACTAGAGAAATTAAAGAAAAAGCAAAACCGTATTATCCAAATATTCATATGCATTATTTAGGTATAAAAAAGGAAGAAATATCTCAATATCCTCAATTATCAAGTATGTAACTGGATCTGAATCCATTCCAAGGAAACTCTAGATTTCAGGTAGGTGAAAATTTATAGCTAAAATTACCTTTTGATTATATGCAGCATATTTAAAATAAACTTACATATGACAACGAGTCACTTTAGAATTGAGATATCATTTTCCTGAAGAAATAGACATTTTAAGTAACTTACAGCATCCTTATTTTTGAATGGCTTGAGACCTTTATCATTGCTTTCCAAAAACCTCAAAAATTCTGGATCCTGAAATTTACCAAGTTATATGCTTCAATAAACAAATGAGTAACACATTAATTTTCAATTAAAAAATAACAAATTAATTTTTTAACCACGCTATAACAAAGAATAAAAAGACTAATAAAGTAATAATCAAATGAAAAGGAGAAACAAACTTTTAAAAACCTTTCATATAATTTACAAACTTCGAGAGCAATCCTTAGGTAAAATATGGCTCCTCATGAAACGAAGCTCCGAAAATTGGTTTTGATTCACTTCAATTATATCTCTAAGAATTATCTTTAGAAAAACGATGTTTTGGATGACCCTCTTACCTTTGCTTTCAGTCTTTCCAATTTTTTCTTTTTATTTTCTAGTTCTAAAAGAATTTCCTGGTTCTGTGCAGATAACTCAACACCAGCACCATTATCTGCATATAAAGATATTTATAAAGTAAACAAAAAAGGAAAAAAGATGCTACATAGAGTAATTAAAAAAAAAAAAAAAAACAACAACAACAACAACAACTGGTAATAACGTTCTCACCTTCTAGATAACTCTCATTTTCAGCTGTGGGTGTAGAACTTGGGTCCTGTTCAATAAACTATAACATCAATATCTAAAAACCAACCAGAGGCTTCGACTAAAACATAATAAGAAGTTTTATGCAAAACGGGTTACAGAACCTCTGAAAGATATCCGTCACTGCCTGAATCATCTCCATCCATATCACTATCATCTTCTCTAAATATTGCATCAAGGGATGTGTCTTCAGTATCTATACTTTCTTGGTTTCTGAAAACAAAATTTAAAGATTTTCAGAGAACTGGTTCAAGATCAATGCCCATGCAATTCTCAGACAAATCATTAACGGTTTCTGAAAACATGACACATATTTCAATAAGAAACAGCATGCAATAATCAAATAAGAATTAAAAGCAAAAGCAAGACTAAGATACACGAATTATTGAATTAATTCATGGTTAAACAAGCACACAACTGCGGTCAATACAAGTTAGCTTAATTAATTATTGAGATTTCTAATACTAATGTAAAATTGCACAGCTGCATTAACTATATTTTTTACCTTCTATTAGACAACTCCGTTGTGTCTTCTTCGCTTTCAGCTGCATCCCTCTCATCTCCTACAGAGATTAATTAATACCAAACTTAATCAAATCAAGCTTAAATTTAACCAGAATTGTTGATACAATGTCACTGAAAAACTAATAGCCTTACAATCAGTCTGTCATAAAAAAAATACTGATGTATGAATCAATAAACCTAAAAATGCAATGAAAAATATCGAACAATAAACAACAAAACGACAAATAATACCAAAAAAAGGACAACAAATGCTTACTTTTAGAAGATTTCTTCTTGAAGAAAGACTTAACCTTCCGTTTTCTTTTCAACACAGACTGCAGATTCTTCTTCGCGAACTTCCTCGCTTTTTTCCCTAGTTTCCCCATTATTTTTTGCCTCACAAAACCCTAATCAAGCACAAAAGCTCACTTTAATTTCGATTAACAAATCATGAAACTTGATATGAGAGAGAGAGAAAGAGAGAGAGTTTGCATACCTACGACTGGACTGGAGTGAGTTCGATTGAATTCTGAATTCCGTTGCCTTATCGAGAGGTTGGAGGGGTCCAAATAGAAATTTTCAAAAAATGAAGGGAATTACAAGTAATTTTAACAAACTGAATTGTTAGAAAAGACTTCAGGTTTGAAGCCGCCAAAAATACAAAACAAAACCCTAGGGTTTTTGGATTCTGCAACCTGCCACGTCATTCTTTGTCAAATAATGGGCCGGATCTTGGATTACAATTTAACCCGGCCCAACACTACCCGGGTTAAAGTTAAAACGCTACAAAATGTATGTCCAGTACGGTGACGTTTTAGAAGAATTGAAGAAATCCCTAAGGTTGAAGAACCTCCTTCACGAAGAGAGGTGACTTGTTCTCGTAGGGATAAAATCCACCAGGTACTGTTTTTTTGGATTTGGTTTATGTTTTGAATTTTTTTTTTTTTTTTTTAATTGTTTGGTTCACTAGAAAGATTGAGCGAAGTAGCCAAAAAAAATCTAGGGAAAAAAAGACAAGAAATTTAGTAAATTTGGTGGAATAGGGTTAGAAATTTATATATGATGTGTTTTTCCGATAATTGGTGCTGAGTGATTGTGTTCGATTTCGTCTAGGGTTTTGTTTACTTCGCTGAAAATGATTCGGGTTTCGTTTGTTAGGAAGGTATCGATGATTTAGAAGGAATTGTTGAAATTGGTTGTGAATTGCGGTGTTGATTGTAGAATTTGGCTGAGAACAGGTCTGCTTTGCTTCAGTTGCTTCAGTTGTTTGTAGTATGTGTGTTGATATTGCTTCTTGTTGTTTTTTTTTTTTAGGGTTTATTGATAATTGGAATAAGTTGTTATTTTTTTTTTTTATTTGATTAGTTTATCGTTTTCTTATACTTATGCAATTACGCCTGAAAATAGGACTGTAGTAAGTTTAAGTGTTGATATATTTGTTAGTGGAATACTAGAATTAGATTATTGGGTGTCAGATTTTTTCAATTAAAGCATAAGACCAGTTTTCCAATTTTAGATCTTTAATTTCATTGCTTTTAGTTTGGTTTTCTCATTAACCAAGCAATAGGGTTCCTTAAATTTTCAATTCTTCTTCTTAATTTTCTGGCAATTAGAACAGTTAGAGATGCGAGTTGATTCTTGTAGTTTTAGCTTTAGCTTTTCCATTTTTAGTCCCATGAATTTCCTTTTTTTCCCTATAATTTTATTGACAATGGAACATAGCCTTCACTAAATAATTGCAAGTTTTATATATTGTTATTTATTTAATCGTTTTAGGCTCATTGTAACTTTACTTGCTCTAATAATTATGGGTTCTATTATGTTTCCTTAAATTTCTATGGCAGTTTGTTAAAGCATGTGGGTGGATTTTTAAGTGAAAATGATTTACACGGCAATTGACAATTTTTACCTAACGGACGAGCAACTTGACAACTCACCTTCTAGAAAAGATGGCATTGAAGAAGCAACGGAAACCACTTTAAGAATCTATGGCTGTGATCTTATTCAAGAAAGTGGCATTTTGCTTAGACTGTATCCTTCTTTTGTTTTTTGAAATGCATCAGCCATCAGGATGTTATGTTTATGTTTTATATTTTTATTTTCATTTAAATGCTGGTTCCACTGTTTCCTTTAATTATTGTTTACAGACCTCAAGCTGTAATGGCCACTGGTCAGGTTCTGTTCCATCGTTTCTATTGCAAGAAATCATTTGCCCGTTTTGATGCTAAGGTTAGTCTTCTTAGTGAAAATTGAAGGAAATGAAAGATTTTTTTTATTTAAATTTGTGCATGATATTGCTTTGAGGTTTTGGTACATGAATTATGCACCTTATAAGAGTTGAGGCTTCTCAATAAAAATTCAACGTTCGTCATAATTCTGATTTTCTGTGCTTTATTAGCAAAGAAATGAAGACTCACTGTTTCAGTTTGACTGGATTTTTTCATGTTCTCACTCCTCAGACCTCTTCTAAAGCTGATTTGGGATGTTGTGATGATATCTTGCAGATAGTTGCTGCTAGCTGTGTGTGGCTTGCCTCAAAGCTGGAGGAGAGCCCTAGGAAAGCAAGGCATGTCATCATAGTTTTCCATAGAATGGAATGTCGAAGGGAGGACTTACCCATAGAGCATTTGGATGTATTTTCAAAGGTTTGAAGCTCATATTATATACCTATATATTACGGTATATAGGTTTCTTCCTTTTGGGTCCAAGCATAGTTTGTTTTTTTTTTTTTTTTTTTTTTTTTTTTTCTTCATATGCAATGGCTCTAAATGGTTTTGCTTCTCCAGTCAGACAAGTGTATAGATTGGTCTTTTTAGTATCTTGGCACTTATCGAGTGCCTTCATTGTTCTTGAGTTTTGTGATTGATTTATTATATGTTTTCAATTTAATTTGAACAGAAGTTTTCAGACTTGAAGGCGGAACTGAGCAGAACAGAAAGACATATATTGAAAGAAATGGGGTTTGTTTGTCATGTTGAACATCCTCATAAGTTCATATCAAACTACCTTGCCACCCTGGAGACACCTCCAGAATCGAGGCAAGAAGCTTGGAATCTAGCTAATGATAGGTAATTCTTGTTACATAACTACTTTTGGATATATCTTCATGTAATTATGCCAATTCTTGCCCTAATACTTGGTTCATCCTTTTAATATGATAATTTTTGGATGCTCTGTTCGTGTTCATTGATTTAGGAATCATGTGTGTAACTTTTATACTTTTCCATTTTGACATTTGGTAGTGTTGCCCCTTGTTAATGAATGTGTGCAATTTGCATTGGTGTGAATCCCTCAAAATTAAGTAAAGTACACTTGTTTAAATAATAGGATGATCCATGTCTAGTTTTGCAAGCCTGTTAGAATTTAGAAGTTCAACGATTGGTGAGAAACAAGAAAGGAATTTTTCAGGGTTGATGGTCGGAGTGTGTCAAGTACTTAATTGAATATGGTATTGGGCTAAACAAAATTGGAATTTTTACATGCAAAAAGCTTTTATCTACATTATCATTCTTAGTAGCTTGGCAAATATATATATATATATATTTTTTATTTTTTTTGAGGAGACTAATAGCCCATCTATTTGGGTTGCTGGACCCATTTTATAGTTTACATCAATCATGGCCCTAGAATTTATTTATGTTTGATGATTTGACGATGTATGGAGCTTTTATCTTGGCGATAACATTACCTATGTATCTGCTTCTAGTTCTGTGTGATGTCCGTTATGCTATGATATATGATTTTTCATCATTACAGCCCTGTCTTTTCTCCTTTCTCCATTTCCAATTATTGGCTTCATCAGCCTAAAATGGTTATTAAAGTTGATTCTCTGAATTGTTTGTCATTTGTTCCTTACAGAATTGCATAATAAGATGGTATGGGTATAGGTGGAACTTCAGTGAATATCATTCATATTTTACCAATAGTTTGTGGTGCTCTAAACATTTTTGGATATGTGGATTTACATTTTTTTTTTTGTGTGGCTCTGATAGAGATAATTTTTTCATGGTTTTTTCTTGTTCAATTCCTGATACTCTCTTTGATGTAGTCTGCGTACAACCTTGTGTGTCCGATTCAAGAGCGAAGTCGTGGCATGTGGAGTTGTATATGCTGCTGCCCGAAGGTTTCAAGTATCCCTTCCTGAGAATCCACCTTGGTGGAAAGCTTTTGATGCAGATAAATCTGGGATTGATGAAGTTTGTAGGGTTCTGGCTCACCTGTACAGCCTTCCCAAGGCACGGTATATACCAGTCTCTAAGGATGGAACTTTATTTTCATTTTCTAGCAAGTCTGTCGATTCACAACCTCAGTCAACTCCCAAGGTGATTCCACTTCCCCTTTCCTTTTATTTTTATTTATTCTTTTGGTATAGTTTAAGTTCACTGGTACATCGGGAATCAAACTGTAACTATTATTGTCTCTCGGTTTCACAGGAACTGTCACAAAGCAGCCCATCTGCTAATAATGATGCCTCTGTTCCCAAGGCTGTTTCAGCACCTGGTAATTCTGATTCCGGTGGATCGAAGGGTTCTATGATAAAAGCAGCCATTGATAAGGTTAAGGATTCTAAGAAGAGTGATGATGAATCCAAGAGCATGCACACTGACGGAGACGCTAGAGAAGAGCCTTCACAGAAATTCAAGTCCGAGCACAGGACAGAGGCAAGTGGGGATCGGGGCAAGGACAGAGACAGGGAGAGGGAGAGAGATAGAGATAGAGACAGGGAAAGGGACAGGGATAGAACAAAGAGCCGGGATCGTGATAGGGGCAGAGATTCGGACCGAGAAAGAGAACGTGAGGACTCTGAAAGGGACAGAGATAAAATCAAGGAGCGAAGCCATCGTTTCAAAGACAGATTAAAGGATCCAGGTGAGGTTATGAGTGTCTTTCATCATGATATCTCAAATTATAATTCATTGTAAAATTAGTATTGTTAATGAATCTGATTCTAGTTATCCACTATTATATTTTTCATTTGATGAGATTTTCTATCTTGCATGCAGGACATTCTGAGAAATCAAGACATCACTCCACACGTGGTACGCGTTCCATTTTCCTTTACTTTACATGATTAATACGTTTATATATATATATATATATAATTTTTTTGTAACCAAGTCCTATAATAAAAAATAAAATAAAAATCTTCCTCATTTTCAGACCGTGACTACCACAGCTCCTCATATTCTTCAAGGGAGAAGGATCGTCATCGTCATTATTAATATGCTTACATCAGTCTTCAAGGTGTCATCAACATTATTAGTATGCTTGCATCAGCCATAAAGGTTTGCCCCAGCCTGTTGCTAAAGTTGAGCATCTGGAAATTAATATTAAAAAATAAGTGTTGCATATTGATATACATTTTTAAGTGTTGATGAAACAAGAGATCTTTTAACTTCATAAATTTATTGTAAAGTTTGTAATGGATGCAAGTATGACTTTGACTTTGTGATGAAACTTGGTAAATGTGAGTTCTTTATGATTAATATGGACAGTGTTCTTTTTTGTGAATGTAAGTTTTATAATCTGAAAATCTTCTCATTTTCAGATTGTGATTACTGCAGCTCCTCTTACTCTTCAGGGGAGAAGGATCATCACAAACATTATCGAGACACACGCTTAAATCAGTCGCTCTGTAGAGTGCCCGAGTGTTGCAAAGCTTGAGCATCTGGAAAACCGCTCTGTAAACTACCAGGTTTTCTCTAGATGATTAGCTCTCAGAATAGGATGTTTACATACTAATTTTCTAGAGTTTTGATGAAACATGATATTCTTTGGAGTTATTTCTCAATTAATACAAATATGACGTTTTGTTGATTAGTCTATCTACTATAGAATTGAGTGAAATTATATCAACTGTGAGATGCATTTAATTTTTACAGGTTGGAAATAACAGCCTGTGACTGTGACTGGTTTTTTTTTTTTTTTTAAACAAATAAAATAAAATTGATGACAGCCTTGTCTGTGAAGGAGCATGTTGCTGTCAGCTGCTGCGGCTGGTTTTACATAAACAGTAAGTTAGTGGGTTGTGGGAGTATATATCTTTCGGAGTAAATATTTGAGAGTCACGTATTATGTATTATGATATTCGATCTCAGCAGGTCTGTATAGTGTCAAAGTGGTGATATACATGTGAAGTCATTAATGTGAGCACTAAAGTCCCATGCCTTTCTCTTAAATATTGTCTGATGTGATCTCATAAGTCATAATGATAACGGTTGTTGGACTGCAGAAGTGCAGATCCAACAAGTCTTCCCTCTGGATTGTCTTGTAAGTTTATGATGTGTTCAATACTCTACTCAACCTTCAAAGGGTCATGCTATTTATCTCTTATATCATTGTATGGAACCTAACCCCTTATGTGGAACCTACATGAGCTTTGCTTGTTTACCGTTACGAAACAACTTTTTCGGGAAACCGACATTAAATTTCTTAGTATTAATCAAAATTTGATCAAACTTAATCGTTGAAATGGCATTTTCACCCGTTCTTTCTATTTAAAAAAATAAATAGATTTTTTAACAATAATATTATGTGTATTTAAGTCTTTTACCCTTTTAATATGATCAACTATTAAAATTAATGGTTAACGGTCAAACACTAATGGTGTTGCAGATCTTGCCGGCTTTTAAAAAGTTATTTCCGTCTATAAATAAGCAAACCTCGTGTAGGTAGGTTACTTCGTCATTACTTCACAATATAAAAGTTGATATAAAATTTGTCAAGTTGTGAGTTATGATTTTGCCAATTGACTCTTTCATCTCCCCAATAAACCAAAAATAAATAAATAATTCAAAGGAGTAATCTTCTATGTGCCCAAATGGACAAATGCTAGATATCCTTTTAAAAAAAAAAATATTAGACACAATCATAGATGTATCACTTGGAACAGATTTAAATTACTATACTGATAAAGATATTTTATTTATTTATTTATTTATTATTTACTAATGAGTTTGAAGGGTTTTATAGTGTACAAATAGTAGTATATTATAAAATGAGTGATCAAAAATATCAATGCCATTCTCATTAGTGATAATGAGTTTAGATGTTGACTGCTAATTTCTAAAGACCAGTAGATTTATGTGTGGTAGTGGAAGGTTCGTGATAAGGGTTTGAGTCGGATCCCAACGTTTTATCCCTTGCAGGCTTTTGACTCAATCGGTTCAATATCAACATCTAGTAGTACTTTAAAATATATTTAACATCTCTAACTTATGAATTATGATGTCTTAAAATTGGTAATTATATATATATATATATCCCGTTCATATCAGTATCAATGAATGTGGGTCACTAAGTATGGAGAAGCTTTAATAAATGCATACACTTTGAGTCAAAAAATATAAATCTAATGGTCAATATCCAACGCACTGATAAGGTTATATCAGTGCGCACTGACTTAAACATTTATATATTTATATACAGACACAGTGGTGCGCACTTACTGATTTTATAAGAGTGCATTGAATATGTGTCGTTAAATTCAACTACTTTGACTTAGTTTTGATGTATTATTTAAAGTCATTTTTTTTTTTTTTTTTTTGAGAAGAATATACTCAAACACACAACCTCATAATGTAGGTGTAAAAGGTATACCACCACATCTTATGTAATCGGTAACTATATTTAATAAATATGATCTAAAAATTTGTAATGATTTCAAAATGACTTAACAACGTTCAAACCCAACATTATATTACTATTATTATTTATTTTTCGGTTGATAATCAACATTATCTTGCATCTAAATAAATAACTGTTACACAACCAATTATAGTTTTCTTACAATACAAACATACAAAAAATAAATAATAAATAAAAAATAAAAAAAATCCAGTGTTGAGATTTGAGAGGCTTTTGTCTTTGCCGTTACGAATCCAACTCCCAGAGCCAGAGTCTCTCTGTGTTATGTTCTGTCTCTTATATGAAAATAACGGAGTGGGCCCCCAACAAAATTTCCCCTCCAAAAATAGTGGGTCCCTCAAGACAGACTAGGCTGTTTATTCGTTCCATTTCCCCTTCTTTGGAGCTTTTCTTTTTGGCAACATCTTCCATTTCCATATCTCCATCTCTCTCTCTCTCTCTCTCTCTCTCTCTCTCTCTCTGTATCAAAAGAAGAAAAAGGCTTTTGTTTCATTGACTCCTTTGGTGGATAAATGGTTTTTATTTTTTTTAATAGAGAGATAGAGAGAAAGATCAATTTTTTTTGGCTTGAAATCAGATAGAGATCTGAGGATTTTTCCCACTGCAACAGGTATTTCATTTTTGGATTCTTTTGTATGTACATTTTTTTGTCCATATTTGTCTTCATTTATGTGGGTTGGTGTTAAATTTTCTCTAAATTGGAAAACTTGATCTGGATTTTCATTTATGTTCCCTTGTTTTATCTTCTGTTTCGTATTTGGATTTCTCTAAATTGGAAGTTGCTCAACACTTGAAAAAGGTTTGATCTTGATTTACATTTGTGATACATTTGTCATTTTTTTTGTCTCCTTTTATGTGCCTCTCTTCCTTGATTTCTTCTGTCCAAATTTGAAATTTTGATATCTGCTTTTGTGTTTTATTCCAAAGATCATGTATTTATTTTATTTTTTTTGCTTTAATCTGGGCAACTCTGCATTTATTGACTACTTTGGATAAATCATAAATGTTTGAAAGTTTGAACATCTTTATCTGTTGAAATGGCGGTTTAATGTCAATTTATACTGTTCATTAACAACATTTAAATTCATTTAATAATGGTGTTTCATTATTGATCTGTTTTTAAATTCTCAATCTTGACCTTAAAAATTGACCCCTTTTTTGGTGGGGTCTGGGGTTGGTTTGGATTTGTTCTCTAGGATGGAAGTACAAGTTTTGAGACTTTTTACCATTTTTATTTTCAACTTGATTGTTTGCATACCGTTGAAATTCAACAGTAAGTTATACAATTTTTGAGTTAAATGACAAATTACATTATGATAGTTGCATTATTATGAATTTTGTGAGAATTGTTTTCGTTTGATCTCATTCGGGGAAATCTACTGGTTTGCCTTTGCTTGCTTCCCCAGATGAATTCTTAGGAGATGGGGAAGAAAGGGGGTTGGTTTTCCGCTGTGAAGAAAGTTCTCAGCCCTGCTTCCAGGGAAAAGCAAGATCAGGTTTTGAATTCTTGGTTCTTCTATGAATTATGTGATTTTAGTGTGCTCGCGTGTGTGTGTGTATCTATGTTTTTCTAATTGGGAAGTGTTGCTTTTTATTTACCAGAGATCCCATAAATCGAAGAAGAAATGGTTTGGGAAACAGAAGAACTCCGAACCAGTTTCTTTGTCTGAAGAAACCACTTCATTATCTATTCCTGACCCTCCTCCTCCTCCGCCGCCTAGAGAAGCTGTAAATTTAACAGAAGCTGAGAATGAGCAGAGCAAGCATGCATACTCTGTGGCTCTTGCCACCGCTGTGGCTGCAGAGGCGGCTGTTGCAGCTGCTCAGGCTGCTGCAGAGGTAGTTCGCCTCACTACTGTGGCTCGTTACCCCGGGAAATCAGATGAAGAAATTGCGGCTATTAAGATTCAAACAGCATTCCGAGGATACTTGGTATGATTATCATATATCTGCTCAATTATTTGTTATAATAAAAACTTTAACAGAAAGAACTTGGACATTCAAATTTGAGTGTTATTCATAGCCAAAACAGGTTTCTGTTATTTTCGTTGTTACAAGTATATTCATCGTTGTTTGAAATCAAAATTTTCTACTTGGACAATAGGTCCACCAATTGCATTCAACAACAAATGGCCTTCCATTTATTGTCTGCATCTGTGTCAACTTTTACTGCAAACTTTTAAGACGATGTTTTACTATTATTAGTAAAGCAACTCACAGATTGTAGGAAAGTTATTTGCTCAATTTAGGAAAGTGTAATGATGATTCATAATTATACCCCATTTATGATATCCTTCTTACGATCATTGAGCTTGTATATATGACCTGAATCTTGCTTTCGGGACTTTCAGGCAAGGAGAGCATTGCGGGCTTTGAGAGGGTTGGTTAGGTTGAAAACATTGATACAAGGACAATCTGTTCAGCGACAAGCATCCACCACCTTAAGATGCATGCAGACTCTGGCTCGTGTTCAGTCTCAAATTCGGGCTAGGAGGATTAGAATGTCGGAGGAGAACCATGCTCTCCAAAGGCAGCTAGAACAGAAGCGCGATAAAGAGTTTGAAAAGTTGAAAGCAGTAGTAAGTGCTATTTACATTCTTGGAATCCGTGTTGATGTTTCTGCTTCGATCCACTTTATGAGTTGCTTTGCGAACCTTTCGTCAAACAAGTGGTTCGATGAATGACTCTAATTTATACACTTTTGCAGCAAATGGGAGAAGACTGGAATGATAGCACACGATCTAAGGAGCAAGTTGAGGCAAAGCTTCAAAACAGGCAGGAAGCTGCGATGAGAAGAGAAAGAGCACTGGCTTATGCATTCTCTCATCAGGTATAATATTCTCCCTTTTCTTATAACCTGCTTCTGGAGAGGTTGTAAAATAGTTCATAATTAGCAAACTTGAAATTTTAATTTGTCAGCAAATTTTGTTGCTTCTGAATAAACTGCTATACGATTTTGTGACCCTTAAACCAAGGAAGTAGGAACACTCAAACATGTAGTGATAGAGGGGTTATTTTAAGTCCCATGGAAGTAAAGCAATGAGCATAGGTGTCATATTTTAATGACATGGAAGTGAATCTATATTTACGAAAGTATACATTTCGAAAAATTAAAGTTCATTTTTTTGAAGTACTCCTATTGTTTCTGGAGAGTTTGCTTATGGTTTATCTAGACTTAAAAATTTGTGCAATGAAAAAGTTGATAAAATGAATGTGTCTTCTTCAATGGGGCCTCTGAGTGATGTTTTTTATATATAGTTGTGAGGAAAACTGTACGGAAGTTAGTCTTGTGTAGTTGTTTGCAACTGTTTAATCTCCAAGTAGTAAGCATTCAGATACTCATGAGCGAGAACATGGATAAGAGCAGTATTGATATTTCTGGAGTGTTGTTATCATTGTCTTGAAAATTTATAGTTCTTTTGGGTGCTAAGAATATTTAATTTACAATCTTTAGTTGAACTTCATTTTATAATTAACATGGAAGATAATATTTTTGTAACAGCAAACGTGGAGGAACTCTTCAAAATCTGCAAATCAAACATTTATGGATCCTAACAATCCGCATTGGGGTTGGAGTTGGTTAGAGCGTTGGATGGCAGCCCGCCCATGGGAGAGCAAGAGCACGGTTGATTACAATGACCATGGCTCTGTCAAGAGTGCAGCAAGTCGTGCCATTTCTATCGGTGAAGTCAGCAGAGCTTATTCACATCGTGATCTCTATCATGATAACAAACCTTCCCCTACTGCACGTAAACTAAGTCGACCTCCCAGTCGCCAATCCCCTTCTACTCCTCCTTCCAAGGCACCATCTACATCATCAGTAACTGGGAAAATCAAGCCACCGAGTCCAAAGGGGAGTCAATGGGGCGGAGATGATGACTCGAGAAGCATTTTTAGTGCACGATCTGCTCACCACAGGAGGCATAGCATTGAAGGGTCATCAATTAGAGACGACGAGAGTCTTGCAAGCTCCCCTTCCATTCCAAGTTACATGGTATCCACGCAGTCAGTTAAAGCCAAGTCCCGCTTGTCTAGCCCATTAGGGTCATCTGGGAAGAACGGAACACCAGAGAAACCATCATTGGGTTCTGCAAAGAAGCGGCTCTCCTTTGGTGGTTCCCCAGCTAAGACAACAAGGAGACACTCAGGTCCTCCTAGGATGGAAATGACCTCCATTGAAGTGCACACAGATGAGAAATTTCACAACAGGGGGCACAGGTAGTGCAAGAAAACACGAAAGAAATACGAATTTAGACAAAAGTGCAGATAAAGAAGAATGAATAAAAAGATGGGTTGTGGAAAACATTGTTGTTTGTTTACTTGATAATCTTCTCTACCAGCTATTGTAAGAGGGCAAGCAATGGAAGAGGAGAAGAGTAAATAAAAATTGGTAATTTAATCTGTATCTGTCTTTGTTGTGGTAACTATTATCAATATCTTTTTTCTTCTTCTTGAACAACTGCTCTTGTTAGAAAAATTAATTATTACTTCTATTAATATTTTTTTTTTTTTTTTTGTTTAACTAGGATTGATTTGGAGATGATATTAGTAGCTAATGATTTGTCATCCATCAAATTCTTGTATCTTTTGTGGTAATTTTTTTTTTCATTTCTTGAAAGGAATGTTCAAATGTTCTTAGTTTGTGTACTCATTGCAATGTTGCTCTCTCCTTTTTGGTGGCTTCAAAGCTAAGAAAAGAATACTCTGAAATCTTTCCTCACTTTCTTCTAAATTATCAAAACACTGAAAAGATTTTCAATCTTTAGAGAAAATGCTCAATTGTTTATTTGTTTCAATACAATTCAAGACTAATAATTTCAATGCAATATTTTGCCAAAAAAATAACTCTAATGCAATGAAAGTGCTTTTCCTCCATCAATAATAAGATTTCCCAATGAGATAGTATAATTTTGACCTTATATATATATATATATATATTATGACAATAAAATAAACATTCTGAATTCAATTAATAGATTTTTATTTATAATTTATGGATCTACATGGTGAGTGATGTAATTATTGAAAATATATATATACTAAAAACCCGTATATAAAATGCCCATTTTTTAGATGAATTGAGATAATATGCTCATTACATTTATACTTTTGAGGTGGCAGTATGCTCGTCACATTTTGTTACTGTAATTTTGAGTTTCTAATTTATAAATTCCTAATTATTTGTAATCGTTTAAACAAGAAATTCTCATTTATGACAATCACTTACCTTAAGTAATCTTCTAGAGTAGATCATTTACTGATATAGAAGATCCACTTGAGGTAAGGCTTTTAAAGCAGAGTTTCTAAAGTAGATTTTTTGTTAATATAACTTTATTTAGTAGAGTTTTTAACAAAATGAGCTTTTAGTGATATAAATTATAAAAAACATGTTGACAATGTATTTTTTTAAAATAACTATAAAAAAAAATGTTGATGATGTATTTATAATGATAAAATGAGTTTTTAGTGATATAAATTATAAAAAATGTGTTAACAATGTATTTTTAAAAATAACTTTTGGTTGTTTAAATTAAAAAAAAAAAAGGTGTTGATGATGTATTTATAATGAAAGAGTTTTATGGTGGGATATATAAAACTATAAAGGTTAGTTGAAATAATTCAAAAAAAAAAAAAGGTTTTCTAAATTTTAGACTTCTTCTAATAGGCATAAATTAGTTTTTTATAAAGGGTAAATAAAACAAGTGAAAATTGTCAAAACTAACCACATAAATTATAGGAAATTTGTTTTTAACCACAAACGAACTTTTATTTATTAATAACCAACTTTTTGAGAAATTACAGGAAAGCCCTCGTATAAAAACCCCCAAATCAGCTCTCTCTCTCTCTCTCTTCTTTCTCTTTTTTTCTTTCTCTCTCCTCTGGTCTCTCTCACCGATTTCCCTCTCTCTCCCGATCTACCTCTGTCGCTTCACGAAGCAACAGCGCCGTGCGCTGTCGCTGCAGCTGGGGGCTCGCCGGTGCTTGGCGATGCCTTCTCCAGCGCCCGGCGAGCCTCCATCACGCCGGCGAGCTTCCAATAGAGGAGAGAGAGAGGTAGATCGGGAAGAGAGAGAGGCTGTTGAGAGAGACCAGAGGAGAGAGAAAGGAAATTGGGGAAGAAGACATCAAGTTTCAGAAATTCCATTTTTGGCATGTTTTCAAGTTTCACATATTTCATTTTAGGCATGATTTCAAGTTTTAAATTTCATTTTAGTCATGATTTCAAGTTTCAATATTCAAGTTTTAGCCATGATTTCAAGTTTGAGGTTTTTTTAAAAAAAAACTAATTTCAAGGGCATCATAGTAAATTACGGACATACAGTGAAATTTTTTTTAAAAAGTGGTTATTAACAATTATAATTTCAAATGTGGTTATTAAGGAAAGTTTGATGTTTTGAGTGGTTATATTTGGTTTTGTCTCATAAAACAATTCATACATTAAAAAGACTATTTTGAATTTTGCTAATCAACCCAAAAAAAAAAAAAAAAAACCTTCAGAGTGGCTTCTAGAACTAAAAAAAAAAAAAAACGCTTTTGACCTTTAGTAAATCCATACCAAATACGTACATGAATTTGGTCAATAGATCGAACTGTACAGATTTCATAGTACCAATTTACCAAATAACCAAACTTCTTGTTCTAAAGAGAAACATAACAGTTTCAACTAGTATAGAGAACTCCTGAATGAAACTCGAAACCTTGTCTTCAAAGCCCGACATTTCATATAAATGGTAAGTGCAAAATATCAATTTTTTCCCTCTCTCTCTCTCCCTTTCTATCTATCTCTTTGTTTGATACTCAAATTTGTTTAATATTGTTTTCTGTACTGTAAATTTAAGTTGATTTTGCATAATATTTTTGGTCTGCAATCTGGATTCACTAAATTTCTAATCTTTCTCTAGTTTTGGGATGCCATGATTCATTTTGGAGCTCAATTTGGTATTTTCTTTGATTTTGTTTATGTGGGTGTGATTTAAATTGATTTCTACTCATCTTCAGTGTTAGAAATCATCATTCACTGTGATTTTTTTATTTTTTTATTTTTTCATTTTGCATATGTGCAACATTGAGTTTCATTTCTTAATTTTTAATGTTAGTATAAACCCAATTCCACTTGTAGTTTTGTTTATCTGGGTTTGTATATGATTCTAACTATAAGCTATATATGTTAGAGTACCTTCTGTTTATGGTACAGATTGATGCATTTGATTATCAGTACAATAGATTATGTCCTATGATCAAACTGGATTAGAAAAGATAGTAAGATCACAACGAAGAGTTTGATCCGAAGATTTAATTTTGGATTTTTGTTATATGTTTACCTTTTTGGTTATTCATTGCCTGTTTCTGGTTTTGTTCATCAAATTTACAATTTTTAGACTCTTATAACACAGCCTGATCAAGATATGCTGATCAAATTGACTTGTTTGGAATTGGTTCCTGTTGATTTTGTATCAATTGTGTGTCCTGGATCTATTCAGGCATATTTAATGTTCGTGTAGCACTTGGTTACTATCTGGTTAGTGTTTCCCTTTTGTAATTTTTTTTGAAACTTACAAGTCTTTATGTTCCGTTTATTGTTGCATAGTCGAGCTCTTAAAGAGCAGGTGTTGTTTGAAATGCATATTGTTTGATCTTCTTGATTGAAACGGCAGAAATTCCCTCTTTTCATGTAGAGCACTGTCATTAGACAAACTGGTCACGCTAAGATGGAGTTGAACCCCGAAGATGAATTATGATGAATTGGTTATTCAAAAGATATTGTAATGTTTTGAACTTTATTCTTCAATTTCTACAATCTTTGATTAATATATTTCTAGATGAACATCAGGCTACACCATTTCTCGCTGGGCTTGCAGTTGCTGCAGCAGCTCTTGCCGGCAGATATGGAATCCAGGCTTGGCAAGCATTTAAGACCAGACCACCAAGACCTACACTACGCAAGTTCTACGAGGGTGGTTTCCAGCCTACAATGACAAGAAGGGAAGCAGCTCTTATTCTTGGTGTTAGGTAATTACCGCATCTTTCTTGAACTAATCAACTTAGATTTGAAGTAAAGAATCATATGAGGACATTACTTTTGATCTATCTATTGTTGGTGCAATTTTATTCGAATTACAGATTCCACTGACTATCTAGCTTATGAGTATTAGATACACGTGACAAGCATTTATGTATGTACCCAAGCTAGACCAATTCAGGCTCCTTATCACGTTTTTTGTGGAGCAAAGATGGCATTAGGCCAAGAGGACACTGTAGTTGGTTCTTGTGATTTAATTTGTTTTGTTGTATGGTTTAACAGGGAAGGTGCAACTCCAGATAAAGTCAAGGAAGCACATAGGAGAGTAATGGTTGCCAACCATCCTGACGCAGGAGGTAGCCATTATCTTGCTTCGAAAATCAATGAAGCTAAAGATGTGATGCTTGGCAAGACAAAAGGCAGTGGATCTGCATTCTGATGAATGACTTTTAATATGGTGAGGTTTAGTAAAATTTGTGGACAGAAGAAAAATAAGTTCCCATCGTTTTTCTAACCGTCTCGTTTACAAAAACAAGTTATGTTTGCCGATAAGTTAGATTTTTTTTTTTTTTTTTTTTTTTTTGAAGTATTATATAAATTCAGGGTTTTTTGGGGGGAGGGGAGGAATTGAACCCACAACCTCATGATGTAGGTGTGAGGGGTTTACCACCGGACCAACCTTATTTCTTTGAGTTAGAGGTTTCTTTTGTCGAATAGGTTTACAAACTTAACCTTGGCAATCTTGAAATTCAGTAGATATGGTTTGAAAATTCCATATTCAGATGTAACAGATGATATTTTCATGAGTTATTGTTATATGGTAGCGGGTTGTTGAGCTTCAAAATTTGCACCATTTTTGGAGTTTATTGTAATAGATGACAGTTTCAGAGTTATCCCAAATAAATACTTAATTATTGGATTTAATTGAACTTTGCTACTCTTTAGTTTCTCACAAGGCTTTTCTAGTTGATGTTATTGAGAATTTTGTTGTGAAAGTTTCATACAAACCAAAAAAAAAAAAACATGTAATAGAGCTTGTTAAGGATATCATGGCAAAATTATGATCTATTTTCAGGTTTAATTATGAGGGGAAGAAGACACAAATTTTCAATGCTCAATGAGAATTCATGATAGTGCATGACTTTGGAGGATAAATATTTAATAAATTAAGATGAAAAAAAAATCAGTAAACTATGATATTTTTTTATGTTTATTATTATTAATATGAGATATTGGGGTAAACTAATAGGATTCCAAACAAGTAAGAAAACATTAATTTAGAGAAGCAAAGCTGGATTTTTGCTACAAAGTCCATACAATTTCTTACTTACGGGCGGTTCGATTATGTTTTAGAAAGTTGTTTTTTAAATTGAGAAAATAACATTGGTCATGCTTGTACTTAGAACCCTGCTCTACGGTGGTCACCATTTTAAAAGATAATAATAATTATAACAAAGTTAATTGTTTGATTTGAGTTGATTAATTTTAATTTTATTTTTTTTTTCATTTCCTTCCATCTAAAAGGACTTTACTTCTAACAAGATATAAGCATCTCCCACTTATACTCTAAAATTATGTCTCCAAGAAATTTTAGAGTATGGGTTGCTCCCACCATACTCT
This sequence comes from Acer campestre, assembly GCA_954870605.1. Classification (NCBI taxonomy): domain Eukaryota; kingdom Viridiplantae; phylum Streptophyta; class Magnoliopsida; order Sapindales; family Sapindaceae; genus Acer; species Acer campestre. The sequence continues at coordinate 6,524,617 of OX940808.1, read as the reverse complement.
AAAATGTTGTCTCCAATAAAAAAAATTTAGAGTTTCTACACTTGATACTCTAAATTTAAAGAACTATATCTCATACTATAAATTCACTTTTCAACATTTTTTATTCCATTTATATCCTTTTACCTTTTTCATTAAATTCAATTAATGTATTATAAATTTTAATTTATACATTTTATTAATATAAAAATTATACAATTAAAAATGTCTCATCTAGATATTTAAAATGAGTCTAATATTGAATTTTTTATTTACCATACTTTATCATTTATTCTTCATTTTATAATTTTTATTATAATTTTCTCTAAAAAAAATTATTTTATGTTATAAAAAAAATCTCTTATTACATATTGATAATTATAAGTTAGTAATAAAATAAAAATCGAAACATAGTATTAAAATAATAAATATTAATATTAAAAATTACAATAACATAAGGATAGGAAAAAAAAAACTTAAATAATAATAACATAACATATGATAATGTCTAAATATATTAATATTTTGGAAAGTCATCCAAATGACTTTTATATCCACCCGAAAATGATCCACCTTGTATTTGGGAATTGTGAGTGTTTTTTTCTAAAATTTCCATCTTTTTCCTTTGAAAAAATTCCCGTTCGTTAGGATTTTTAATGGAATCTAAATCTATCATTATAATTTTATTCTCTTCACATAATTCACGTCGAATCACTTCAGCAATATGTAGGTTGGATTAAAAAAAGTTGATTGAAAAAGTTAGAAAATAAATAAGTAAATTGGAAAAATTAGTTGATAAATGTTAGAAAAGAAACAAGTAGATTGAGAAAATTAGTTGAAAAATGTTTTAGAACCTAAAAATTAGTTATTAGAAATTCATGCACTAATAAACCATTATATTTATAAATAAATAAAAAGTAAAAAAAAATACAAATGTCATTATAATAATATTTGTTAAAATTTAGTTGAACAATAATTTATTAAATAAACTAAAAAATAATAATGAAAATATAACTTATTTGAATATATAAATAGAAATAGAGATAGAGAAAAAAATTTAGAGATGGAATCTATGAGGGATACTCCTTCTTAGAATTCTATTTCAGAAATAGAAATAGAGTATGGGTGAGATTAATTATTCCTTTCCCTATCGTGTTAAAGGAATAATTAATGGACAAGGGTCTATTAAATTAGGCAACAAACTATTAGTCAATGCAAAATTAGGATAAACATCACATTTTTTATTATTATCATTATTATTAAAAAAAAAAAAAAAATTATTACACCAAATCAAAGGAGTTTATTTTTACTCACCCCTCTTCAAAGGGGTAAGCATTACCTCCCTTCAAGGGTGAATGTAGTGGGGGGTGGTGCGGTAGCCCATGGTCCCCCAAACCAATTAAAAAAAAAATCTATTATAAATCTAATTAAAATATGAACCAATCAAAAAAAGAAACTATTATGCATAAAATGTGATATATATATATATATATATTAGGTGATAATATTCTCTTGTCCTTTTATTATTTTAATAATAAAAAATAACTATAATTTTTGTTTTCATAATTCTATTGACTATGGCATTTTAATTTTCTATTATTTCATACATTATTATCTAGTCTAGTGTGTATTATATATGAGTAATGCTAGTTTTTCCAAAAAATTTCTCAAATTCTTTTCCAAATGTATGTAGCATGTGAGATGTCAACATCTTGTAAATCATGAAATTATGTGGTGAATGATATAATGTTGACACCTCACGTTCTACAAACATTTGGGAAAAAATTTGAGAAAAAAATTAGGAAGTCTAGCATTATTCATTATATATATATATATATATATATATTTTTTATTTCACTAGAAAACTAAGTAAATATTAAACTCTTATAGTGACTACCTTTATTATTTATTTTGTTAGGTTAAATATTAATTTGATTTTGATAAATTTACTTTAGTAGTTTATTATTTAAATTTTCTTCAAAATTATTATAAGTTAATTTGGTTTTACATGAATATTATAAAATTAAGTTACAAATATGTAAATAATTGTGATTTAAATATATCAATGGTATAATGGTATTTTAATTAAGCCATTGAAATTTATATTTTATAAGCTAGGAACTATTAAAATATATTTTTTTAGTTAAATTTATATTTTAATGATATTTATATTAAAGTATTATATAAATTCAGGGTTTTTTTAGGGAAGGGGAGGACTTGAACCCGTAACCTCATAGTATAGGTGTGAGGGGTTTACCACTGGACCAACTTCATCTCTTTCAGTTAGAGGTTTCTTTTGTCGAATAGGTTTACAAACTTAACCTTGGCAATCTTGAAATTCAGTAGATATGGTTTGAAAATTCCATATTCAGATGTAACAGATGATATTTTCATGAGTTATGATATTTTCATGGTAGAGGGTTGTTGAGCTTCAAAATTTGCACCATTTTTGGAGCTTTATTGTAACAGATGACAGTTTCAGAGTTATCCCAAATAAATACTTAATTATTGGATTTAATTGAACTTTGCAACACAAGGCTTGATTAATTTTTTTTTTTTTTCATTTCCTTCCATCTAAAACGACTTTACTTCTAACAAGATATAAGCATCTCCTACTTATACTCTAAAATTATGTCTCCAAGAAATTTTAGAGTATGAGTTGCTCCCACCATACTCTAAAATGTTGTCTCCAATAATTTTTTTTTAGAGTTTCTACGCTTGATACTCTAAATTTAAAGAACTATATCTCATACTATAAATTCACTTTTCAACATTTTTTATTCCATTTATATCCTTTTACCTTTTTCATTAAATTCAATTAATGTATAATAAATTTTAATTTGTACATTTTTATTAACACAAAAATTACACTATTAAAAATGTCTCATCTAGATCTTTAAATTGAGTATAATATTCAATATTAATTAATAATTTTTTATTTACCATACTTTATCATTTGTTCTTCATTTTATTATTTTATTATAATTTTCTCTAAAAAATTTATTTTATGTTATAAAAAAAATCTCTAATTATAAATTAGTAATAAAATAAAAATAGAAACATAGTATTAAAATAATAAATATTAATATTAAAAATTACAATAACATAAGGATAGAAAAAAAAAACGTGAATAATAATAACATAACATGTGATAATGTCTAAATATATTAATATTTTGGAAAGTCATCCAAATGACTTTTATATCCACCCGAAAATGATCCACATTGTATTTGGGAATTGTGAGTGTTTTTTTCTAAAATTTCCATCTTTTTCCTTTGAAAAAATTCCCGTTCATTGGGAATTTTAATAGAATCTAAATCTATCATTATAATTTTATTTTCTTCACGTTCACGTCGAATCGCTTCAACAATATATAGGTTGGATTAAAAAAAGTTGATTGAAAAAGTTAGAAAAGAAATAAGTAAATTGGGAAAATTAGTTGATAAATGTTAGAAAAGAAATAAGTAAATTGAGAAAATTAGTTGAAAAATGTTTTAGAACCTAAAAATTAGTTATTAGAAATTCATGCACTAATAAACCATTATATTTTTTTAAAAAAGTAAAAAAAATAAAATACAAATGTTATTATAAATAATATTTGTTAAAATTTAGGTGAACAAATATTTATTAAAGAAACTAAAAAATAATAATGAAAATATAAATTATTTGAATATATAAATAGAAATAGGGATAGAGATGGAGAATTTTTTTTAAAGATGGATTCTATGAAGAATGTTTCTTTTTATAACTCTATTTTAGAGATAGAAATAGGGTGGAATTAATTATTCTTTTCCCTATCATGTTAAATGAATAATTAATGGACAAGGGTCTATTAAATTAGACAACAGACTATTAGTTAATGCAAAATTAGGATAAACATCTCATTTATTTATTTATTATTATTATTATTATTATTATTTTAAAAAAACAATTAAATTTATTACACCAAATCAAAGGAATCCATTTTTACTCATCCCCTTGATTTGCTCACCCCCTTCAAGGGGTTAAGCATTACCTCCCTCTAGGTGGGGGGACCAATTAATAAAAAAATAAAAAAATAAACCTATTGTGCATAAAATGTGATATATATATATATATATAGAGTAGGTGATAATATTCTCTTGTCCTTTTATTATTTTAATAATAAAAATTAACTATAATTTTTGTTTTCATAATTCTATTGACCATGAAATAGGAGATAAAATCAATCATTTTAATATTTTAATTTCCTATTATTCCATACATTATTACCTAATATAGTGTGTATTATATATGAGTAATTCTAGTTTTACCAAAAAATTTCTCAAATTCTTTTTCAAATGTATGTAGCTCATGAAGTGTCAACATCTTATAAATCATGAAATTATATGGTAAATGATGTATAAATATTTGGGAAATAATCTGAGAAAAAAAATTAGAAAGTCTAGCATTACTCATTATATATATATATATATATTTCACTAGAAAACTAAGTAAATATTGAACTCTTATACCTTTACTATTTATTTTGTTAAGTTAAAATTAATCTTATTTTGATAAATTTACTTTAGTTGTTTATTATTTAAATTTTCTTCAAAATTATTATAAGTTAATTTGGTTTTATATGAATATTATAAAATTAAGTTACAAGTATATAAATAATTGTGATTTAAATATATCAATGGTATAATGATATTTTAATTAAGCTATTGAAATTTATATTTTATAAGCTAGGAACTATTAAAATATTTTTTTTCAGTTATGCATACCGTTAAGAACAGGCATAAATTTTGCAATAAAATAAAATATGTTTACTCATACACTCTTTGATTATGTAATTGAAATGAAAATTAAGAAGAAAATTAGATTAATTTGTTTATAAATAATTTTCTAGATATAAAATACACATGTTACATTTTAAGTAGTTAATGTCTATTTTATTTATTTATCTGTATCATTACTTTTAACACTAAACGGTATCACATTTTATTGAAAAGTATCAGGTGTGAGATTTCTTACTTTTTCTTATACGAGATTCCTACTGATATTATTTGAAAATTGCGTGACGTACAATATTAGTTTTTGTCTTGGTCCCCCTAAAGCCAAAATCCTGGATTCGCCCCTGCCTCACTCCCAAAAAGATGACATGTTTCTAGAGAGAGTAAAGTTATCCAAAAAGATAACAGTGTTTAGACAATTTACCCCATTCATGGACATATGTCATCTATTTAGAAGGGGTTAATGGTTATCTTCCTTGAAGGAGATAATTAAAAGTGTTCTCAAACCAAAGCCAAACAAACAAATAAAAAAGAACAAAAATGCTAATTAAACGGCTCCAAGTGTCGTCGTTTACTTATCGGTTCTCGTTCATCCTACAACCATCTTACGTCAGCTTTTATCCATTCATTTTTCCTTCATTATCCATATATTTAATATTTTCTCTCTTTTAAAAAAAAAAAAAAAAAAAAACGAATAACTTCCATTTATTTTAATTTATATTTTAAAAATCAAAAATCAAATTATTTATTTATTTATTTTAATTTTTTTAATTAAAAAGAAAAAACTACAAAAGGCTCATCCTTAATCATCCTCCTCACACCATATCTCTCGGCCTCCAAATCGAAAATTTGTCTAATTTTAGCATTTCAACTAAATTTAGCTTCCTTATTTTTTTTTTTTATTATCTTAAAATTTTTAATTATTATTATTATTATTATTATTATTATTATTTTTATTTGTATTTTTTTCGCAGCTTCGAATTTTTATTTTCACTCAAGCTAAGCTCACACACACACACATGCACAGTTACAAATTTAAAAAGGAAAAAAACAGAGTTCTCATTTTGAAGCTCTAATTGGAAGCAATGGAAATGGATTGAAAAAAATCGATTCTGTGTCCGTACAGTTCGGGTTTTCTCTGTGTTTCCGGGTTGAATCGCTGCACCGCTTCTTCTTCTTCTTCTTCTTCTTCTTCTTCAACCGATCTCTCTCTCTGTGAAAAAAAGTCCACTCACTGTAATTTTCGTCATTTCTTATTATTATTATTTTTTTATTGTGTTTCTGGTTGGTTTTATCGTTATTGTTGATTTGTATTGGTCTATTGGACATGTCTTTGTCTCTGTTGTCTATTGTGAATCTGTTCACAAATCTGATTCAAATTTTGGTACATATAAAATACTGAGGAGATTTTTTTTTTCTTCTTTTTTTGTGGTTGTTGATAGTAGTAATGGTGAGTGCAAATGATCCAATTGAGTCGTTTTTTAATTCGATTCAACATGTTAAAGAAGCTCTTTCGCCGCTAGAGTTAGGTATTCGAAAAGCTGCGAAAGATCTTGAGAGTTGCTGGGTAGTTCCTAGAAATAATGGAAACAATGTTGAGTTCATTAAAGGAGTGAATGGTAGTGGAAAGAATAGTAAAATTCAGATCTGTTCTGTGAAGAAGAAGAGTAGTAGTAATAATAGTCATCATCATAGAGATGGTAGCGGTAATGGGCAGTGTGTGGTCGGTGGTGAAGAGAGAAAGAAAGGGTTTTTGTCAATTAAGGTCCCTATGAAGACATTCTTAGGGATGTTTTCGCCGAATTTAGGGAAAGTTGAGGTTGTGTCGGAGAAAGGAGCGAAAGAGAGAAATACCGATAAGGATGATGGGTCGTCTTGTGTGAATTGTTTGCAGTTTGCGGTTACTTGGTCTTTGTTGGTTAATGGTTTTGTTCAGGCATTGCCTAGTCCGTTTAAGACGGTTAAGAAACGGATTCAGAAAGCGGGTGATGATGGTAAAGGGCATGTGAATTTGTGTGCACATGGGTCGAAATCGAAGGTTTCTTGTGATTCTAAGCTAAGAGAATCAAAGGGTCAGTCTGTTAATTCGTATGTGAACGATGAGGGACCAGCGAATAAGGAGGAAAAACATGTATCAATCGAGTGCTTTATTGGGTTTATATTTGATCAATTGATCCAAAATCTTCAGAAGTTTGATCAGCTTATGCAGGAAAGTGATCACAAGGGTTGTGATAGTTCGCCCTTTCCCCCGCTTCCTTCTGCCTCTCAATTTGATCATTTGTGGGCAGTTACTAGTATTTGGGAAGGTCGAAAGGCTGATATTAACGGATTTTTGGGTAACCTGAAGTTTGCGAGAGTGGGAGGTGTTCCTTCGGGTGTAGTTGGGGTAGCTTCTTCAGTCAATGAAGAGGGTGAAGATGGTGTTAGTACAGTCAATAGGGAAGAAACAGGGGGTAACTCACCACAGAAGATGGCTAGTGGGATACTTAGCATTCCTTTATCAAACGTAGAGCGCCTGAGATCCACATTATCCACTGTTTCATTGACAGAACTGATTGAGCTTCTACCACAGTTGGGGCGATCTTCAACAGACCATCCTGACAAGAAAAAACTAATCTCTGTCCAAGATTTCTTTAGATACACAGAGTCTGAAGGTATGGCTCCTGATGCAACTTTGTAACCAATTAATGCTGATTTATGTTCTAGTTTTTTAATGTTTTGGTGAAAAATGGAGTCTGGAAGAAATGTTTCTGCTGATACATGAACTGAAAACCTTTGTAAAAAAAGTCATTAAACTATACTATTGTGCTGTTTCATTATATGAATTGACTGAGGTCCTGCCATTATCATTGAAGTTGAAATTGTTGGATAAAAAAGTTGTAAAAAGTTGCATCCTTTTTCATACAGTTATCTGTAGCTGTTATTCCTATAGTCCTATGTTAAGCCTTGTTTTTCTATAGGGAGGCGGTTCTTTGAGGAACTGGATAGAGATGGGGATGGCCAAGTGAATTTGGAAGATCTTGAAATTGCAATGAGAAGGAGAAAATTGCCACGGAGATATGCTAGGGAGTTTATGCGTCGAACTAGAAGTCACTTATTTGCTAAATCATTTGGTTGGAAACAGTTTTTGTCCTTAATGGAACAGAAGGAACCAACAATTCTCCGTGCTTATACCTCTCTCTGTTTAAGCAAATCTGGGACATTGCAAAAGAGTGAAATATTGGCATCGCTAAAAAATGCTGGACTTCCGGCAAATGAAGACAATGCTGTTGCTATGATGCGATTTCTGAATGCAGATACTGAAGAATCTATTTCATATGGTCATTTTCGGAATTTTATGGTTTTGCTGCCTTCCGATCGGTTGCAAGATGATCCTCGGTAAGATGAATACTATTTGAAAGAGATATGACAGAGTTTCATAGCATGCACAAACTAATTTACTTTTTTGATGTCTTTGATTTGAACTAAAGAATATGATTTCTAATTAAAATCTTCAGTTTGACCTCTGATGCTCTTGTTTGGTTTTGTTTGTAATTTTCTTTTAATTTACAAATGGTCGGAGTGGGATAACAACTGTTTCATTGCTATTTGAAGATCAATGCTTAGTTTGTAGATAGAAATATAGAATTTTGGCATGAGACTAGGGACAATAAATAAACTATTAGGTGTATAGGGAGCATGATAGCTATATATTTGACAAAGTTACTCCTTTCTGCAAGTGAGTAGTGACTCCGTTCTGTTATACATGCAGGAGTATCTGGTTTGAAGCTGCGACTGTTGTTGCTGTTGCACCACCTGTAACATTACCTGCCGAAAGTGTTCTAAGATCTGCATTGGCGGGGGGCCTTGCCTGTGCACTTTCCACTTCTTTAATGCACCCAATTGACACTATAAAGGCAAATTCTTCAGCTTGATAATTATGTAGTCGTGTGTACAGGCATTTTCCATATATTAGCGAAAACCTTTAGGATGCCATTACTGATACTGAATTCACAATTTTTTTGAGCCTGTAGCATATCAATTTTGATTGTATTTGTAGGAATCCTGCCTGCAAACTCTATTCTTTTCAAGTTTATCTATTGTATTAGATGAGTACTTTTGGCAGTAATCAGACATGTAAACATAAAAGAGGCCTCGAGTATTGAATGAGGCTCTTTCACTTAATTTAGGCACCCATATTATGGGAGTGTGAACCTTCTACAGGGGTTAGTGGATAATCACATAAGGGAAACAAATAATGATTTTTGAAACAATTGTAGAAATCCTTAATTTTGCAGGCTTGATGCCTGGCCACAACAATGTAAATATTGAAGCACACAAGTATGAAGTGAAAAGAGAAGTGTATTCATCTTGAGGCTTATACCATGCATTTCCTCATATATGCATTTCTTGTGATTGTTGATGTCCTTGATACAGTTTTGTATCTTGTTATGTTTGTTTGCGGATTTTTCCTTCTTATTCATTTATTTATTTATTTTGGTTTATCAGACTCGAGTGCAAGCATCAACTTTTACTTTCCCCGAAATCATTGCAAAGCTTCCGCAAATTGGAGTCCAAGGATTATATAGGGGTTCAATTCCTGCAATTCTCGGACAATTTTCAAGGTTTTTGTTGATCCTGTTATCCTTTCTGCCTCTTTGCTTTTGTGTAGTGGTATTGACTGGTCTTTCTGGCTGGTTTTCTTTTGACATTACAGCCATGGCCTGCGAACTGGAATATTTGAAGCAAGTAAACTTGTGTTACTAAACGTTGCTCCAACACTCCCAGACTTCCAGGTAACTATTTATACTGTTCTGTTAATGATTTCTCTTTGACATTACAAACTTTCTTCTGGCCTTCACACTGCTCTCCTGTATCCTGTATGATAAAGCAAGTAGCTTCTAATAATATATTTTTAAAGCTACTAGCAAACTGTACTTTAAAGAAAATGACCATAGTATCTGTAACTTTTGCTGTATTTTTTTTTTTAAAAATTCCCATTGGTCTTGGATACTTGCACTGTTTTCTTATCACTACTTCATTGTTTATATGTATACCTGCTCAAACAAATAAATATTATCACCCTCACCTTATCATTTCGTTTAATATTTTAAGCACGAAGCATGTTCAGTTATTTTGTGTATCCTCTATTTGGTGTTGACCTGCTTCTTTTGGTTGAGGTTATCCTTTATGGATCACCTGATTCAGAATGTGCTATGCGTCATTATAACCTGAAGCATGTTCTTATGCAAGCTTGACTGGTGTCTTTGAGATTAGTAGAAGATAGGGTATTATTGCTTGAGCTTTGATTAAGGCTTCAAAAAGAATTATGAACAGTATTGTGAAGAATGGTATTGTAAACAGTGCCTGCGAATAGTAGTATCAAAAGTAACCTGAGCTTTTTAATTATATAAAGAAAAAGATCGAGAGAGATGAATCATATGAAAACAAACTATGCAAGAAGAAACTAGAAACAACTCTATTTGTTGATGATGGTAAGGTATTTGATTTATAATTTTTTTGGCATTTTATGCAGGTTCAATCGATATCATCATTCTGTAGCACATTTTTGGGAACAGCAGTGCGGATCCCGTGTGAGGTACTAAAGCAGCGGTTGCAGGCTGGAATTTTCGACAATGTTGGGGAGGCTATTGTTGGTACTTGGAATCAAGATGGTCTTAAGGGTTTCTTTCGTGGGACTGGTGCCACTCTTTGCAGGGAGGTTCCTTTCTATGTAGCTGGCATGGGGCTTTACGGTGAATCCAAGAAGGTAGAGATTTTATCCAGACACTGTTATGCATCAATTTTTATGTTATATTTATGGCACTTTTGACTGATTATAATGTGGGTTTCTGCATGATGTTTGAAGATGGCTCAGCAACTTCTTGGGCGGGAGCTGGAAGCGTGGGAAACAATCATTGTTGGAGCTTTATCTGGGGGGTTAGCTGCTGTTGTAACTACACCTTTTGATGTGATGAAAACTCGTATGATGACTGCTCCTCAGGGCCGACCTGTATCAATGTCAATCGTAGCCTTCTCTATACTCCGTCATGAGGGACCGCTTGGCCTGTTTAAGGGAGCAGTACCCAGGTTTTTCTGGATAGCTCCTCTTGGTGCCATGAACTTTGCAGGCTATGAGCTTGCGAGGAAGGCCATGGACAAAAACGACGAAGTTGCAGCAGATCAGTTGTCTCAGAAGAAGTTGGCCAGTTCTGGTTAGATAAAAGTCCTTTTTCAACAATAACATACCTACAACAGCTTCCGGATTTTTTCCATTTTGCAATGATAGCAACTAATTGCTGCCGTAAAGTTTTGTGCCTCAGCTGAAGATACCAAAAAAAAAAAAAAAAAAAAAAAAACACCTTTTTGGTTCGAAATTACATCTGTCGACAAGTCTTTCATGTTTAGACATGGTAATTTTTGTCATGGTTTTTCTTCTTTTGAACTCTATTCGGTCTTTCAGGGATGGTAGTTCAAATACGTTCTTGGTTAAGTTCTGTATTAAATTTCTGTACATTCTGTGCAGTTAAAATTTTTCTGTTTGAAATCTTAATACATTCTTTTCGTGTTAATATCCATCTCGTTGGGAATTCCTTATTATAATTGTTTGATCTGTATGTTACCCAGATGGTCGAAAAGCATGTACATGATTTTTGTAAATTGACAAATGCATAAATTACCTCTTCAGCTTCTTCTGAAACTGGACAGATTACTTCATACAAATTCAATAACCATTAAAATATGTCCTAATTTCTTATAGAATTATTTCTTCTGCTTTTGACTTGAATTTAGTGACACTTCAGTACATGAAATTTGATATTTGAAACATTATAATATTTCAGGATTGGAGTGACGACATAACTCAATCCACAATCTCTTTGATACAAAAATTAAAAACTTATCATTAAATCAACTTCATTAAATCAACCTTATCTTATCCGATGAAATTTAATATTTGATATGATCATGTGGTTGTAGTGTTTTTGTGTAAAATTTAATCATAGACGACTCATTTTAAGATGTAATAAGTCATTTCTCCAAAAGAAACAAATAAAATGAAAGGGAAAGAAAGAAGCCTCAAAAATGAAAAATTGAGTCGAAGCTCTGATAGGTGATGATAACAGGAACTATTCAGATGAAGCTCTTAGGTGATTGGTGTGTATTGCTCACATGAAAAACTCAAATCTTAACATGGATGTAGCCAAAGCTCAAGTTCTTCAAACCCGGAATAACAACCCGTTTATACAAAAAACAATTCGGTAATTATTATTATGAAACCACCAAGGAAGACATGACAAATTCGAAAGTCTTGTCTGAGCGGTGAAATGCTGCAAATGCAAAGTATTCATCGTCATCAAATTCTAAATTAAGGAAATGCAATCAATAACCCCAGTAGTCGTTTCGGATCTCATCGTCAAACTTCTTCTTGAGTTCAGGGTGCTTCGCAAAGTATTCATCGGCAGTCATGGTGCTTATCTTTTGCTGTTCAAATAAACAAGGCATAAGAAATCAAGATCCGGTCAAGAATGAAGGGAAGTTCTGTATTTTTTTTAATTTTTAAAATTTTCCTTTATTTACCTTCAGTTCTTGAACATCAACTATTTCTTTCTCCAAACGCTCAGACTCCTTCAAGGATTTCTCCTCTGCCTCTTTCAATTCCACTAACTGCAATTCATAAAGACAAAAGACGCATTAGATTAGTTTATTTTCAGAAGGGGGTGAGAGAAGGAAGAGTAGAAGAGAAGTATCATGTTGATTCTCACCAAGGAATCAAATTTAGGTTTATATTGAGGGGTGACCGTGTCTACGTACTTGGGGACCTCGATGCCTGTCAAAGAATCAGATTAAATGGGTAAATAAGAGCAAGTGACCTGCAAAGAGTAATAAAGGAAAAGCAGAAGCCAAGGAGTAAGCGAATGCAGAAAATTGGGGACAAATAGAATCCAATTGGCTAAGTTAATCTGTCAATCACTTTGATATTTCCAAACCAAGATAAAGAATAAACCATCATATCTGATTACATCTTCAATTGCATAATTCTACCACAGGTAAAATTAAAGCAAATCAAATGTTCCTTCGTGGCCTCAAACTGCTTTTCACCCAACAAAATATGTCAATATCAATCAACCATACAACTGTCAGATTTTGGTTATGTTTAACAACTGACTTCCAAGAAACCTTTAAGCCAATAATCCATCTTGAAAATAATGCATTAATAAGTTGTCATAGTTGATGGACTGTAAAATTAACTTCCCTTCTTTAACAAAAAACAATTGGTTTCTCATCCTTTCAGTCTGGTACATATAGATCACTGAGCAGTAAACTGGACATTTTTTAAAATCTAAATATGTAGGAGTATGGATTCAATTCTTTCTGCAGCTTGGACTTATGTTATTAGGCATTTACTTGTTTAAAGTTCACTTATGTAACAGGTATTGAACTTTTATGAACTCTATAAATTTTTGTTTATGCCATAGGTTAAAGTTATATGAACGATGGCTGATTGGAGTCTAAGAAATGGCAGGAAGTCAACAATGAGCTTAAGAAACATGCACAATATAAACACAACAGATAAAATGGGAAATAAACAAGCATACGGCTATTAAAAGCAGACACATCAAAAGACAAGTGTATTTTATCCAAGCTAATAGGTGAAAGGGTTCCACTTCTGAAATGGGGAAAACATATGCAACAGACTAACATATCCTACATATCATATCTAAAGCAACATCACTAGCCAATGAGATGCTACAATCTAAAGACTGTAGTAAACAACCAACTATTACACATAATTATCATTATCTCAATGAACAATGGACGATGGCTTATAATTGGCGAATTCGTCATTTAGAAATGAAGAAATGTTATCTTAAAGTTTCAATCAAGTACAACAATAAGAAGAATGGAATATAAAAATTGAATCAATGAAACAGATAGATGGTCATAAATGCATCAGAAAACTTACTATCATAAGCCTCTTTGTACATGTCCACCAAGCGAGGGCCAATTCCCTTTCTGTAGTATTCCCAGTCAATAGGTTCAGGTTCCTGCGTAAAGTAAAATCCACCCAAATGAATTCAAGAGTTGAAAAAAGCAAAGTCAAGAAGCAATTCAATTACCACTATCTCATGACAACAGAAAACTAAATATCTTATACTACACAATTCATAAATAAAACATTGTTCATTTTCAATGTCACAGTTACAAATATGGGCTAGTTCAATACACGGAAATTAACAAGCAGACTGATGCCTTTACTTTGAAAACCTAATTAGCAAAGCTGATCCATCTGAATATTATATATGGGACTCTTGAATACTCTCTTTTCAAAGATATTCCCAGGTCCCCTATTCAAGAATGACATGCATTCAGGGAATCCAATTGCTAAGGATGAATCAAAACTCAAAAGGTACTCATTCGTCCAACTAGACGTTAAAAATAGCTAATTTTGAATCAAGATTCTTGCAATTCATCAGAAACATATAAAGTACCTAAAGGCAACAAACGAGAAAAACAGAAACATCTCCTACGACATCTCCATGAAGTAAAGATCACGTAAACTGAGTCCATAAAATTTAGAAATTGGACTACAGCAATAGACTTATAAAATAGGGAATGAATCCATTCATAGACTTGATTTGTCGTAGAGCTAAACATTGCATATTCGCATCTCAATATTACTTCGAAATCAAGCTCACATTGATAACACTGTATCAATAGACAAATTTGCGGACCCTGACAAAGATGCATTTCTCGAATATATTTTTATCACTTTATTTTTTTTCTCTAAAATTAAACGTGAATTTCATTAATCTATAAAAATTGAAACTTGACAGCCACAAGACAACATATTCTCAAAAGATCACATTCATCAAAAGATCACAACATATTCCCAAACCCTATCTACAAAACGACAAAGATCTGGACAAAAACGACACAAAAACAAGATCAATAGATAGATAGAGAGAGAGAGAGAGAGGAGGGACCTGACTGAACTTGGTCTGGAGAGTGGTGTTGACTTCGTCGAAGGCGCGACGGAGAGCGGAGAATTCCTTGCGTGCCTCTTCGGAGACCAACATCTTCGCCATCCCATCCCAGTCGATGGTCCTCCCTGCCTTGAACGCAACGTCGACGATTTTCTTTCCTGCTCCGCTCATTCTTTTCTCTCTTTCTTTTCTCAACTTTCTCGGCTGCCAAACAATATTTTCTTTTGAGAGGCCGCAGACACAAGTGTGTGTGTGAGTGAGATGAGAGAGCTGTGTCTCCGTTCAGTTGTTATTCTTAGCTTTCCAGGATTATTTTTTTTGGGCTCAAATGGGCTGTCTGCATTTTGTTTATTAGGCCCGGCCCATATATTCATTTTGGGTTCCCACGACCTTTGTAATTTGTTTATTGGGCCCCGGGCCATATGTTTATTTTTGGGCTTTAAATTGTCAAAACAATGGATTGGTCCAGATCCAGGTCCAGATCCATATTAATATCAATAATAATTAATGATTATTGAATAGTATTTACTAAATACGGTTAAGAATATCAAGTTATGTGAACCTCACAAAATGCAAAGTAATGAGAGAAAATTTGTTGAAATACGAATCAATTGTCGCTTGTTTTTTTTTTCAAAAATCAAGTCTAGTTTGATTTCATCTCTAATTTTTCACAATGCACTTAAAAATTCCAGTGGTGTATTTTGTATTGCAACAAGAAATTATTTAGATCATTGATGCTTTGAGTATGTATTTCCTTATGTATAAGTATACTTCAAAGTAAATTTGTTGTATCATCGCCAACCTTTTTATCGAGAAGATTTTCGATGATGTTGTCAATATTTTCATAAATTAAAATCTTTATTAAATAATTTTTTTTAGAGTAATGCCCATTTGTCTAAATTTGATATTCAAATCTGGTATCAAAATAATATAGTATCACTATAATCTATTCATTTAAATCATGTAAATCTAATACAATTTAAATGAATGTATTATAGTAATGCCACATTATTTGGACATCAGATTTGGGTAAAGTAATATTATTGTAAATTTTATATGGTCACAACCTTATTAATATTATATTTGTATATGTCAATGTAGAATGAATATGGGTGAATTTGATTGAAGTTTGAATAACTTATAAAACTTGAAACCTTTTTTTTAGGGTGCCGATATTGCCACCCATAGATATGATTTATGCATCCATTTTATAAGTACATGCATGTCTAAAATTTAAAAATTAAACTATTATTATAAACACTCATCCTAATGACATTAGTATCCTTATTAAAATAAATGTATTTATTTTAATAAATTTTATTTGTAAATAAAAATGGATCTCCATCAATGGATATCCATCTCCATTGGTTGATCGATGATCATTTGATTTGGAGATAGATCTACATCTCCATGATCTCCATCAACAGACGATGGGTCATGAATCCACACTAATGTAGATCCATATTTATTTATTGAAGATAGAAGAAGAAATTATAAAAATTTTAGATAGGTGCGTATAAAGTATAACATTTAAAGGATTTATAATGATGGCTTGAGGATTTAAAAACTAAGAGAAGAAATTAGGGTGGCAAATTGGCAATAGAGCCAAGCCAACCTTTTGAATTTAATGGATTAATAATTAGGATGTTTTGTTTATCTAAAGTTGTAAACATTATCGAAACTTGGAAGCACTGTGTATCATGTGGCCACTTAAATATTTAACACTATCTATTTAGTATTTACCCCTAAAAGAACATTCTAATTAAAAACATAAACAATTAATTTATAAAATCACAACCTGATTGGCTTGATGTTAAAGCAAATTAAAGATATTCATTCGATTTGAAAATGTTTTGGATTTGATTCAAGGGGGAATTGCACAAACATCCCCAAGGTTTGGAAAAATAACACGGATATGGCAGTATTAGCCATATAAATACTAACTTCCCATGACAAGGTTTAAAAATGTTGCACATACATCCCTTGCCGTTAAATCTCTTCCGTTAACTACTAACTGACAAGGGTAAAAATGTCAATTACTCATTATTGTTAAACCCAGACACATCCATTAAATTAAAAGGTATAATAAATAAATATTTTAATAAGGATATTAATATTCAATGAATTTTTCTTCATCGGAATATTATTTTATTGTCAGTGAAAAGATATTCCCTATTCCATCACATTGTTTGTAGTGTGTTTGGCACCCTTAAACCTTCTAGGATATTCTTCTTGAGCCAAAAAAATACTAGACACTTAGAAACTGTTACATAAAAAAGAAAACTAAAAGTATGTTACCAAAAATACAAAACAAAACCTCTCTGACTTCTTAGTTTCAGTTTGTTTGAAGACTAAAAACCCAGTTGTGTGGATGGAGGCCTTCGACCTATTCAAACAATTCTGAGAAAATTTTAAGGTAATTTCTTACTCTAATCATTTGATAAATTGTTATTACACTAAAGTTTTGTAAAAGAAAAAATTGTTTGATTTTGATAGAGATAAGAAGTTTGAATGGGTTTTTGAGAATGTGTTCGTGCGAATAACATGCATCTGTGTGTTATCTTCTTCTTCTTGGAGAGATCTGTGTGTTGTCTTTGGTTTTTCATAATTGGTTTTAGTGTTATTGTGTAAAAAAAAAAAAAATAAATAAAAAAATTGGATTGTTTATACTTGATATTCTACAAATTTTGGGGATCTTTTTATTTATAAAGTTTGATGATGGTTCAGCAACTCAGTAAGTATGCCTGTTATTATTATTATTTTTTTAACTCAAATGTTTTTTTTTTCTAGTTTTTTTTTTTTTTTGGATTGTTTGTATTTGACATTCTAAAAAAAATTGGGGTTTTTTTTATATAAAGGTTGATGATGGATCAGTAAGTGTGTGTTTTTTTTTTTCAACACAAAAAATAAAAACTAAAATGTGTTTTTAGTTTTTATTTATTTATTTATTTATTTATTTATTTTTAAACTCAAATTTGTTTTTAGTTTGAAAAGTTTGTATTTTCTCTCATTAGTTGAATTTTTTTTTGAATACAAGCTTTAATATGATTATTTTGTTTGTCAAATCACCTTTACAAATTTTTACTTCTTTGTTTTGTGTCGTTTGTTCTAATATTGACTGTAATTTCATATGTTATTTTAGTGTACTGTAAAAATTGGTTTTAAGTGTTTGAGTTATAGTTCATTGGTTGTATTTGGAAGTATAGGATTAAACTTTTTAGACTTGGATTGTTATGTATGTACATAAAATTTTCCTTTTGTAAATGGAATTTATTTATGTAGATTGCTTCTTTTTTTAGTATAGTGTTTAAATTCTCTGAGGGTGTGGTTGCTTGTTTGAATGAAAATTGTGTACAATGTTTAAGTTTTCAATTTACAAACTATTTCAATATGTGCAGGGTTAAAAGGATGGGGCATGTAGTTATTAGTGCAAATTTTACAGGCACACGAATATGATTGATGCTTTGGCTTTCTTGGATTTTTGGTAGATTGACTAAAACAATGTTGTAGGATTCACTTATAGTGGTATATGGAGAATGTAATTATGATTTGTGCAGTTACAATACTATGGTTGGTTGAAAACAATCCATGTACTTATATGTTACAATTTGTCCTGCATTAACATTATTGACATGAGTGATGTAAAATGTATAGGGCCAGGATATAATTCTATGTAGGACATGTACATTAGCAGAATATCAATGTTCAACTTTATGTTATTTAATCAATACTTATAAATGAAGTTTCTTTATTGGATTTTTTTTGAATATATGGAAATTTAATTCAATTTTTTTTTTTTTTTTTGAATATATGCTAAATGAGGAACATGTTAGTGTAAAATGCTAAATAAGGAACATGTTCTTCCAAAAAAAAAAAAAAAAAGAGTTTGAAATGCATTACCACAATGCCTTTTATATAGGCTATGCTTTCATAACCCTTGTTGTTCAATGATCATCTTGGATCAGTAGCTTAATGGCTTTTCAAAGTCTTGTAATTTATTATAACTATAAAGGGCATAATTGTCTTAAAATCTTATATAATAATCAATGCATAAATAACTCATGTGACTTGTAAAATCACTCACACCATCTCATCTCATTTATAGGGGTATTTTGGATATTTGAACGTTTTTACCCTTGTCAGTTAGTAGTTAACGGAAGAGATCTAATTGTAAGGGATGTATATGCAACATTTTTAGAAGGTCAAGGGAAGTTAGTGTTTATATGGCTAAATCTGTCATATCTATGTCATTTTTTCAAACCTCAGAGGATGTTTGTGCAATTCCCCCTTGATTCAAATATGACTTGATAGTAAAAGACACTTATTCAATCCATGACAACTAGAAGTATAGAAGCTTCATATAAGGTGGAATTAGATTAGATTGTAGAAGTTTGGTGTATGTGCAATTAGATTGTACTATTGACTAACACATTGTCTAGATTTACTGAGATCAAACACTATATTTAGAGATTAGAGTTCAAATATATGTTCTCACAACAATGATGAAAAAACTCTCCATACATGCTCGTGAAAAGTACATGGTGAAACTCGAATCCTTCTAATCTTTATTACTAATGTGGAATGTAAGGTGCACACCAAGAGATGTGCTATATTATGTTAGATTTTTTTTTTTTTGGGCTCTATGGTCACCCCGAAAAAACTAATCTCCACACCCTTTTTTAATAATAATAAATTGTTACTAAAATGACCTTAAATGGAATTTCCTTAAAGAACAATATTAAACAAGTTAAACAAAAAAAAATATTCTTCACACATATCCAACAAACAATCATAAACTCTCAGCTTTCAAAAACCTTAACCCTAATTTTTTAATTTCCCCATTTAACATTTGGTATTGCCCACTAATGTGGAATGGAATGTGCTATTATATTAGATATCTTTCTTTTTTTGGGCTCTATATATGATCACCAAAAAAACTAATCTCTACACCCTTTTTTAATAATAAAATATTGTTACTAAAATGACCTTAAATGGAATTACCTTAAAGAACAATAATAAATAAGTTTTTTTTTTTAAAAAAAAAATACTCTTCGCACATATATCCAACAAGCAACAAACAATCATAAACTCACCTTTCAAAAACCTTAACCCTAATTTTTAACATCCTCATTTAACATTTGGTATTGCCATAACTTTGACTATGTAATGATAAACTATATTGATAAATATATGAGTGAAAATTTTCAAGTATGATTTCTCATACAAAATCGTCGATTTCTATCGGTAGTTATTGTATTACTAACGGTGGTAATCCAAAAAGTATTAGTAATACAATAACTACCGATAACAATCCAATAATTATCGATAGCAATCAACGATCCCGTACAGAAAATCTCATACCGGAAAATTACTAAATATATGAGTTATCATGTTTAAGGTGTTTTTACTGTTTTTTGTTTGTTGAATATATACAATAGTCAAAGCCCAAAGGGCCATGAAGAAAGAGACACATAATTAATTAATGGATGATATTAGTTGATAAACAATTTAATTTGCGGCAAATGTTATGGTGGCTGGAATTTTTATTTATTTTTTGGATGAAATCAAATGATCAAAGAAGATAAAAACCCTGCAATGAACTCTCCTTGTTGGGTTCAACGGCTTCTTAGAATCACGGTAATTGTTCTATATGATTATTGACGAAGAATAACAAAAAAAAAAATTACGAAGAAGAATGGTAAATGGTGTAAAGAAAAAAATATTAATACAAGAAGATTGATATTTCATTTAAGTTACAAATGGTCTCTTAATTGGCTTGGTAGTTGGAGAGACTTCTCAGGTTTGTAAATATAATTTGATCATTCACCTGAGTGTGAGTTATGTTTCAGGCCGTTCTTGTAGATCGAGCTTAATCTCCCTAGGTTCCATCGGCCCTAACCCACAATAAAAAATATATATTTTACATTTTGATAATGGGGCATGAAAGATCAGGTGTAGAGAGTATAATTATATTGGATTGCTTATTACTGTATTATTATTATTATTTTAAATCAATTATATTAAAATGCGTGCTCTGTGAATGGTAATATTAAAATGCCTTAATTTACAAATTAATGGGCACACTATATATATTTGATGACATAGAGACACTAAAATCACAAGTTAACCTTTCACTCAGGTTTTTTGAAAAATCGAAGCATTCTTTATATTTTCTTATTGATATATATATTATCATGGCCTCCTCCACTGGTTCATTGATGAATCAAGAAGTTGATCTTCATCAACTTCCCAAACAACAGTTCTGACTTCTGGGAAAACAATTACCTCTACAAATGGAAGGCTTTTGGCTTTTTCCTAATATATATGATTAAAAGCGTATTAGCCATTCAATCACATTTCAAAGCTCGTTCTGATGATATAATTTTATCTTCATTTCCAAAAACAGGAACTACATGGCTAAAAGCGCTTTGTGTTTCCATCCTGGAATGCCAAAGCAAAGGTGATGATGACCAGGGTGGAGATCACACGGATGAGCTTTCGAAGAAAAATCCGCACAGCTGTGTACTTACCTTTGAATCAAAGGTTTACGGAAAAGATGATTGCAATCCTGAAGATATTCTATGATCAGGTATGCCATCTCCTAGACTCCTCCATACTCATTTGCCTTACACACATTTACCAGATTCAATGAAAAAATCAAACTGCAATATCGTTTACATAACGAGAAACCCTAAAGACACTTTGGTCTCGTTCTAGCACTTCGGGGCCAAACTATCAGCGGGATCAAATCGCGGGCCATATCCTTTCGAAAAAGCTTACAATGAGTTTTGTAAAGGGGTTTATCCTCTCGGACCACACACCGATCATGTTTTGGAGTATTGGTATGAGAAATCGAAAAGGCCCGAAAGTATATTGTTTCTCAAGTATGAAGATTTGAAAAAAGATCCTAAAGAGCAGGTGAAAAAGCTAGCTTCATTTATCGGACGACCTCTAAAGGAAGTTGAAGTGGAAGAGGTGGAGATCAAGCTTAGATAGGCTTAAAGACATGGAAGTGAACAAGCCTGGTGCAAACTTTGAATGTACCAAACAATAGCTTTTTCAGGAATGGTGTTATTGGGGATTGGAAGGAACACTTTACTGAAGAAATGAAGAAGAATTTGGATGAAATTACACGCACTAAATTGGAAGGATCTGGTTTTGATTTTGATGTTTAATTAAGACTTTTTGATGATCACTTCTTTAATATTATTCTCTCAAGCTTGATCTCTATTGCATGGTTTGAAGCTCTACCATGATGTTGTTGTTGTTTTTCTGTCTATTGAATAAGCAAATTACTTGTTTGCTTATTAAGGGTTGATGTTTGTCTTTCAATAAAATATATATTGTTGTTGTGTTGGTTCAAAGATGGTCTCTCTTTAATTTTATTTTTAAAGTATTACAATATTATATAAATTCGGGGTTTTTTTAGAGAATGGGGAGGACTTAAACCGGCAACCTCATAATAAAGATATGAGAGGTTTGCCATTGGACCAACCTCATATTTAATTACTAATATTAGATGATGAAAATATGGACTGTAATTAAATTTGTAGACACAAAGATATAGTTTGTATTACGGTGTTTTTTTTTTTTTTTTTTTTTTTTTTTTTTTTTTTTTAATTAATTCATTCAAAATTTTGAGGCTTTCATGAATGAAAAGCAACATCATATATTCACATGGACATGGTTGAATTCAGATTTGTCTCATGGAAATTGTACATTGAAGAACTTTTTGGCTGAGATTTTGGAAGGATTAATATAAGTGCAGGACTTAATTTGATGAATGCAACTTTCTCTAGTAGATTATTGTGTAAGTACGTGGCAAAAAAAGAGAAATTTTTTTTTTTTTTTAGAAACATTTCGATTTTGAAACGATTAGATTCTTCTTTTTATCAACAATTTTCCATTTATCAACATCAGGGGAAATTGTTTTTTTTTTTTTTCCCTAAATTGTGCGCAAAATATTTCTTTTTAGTGAATCAAATTTTCATTTTGTGCTTACATATTGCGGTTAATTTCTAGCTAACATTACGAGAATACATCACTTTGATCACACTTTAAATTTTTAAAAATGACAATATATACGTACGAAGTAAGGCATTTGAAATTTACTATCCATGCACTTAAGAATTAATTTAATAAAATGTGACCGACCACCGTCCAACATGGTTTGGGGTGATAAAAGACGTTTATTTAACATATCAATGTTACATATTCGAATTTGGTGGTGTTTCACCGGCCATAGTTGGAATTTGATGTTTCATTTTCCGGTTGCTGGCAATAGAGAAGAATCGTGGGCCAATTGAAGCATCGATCATCGGTGACAAGATCAGAAATAAAGATTTTGCAATGAACGTCTCATGTTAGTATGTTACACACGATTCTTCCAAGTTGGATAAAGTGCACATATAACAATCTAATAAATATTTCAAGTGAGTTATGATCTACGTACTATTGATGCAAACAATGCACTTGAATATATAACTACTAGCTTAATTTGTATTGGAACATACTGCAGTTGCAATATTTTCTCTAATAAAATGAACATCAATCTCCATATATTTTGAGTGGGAACACAAGTATATATAATATTACAGGTGAATTCAACCGTACGAAGAATTACAGTAATCGTACTTGCTAGCAATGGGAGTCCACACCAAGTACATCACCGCAGCTCCCAAACACACATTTTTTGAAACCGTAATTTCTGAAGGGCTCTAAATTTTCTTTTTCTTTCATTGTTTAATGAAAATTTTCGAGGAATAAAAATGATCAAAATCAAATCAGGTCAGGCAATAGTTCTTCTCTTGTCATCGAAGAGTAATTAGACGAATACAAAGTGATGGAAAAGTTTGAGAAGTTTGGTTACATGGTAATCTACTGGGCGGATGATGTTGGTAGACATACTTAATGTTAAAGCTTGATTAACTTGTTGGAGGACTAAGGGGTATTTAATTTCCTCTAAAATCTCAATATATATTTTTTTATTAAAAAAAAAGATAAAAAAAAAAAAAGTAGATTTAATTAAATTCATCAATTTAGCTCAACAGAATAAATGAGCACCCATTACCTAATGGGATATAAATTCACCAATAATTCATGTTTCACATCCTCCCTCAATCATGTATTTGGTTTTGCTTTTTTTTCAATGACATGATTGTGATATGCATGGTGGTTGGTGCATCATAACATCTTGATGTTTAGGGAAGAATATATTAAGGGGGAAAATGACTCAAATCAACTGTTCAAAATTTGTGTCATAATTTGTGTCTAACCAACTATATTGAGACATGTGTCTACATTTAATTATTTTTTTTAACTTCTTTCATAAATGTAGATACATATCCCAATTTGATTAGTTATACCAAATTGTGGCACTATTTTTAGACAGTTGATTTGAGTCAGTAAAAAAAAGTAAAAATATGCATCAGATACACATTTTTTGACGTGGTTGGATTGTGTGTGAAAACAACGATGAAATTAATAAAATAAAAAACTGTTTTTTTTTTTTAAAAAAAAAAGAATAAAAAATTGATTTAATATTAAAAATCAAGATTCAAGAAGATTTGGGTGTATTTAGTAATACATAAGTCCAAATTCAAGCAAACAACAAGGCCCAATGGAACAAATTGTCTGGGCCTTAAATTGGTATTTTTTTTCTGGGTGATTGCTGGTTGTTTTGGGTTGGGACTTTTGATTGAAATCAAAGCAAGAACTCCAGAGATTTTTCCAAGTATGTCCATCGGTGGCTGAAGAATCAACGAGTTCGATCCACTGGACCAACCTCATCTTGTCAATCTCATCTAATTTTCTCTTTTTAACACTTAATATGATTAGAATCAAAAATTCACACGAGAAGGAACATTATAACAAAACATAATACAATAATGCTACAATTAATCCAACCTATATGATGTAAAAATTTAATTCAAATGACATATGAACACACATTGATGTCATTCGTCAAACAAGTTCAATGAAATTGTCATACCTTGAGATCCATATAGTATTACTAACTATGTATATATAAAAAAAATTAAAATTATTAATTTTTTTTTTTAATACTTGAAGAGGGGGCACGTTACCACCCAACGTGTGTTTCACACTGTATGAGGTGGCACTAATTTGACTAAGCTGAGTTGACTTTTTTGAACATGTTCTCTCAAAGTCTCAATTGTCCAACTGTAGAAAAAGTTAAAAACAGATTTAATTAGAGAAAAGAAGGAAAAAAAAAAAAAAAAAATGAATGTCATGAACCACTCAATACTCAATTGGAGGACTTTGTTGACTGTAGTCTTGGCGTCCTACAATGGGTGGTGACTATCTATATTTAACCATTCACACAATGAACATTCTCGAAAAAAAATGATAACAAATTATCTTCTTTTTTTTTATATAAGAAAAATGATAAAAAATTATCTTTAATTTTTATAAATACTTAAATAGCATGTATTTACAAGTTACATTTTCAAAAAAAATAAAATAAATAAATAAATAAATTACAAGTTACACACATGTTATAATAAAAAATGAATTGAAGTTAATTTGCTAACAGGCCAAAATTAACTAATAATATTATATATATATATATATAATGAGTAATGATAGGCTTCCCAATTTTATTTTATTTTTCCAAATTCTTTCCCAAATGTTTGTAGAACATAAGATGTCAACATTACATCATTCACCACATAATCTCAGGATTTACAAGATGTTGACACCTCACGTGCTATATATATTTGGGAAAGGATTTGGGAAGCCTAGCATTACTCATATATAATACACACTAGATTCGATAATAATGTAAGAAATAATAGGAAATTAAAATATTAAAATGGATTGATTTTATCTCCTATTTTCCTAGTCATTAGAACTATGAAAACAAAAATTATAAGTTAATTTATATTATTAAAATAACAAAGGGATAAAAGAATATTATCACCTACTATATATATCAGATTTTATATATAATAGTTTTTTTTTCTTTTTTTTAATTTGATTGGTTCATATAATAGAGTTTTTTTTTTTTTTTAACTCCCCCACATTCGCCCATGTTAATAGGGGCGTAGCTCAGCTAGTAGATGGATGTGCTTGGGGTTTAAGTAAATGACACACAAGTTACGGCTCGAATTCTACCAATTATAAAAGCTTAAAAAAAAAAAAAAAAAAAAAGAACCTGATAGGTAGATACCGTAAAATAATAATAATAATAATAAATTGATCTGGTCAATTTTGATGTTGAAATCAAGGCATGTATCTTACAAATTAAAAACATAGTCCGCAAATCGAAGTACTTGCATTTCTTCCATGGATCCTTTCATGAATATAATCCATGGAAGAAATGCAAGTACTTCCAGTTCCACACCATTTCCACTTTCACTCATGAAGACAAGTACAATAAAATTACATGGAAGTCATAATTTGTTTCTTTCTCTTAATATTTCTCTTTCTTACAATTTATCATATAATAAAACAAATAAATTTTTCTTTCTTATAATTTGTTCATCAAAGTCAACAATCAAACATCACATGCTCACATCTTTTTCTCAACTCCGGTCTCCGCTCACTAATTTTAACCAAGTCAAGTTCATCGGTCAAACAGTACACATCGCTTTGCTTAAGTACACATTCCTTTCTATATATATCTTGTGTGAAAACTGGAAAGCCATCTTATGGGGTAAGTATACCCATTTGGCCATTTATAGGAGTAGATATCCAAACTACTCATATACTATTTAATCTTGACAAGTCCCGTACAATGTTAATTTTGATGTTGAAATCAAGGCATGTATCTTGCAAATTAAAAAGATTGTCCGCAAATCAATACGTGTAAGTATGAATAATCCAAGGAAGAAATGCAAGTACTTCCAGTTCCACACCATTTCCACTTCCACAAATGAAGAATAATCCAATAAAATTACATGGAAGTCATAATTTGTTTCTTTCTCTTAATATTTTTCTTTCTTACAATTTGTCATATAATAAAACAAATAAAATTCTTCTTTCTTATAATTTGTTCATCAAAGTCAACAATCAATATTATTACATCACATGCTCACATAGTCTTAAGGGGGTAAGTATACCCATTTGGCCATTTATGGAAGTAGTTATCCAAACTACTCATATATTATTTAGACTAATTGGCACAAATGTCCCCTGAACTCTTCACAAAGTTGCACTGTGCCCCCTAAACTTTTTTTTTCGGCACTAAACCCCCTGAACTCTCATAAATTTGCAATCGCTGAAGGAATCTACCCCCTGGTGAGGGGGCAAATTCCTTCAGCGATCGCCAAATTACAAGAGTTCAGGGGGTTTAATGCCGAAAAAAAAAGTTCAGGGGGTAATGTGCAAATTCGGGTATAGTTCAGGGGGTATTCTTGCCAATTAGCCTATTATTTAATCTTATTAAGTCCCCACAAAGGTCCCATACAATGTCAAATTTCAGGAAAAAAAAAAAAAATCCTCTTATCAAACAGCTTTCACTAATTCTTATGATTCAAAAAGTATTAACTAAATTGGTAGATTGATAAATCATGATTAAGTTTGAAAATAATTCAACTTAATTGATATATAAGTGTGTGTTTGGTATGACTTTTATAAGAATCAAAAGCCTTTTTTTTTTTTTTTTTTTTTATAATGCTAAGAGCTATTTTGAAGTTTTTTTTTTTGGTTGTTTGGTAAAACGCAAAATAGATTTTTTTATATATGAATTGTCTCGATTACTCCCTGTAAAAGTCATTTTATGTTTACTTGGAGAAGCACAAAATCTAGGCTTTTCCAAAAAGGTTTTTTTTAAACATATGAATTTTCTCAACTACCGTTTATAAATTTTAGATATTCCACTATACAACTCTTTCATTCTAAATACATAAATACATTACCAATACCTTTTTTTGTAATTCATACAATCAAAAACTATTTTTATTAGAAGTTCTACTACAAAAAAAATCTACTCTAGAAGCTCCATTTGAAAAGTCATACCAAACACATTCTAAGTACAGTAATACTATACATCTCACCTATAATTCTACTATTTTTATCCCAACACACGTGTCAGTTGAGATGTCACTTGGTGAGTGAACAAACATTAGTTGGTGAGTGAATATATGGGTAAGAGAGATAAGTATCAATTAATATATATTTACTCACCAAGTGACACCTCAGCTGCCATATATATTGGGATAAAAATAGTGGTATTGTAGGTGGGATGTTTAGCATTATTGTTCTAAGTATAACTTCACATATGCAGAATTTACTCTGAACAAAAATGGAAGTGGGGACACTTCTATTTTACTTCAAAAGGTTAAATATATTCTAGAAACTTTTGCTTTTAGGTGTCTTTTTTATTAGAAAAGAATTACCACTTCAAAGGACAGCCTCTTTATTCCCACTTCAAAAAGGTAGAAAATTATTAATTAGTATGTCTTTTAGACTTTATATTTACATGGATATACAAAACTAGTAAATAAGTCCAATAGTCATCTTAGATTTAAATTTTAAAAGTAGAAATGCCATAAATATTCTTCTAGTTTACTTATCCTTTTTCTTATTTTGTTTTTCTTTTTTCATAATGGATATTTATTTAGCTAAAATGATTATCTTATCTTTAAATGATTATTTTTTATAAAAAAAATTGTAATATATTTATTTAAGATTTTATTATTGGGAATTTTATTATTTTTTATTTTAATTTAAAACTAAGATAATTATTTTAGCTAAATGAAATTAAAAATCTTCGTAAGTTATATAATTTTGAAGTGTTAGCGATTTTTGAGCCTAGGATTAGTGGATCCTAGGCTAGGGATGTTATTAAGAATCTTGGTTTTACCAGTAGCTTTGTGGTGGATGCTGAAGGTTTTTCAGGCGGCATCTGGCTTCTTTGGAAAGGATAGAGTCAAGCTTCAAGTGGTTGCAAATTCGAGACACAGTGTTACTGCGTTAGTTGATGGTATTATTTCTCCCTGGGTGCTCACGGTTGTGTATGCTAACCCGTGCGCTAGGTCAAGAGTTTCTCTTTGGAATTACCTGGATGCTATTAGGAACTGTTTTAGTTTGCCTTGGCTCATTGCAGGAGATTTCAATGAAATTACTAACAGTTCTGAGAAGAGAGGGGGTAGATTCAAGTATTCTGATAGCAGGTTTGGGAACTAGATTGATAGAAATGGGTTAGTTGATCTGGGTTTCATTGGCCCTAAGTACACTTGGATGACGAAACGAGGTATAGGTGAGGACATTTGGGAGAGACTGGATAGAGCGCTTTGTTCTATGGATTGGAGATTAAATTTTGCAAATGGATTTGTGAAACACTTACCTCGTGTTTTGTCAGATCATTGCCTATTCTTATCCAATTGCACAGCAATCAAATGCCCAATAATACTCACAAAGCGTTCAGATTCGCAGCGATGTGGATGAAACATAAGGATTTTGCTGGTTTGATCCGTACTAACTGGAAGCCTCAGGTGAACTCAGTCACAGATAACATCCTTAATATTACTGATGTTTTAAAAGGCTGGAATAAGGAGGAGTTTGGGAATATTTTTCGCAATAAGAGAAGGATTCTTGCTCGGATTTGGGGGACCCAGAAGCGAATTAGTGAACGACCTTTGAAGCACTTATACGTTCTTGAGGAGACCCTTGTAGCTGAGTACCAGAATATTCTTGAGATGGAGGAAATTTTCTGGAAACAAAAATCGAGAAATGATTGGCTTAAGGAAGGAGATAGAAATACGAAGTTTTTTCACCTGTCAACTATTATTCGTAGAAGGAAAAATAAGATTGAGGGTCTTCTTACAGAGGATGGACGATGGATTGATAATATTAGTGAGATGAAGATTGAAGCGATTGATTATTTCAAACGTCTTTTCGAAGAAAAACAATGCAACGGTTCATACTCCAATTTGCCGTTACTTTTCCCCAAGTTGAGCGAGAGTTATATTGCTAGTCTCTCGTCTACTGTCAATGAAGCTGAGGTTAAGCAGAATTTATTTAATATTGGTGGTAGTAAAGCTCCTGGTCCGGATGGGTTGCCTGCAATCTTTTTCAACAATGTTGGAACGTTTGCAAGTCGGATTTGATAAGAATGACCGCCGATTGCTTTTCTAATGGTTGTGCTCCTACCGATATTAATCAGACTCTCATAACCCTTATTCCTAAGGTTCCCAATTCTATCAGTCTGGGTCAGTTTAGACCGATTAGCCTCTGTAATACAACCTACAAGGTGTTGAGTAAGATTTTGGTGCAAAGGCTTCGTAAGTTGCTTCCTGAATTGGTGAGTCCGAATCAGGTGGCTTTTATTCCTGGTAGGCAAATTCAGGATAACATCATTATTGCGCAAGAGGTTCTCCATAAGTATAATACTGTAAAGGGTAAGTTGGGGTACATGGCATGGAAAATTGACTTGGCAAAGGCCTATGATAAGCTGCAGTGGTGGTTTATAAGACATGTTCTGGAGGAAGTGGGTATTGTTGGTAAGTTGAATGATCTTTTTATGAGTTGCATTACTAGTGTTCGGTACCAGGTTATTGTGAATGGGGAGCTATCTGATAATTTCAGACCTAAGTGTGGTATTCGATAGGGTGACCCGCTTTCACCCTACATCTTTGTGTTGTGTATGGAGAAGCTTTCTCATATTATTACGCAGAAAGTGTCTGCAGGTATTTGGAGTCCGGTTAAGGTTTCAAGGGGAGGTCCTGATATAACCCACCTTTTCTTTACTGATGATCTTATCCTCTTTGGTAAAGCGTCATGTCAACAAGCTCAAACTATGAGAGAGTGTCTGGATATGTTCTGTGAGTTGTCTAGTCAGCAGGTTAGTTATCCTAAATCTAGAGTTTTTTGTTCTAGTAATATTAGTAACTCCAATGCCAAAGCTTTGGCAGAAATATGTGGCTCTCCTGTTACTAAAGATTTGAGTTCTTACATACTAAAGATTTGGGTTCTTACCTTGGTGTTCCGTTAATTCATGGTCGTATTTCGAAGGCGACGTATAGAGGGATTCTGGAAAAAACTCAGAAAAGGTTGGCTTCTTGGAAGAGTGCCACTCTTTCTTTTGCAGGTAGATGCACTCTTATCAAAACGGTTTCAGCTGCGATTCCGGTTTATGCAATGCAATCTATAAAGCTTCCTGCGAATATTGTAAAGAGTATAAACAAGGCTAACAGAGATTTCCTATGGGGTAGTACTACGAATAAAAGGAAAATCCATCTAGTAAATTGGGAGATCGTTTGTTTGCCAAAGAAGCTAGGGGGTTTAGGCCTGAAAAAAACTAAGCTGATGAACCAGGCGCTGCTGGCGAAGGTTGGTTGGAGATTGGCTCATGATGGTGATGGTCTTTGGGGGAGAATGCTCAAACACAAATATCTCAAAGGGGGTAATTGGACCACTATTGATGACCTCAATAGCAAGACCAGTTCGAGCACCTGGAAGGGCATCCTGTTTGGTGCGAAAATCTTAATGGAGGGAATGAAATGGAGAGTTGGCAATGGGAGAAGTATTAATTTCTGGTTAGATGACTGGTGTCCTGATTTTGGTAAATTAAATGGTGTTGCTACTTATTCTCTTGCTGGAAGTAGGTTACATGAGAAGGTTTGTGACTATATCAGTGATAATCAGTGGGAGGTGTGGAATCTCTCTGAGGTGTTACCTTGGACTGTTGTTTGCAGAATTATCAGCATATACATTGGCGACAATCAAAATGTGGTGGATGTACCTATATGGGGCTCAACTACAAATGGTCAATTTACTGTCAAGAGCGCCTATGAGTGTCACACGAAGCATGGTGATTATGTGTCCTGGCAGTGAAGTTTTATTTGGAAACTCAAGATGCCTCCGCATGTTATCTTCTTCCTTTGGACGCTCCTGCAAGAGAAGCTCTTAACGAATTCGCATAGAGCTTGCAGAGGCATTACCACTGATGCTACTTGTCTGCGTTGTAAGGAGGGCTGTGAAGATATTGATCATATGTTTAGGTGGTGCAGGGTTTCGATCGGTATTTGGGAGAATATAAGTAGAGGTGTGACCGTGTATACTTCTTATCGGATTGATTGGAACGATTGGTTGTGGGAGAACCTTAAGTACAATACCTTGATTATGGGAAGAATTCCTAACTACCTCTTGTTTGCTGTGTCCCTCTGGTTTATGTGGAAGTGGAAGTGGAGGTGTGATAATATTTTTAATCCTGATTTCAGAATGTCGTTCTGCCCTGGTAAGGTCATCTGGACGTATGTGGAGGAGTGGATGAAGGCAAATTTCGATGTTGCGAAAACAGGGGACATGAGGTGTTGCTCTGTTTCCTGGAGCCCGCCTATTATGGATTGGGTTAAGCTTAATGTTGACGGAAGTAGAAGGCCGGATTCGGGGTGCATTGCTGCTGGTGGTGTTGCGAGAAATCACCTGAAGCAATGGCTGGTGGGTTTTGCTCTTAATAAGGGAGCGGGTAGTGTTCTTGAAGCTGAGTTGTGGGGCTTTTTCGAGGGTCTTAAGTTGGTTTGGAAAGCGGGTTTCAGAAGAGTGATTGTTGAATCTGATTCACTGTTGTTAGTGACTCTCATTAACAATGATAGCCCTACCAATCATCCCATTTTCAACATCATCCACGAGTGCAGATCTCTTCTGAAAAGTAATTGGAATTGTAAGGTTCAGCATGTGTATAGGGAAAGCAATAAGGTGGCTGATAGATTGGCTAACCTGGGCCACTCCCTTGAGATGGGGACTACTGTTTTTGAAACCCCTCCCCTGCAGATTTCGGATTGCTTGGATCATGATCTAAGTGGTGCTGTTAGCTTTAGGATTGTTCCTAGTCTTTAATTTCGTTTTTTTTTTTTTTTTTTTTTTCTGTTGTTTCTGGGCTGTTTAGCCCCCTTTGCACCAAAAAAAATCCATTATGAAAAAATAAGAAAAAATTAATGGATTTTTTTTATTATTTATTTAAGATTTTATTATTGAGAATTTTTTTTTTTTTTTTCATTTTAATTTAAAGCTAAGATAATCATTTTAGCTAAATTAAATAATAATAAGAGCAAAAGTGTAATTTATAGGTTTTTAAATAGTTGACTTTCAAATATTTAGTCAAATTAACTAAAGTGATGAGTTTTGAAAAAAAAAAAATAAGAACTAAAGTGATGAATATGGAAAGACAATTATAAAGATGATGAATTGCCAAAAAAAAATTAGGACTTATGTGAAATTCTACCTTATTATTATTATTTTTGAAATCTAACGTGGAATATGGTTAAGACACGGTCGAGATTAAATACTATATATGCGATTCAGATATCAACTTTCACAATAGTAGAAATTTATGTATATGTACAATAGAAAAGTAACAATGATATCACCATCAAATTGGATTAACAGTTGAAATTATATATATATATATATATAATATGTGGTATGACAAATCGAACGATCAAACCTGATTGAATGATGGTACAATAAACCTTATTAATTAAATTATATATATTTCTTATCAAAATTTAATGTGACTCGTTTAGACATTTTTTTTTAATAAAAATGTCTGGAAAAATATTTATTAATAAAAATTAATACATTTTAGAAAAACCTCTTAAAAATACATAAACATTTCTAAATGCAAGTACTTCCATTTTTAAACATTTTAGAATAATCCATGGAAGAAATGATCATAAATGCAAGTACTTCCACACCACTTCCACTTCCACACATGAAGACCTAGTCCAATAAAATTAAATGATCATAAATTACATGGAAGTCATAATTTGTAAAATTAAATGATCATAAATTACATGGAAGTCATAATTTGTTTCTTTCTCTTAATATTTTTCTTTCTTATAATTTGTCATATAATAAAACAAAGACAATTCTTCTTTCTTATAATTTGTTCATCAAAGTCAATAATCAATATTATTACATCACATGCTCACATCTTTTTCTCAACTCCGGTCACTAATTTTAACCAAGTCAAGTTCATCGGTCAAACAGTACACATCGTTTTTGCTTAAGTACACATTCCTTTTTATATATCTTGTGTGAAAACGGAAAAGTCATCATATATTCTTAGGGGGCAAGTATACCTATTTGGATATTTATGGGATTAGATATCCAGACCACTTATATATTATTTAATTTTGATAAATCCCCACAAAGGTCCCGTATAATGTCAAATTTCAGGAAAAAAAAAAAAAGAATCCTCTTATCAAACAGCTTTCACTAATTCTTATGATTCAAAAAGTATTAACTAAATTGATAGATTGAGATATCATGATTAAATTTGAATATAATTCAACTTAATTGATATATAAGTGTATGTTTGGTATAGCTTTTGTAAGGATGAAAAACGTTTTTTTAATGCTATAAGCTATTTTAAAGTTTTTTTTTTTTTTTTTTAGTTGTTTGGCAAAACGCAAGATAGATTTTTTTAATATATGAATTGTCTCAATTACACTTTATAAAAGCCATTTTATGTTAACTTGGAGAAGCCCAAAATTTGGGCTTTTCCAAAAAGTTTTTTTTAAACACATGAATTGTCTCAACTACCCTTTATAAATTTTAGATATTCCACAATACAACTCTTTCATTATAAATACATAAATACATTATCAGTACCTTTATTGTAATTCATACAATCAAAAACTATTTTTAAAAATATATTGTCAACACTTTTTTTATAATTTACACAACCAATAACTTTTTTTATTAGAAGTTCTACTACAAAAAAAAATCTACTCTAGAAGCTGCATTTGAAAAGTCATATCAAAAACATTCTAAATACAGTAATGCTACACATCTCACCTATAATTCCACCATTTTCATCCCAACACACGTGTCATTTGAGGTGTCACTTAGTGAGTGGACAAACATTAATTAGTGATTGAATACATGGGTAAGGGAGATAAATATCAATTAATGTATGTTCACTTATCAATTGCCACTTCAATTACCACATGTGTTGGGATAAAAATGGTGGGATTGTAGATGGAATGTTTATCATTATTGTTAATAAAAATGGAAGTCCGAATAAAAATGGAAGTGGGGAGACTTCTATTTTACTTCAAAAGGTAAAATATATTCTAGAAACTTGTGCTTTTGGGTGTCTTTTTTATTAGAAAAGAATTACCATTTCAAAGGACAGTCTCTTTGTTTTCACTTCAAAAAGGTAGAAAATTATTAATTAGAATGTCT
This sequence comes from Acer campestre, assembly GCA_954870605.1. Classification (NCBI taxonomy): domain Eukaryota; kingdom Viridiplantae; phylum Streptophyta; class Magnoliopsida; order Sapindales; family Sapindaceae; genus Acer; species Acer campestre. Next base: position 6,489,762 of record OX940808.1, on the reverse strand, counting down.
TTTTTTTTTTTTTTTTTTGAATACAATTTAGAATGTCTTTTAGACTTTATATTTACATGGAAATACGAAACTAGTAAATAAGTCCAATAGTCGTCTTAGATTTAAATTTTAAAAGTAGAAATGCCATAAATATTCTTCTAGTTTACTTTTCCTTTCTCACAATCACAATTCACATATTGGTCCACCGTTTTCATTCTAATTAAATATTCTCTCCTTCTACGCTAAACTAAGTGAAGCAGTGTTCACCAACTTCCTTCCATTATTATTATTATTATTATAAGGTAAAATTTCACATAAGTCCCACTTTTTTGACAATTTATCACATTTATAAATATCTTTCTATATTTATTACTTTAGTCCCTATTTTTCCAAAACTCATCACTTTAATTAGTCCATTTGATCAAATATTTGAAAGTCAACTATTTTAAAACATGTGAAATTATATTTTTTCCTTTATTACTATTTAATTTAGCTAAAATGATTATCTTAACTTTAAATTAAAATGAAAAACAATAAAATTTTCAATAATAAAATCTTAAATAAATAGATTACCAAAAAAAAAAAAAAATTCTTAAATAAATAATAAAAAAATCCATTAATTTTTTCTTATTTTGTATTTTTTTTTTCATAATGGATATTTATTTAGCTAAAATGATTATCTTAGCTTTAAATGATTATTTTTCATAAAAATAAATTGTAATTTATTTATTTAAGATTTTATTATTGTGAATTTTATTATTTTTTATTTTAATTTAAAACTAAGATAATCATTTTAGCTAAATGAAAATCCATTATGAAAAAACTAATAAAAAATAAGAAAAAATTAATGGATTTTTTTAATTATTTATTTAAGATTTTTTTTGTAATCTATTTATTTAATATTTTATTATTGAGAATTTTTTTTGTTTTTCATTTTAATTTAAAGCTAAAATAATAATTTTAGCTAAATTAAATAATAATAAGAGCAAAAGTGTACTTTATAGGTTTTTAAATAGTTGACTTTTAAATATTTAGTCAAATTAACTAAAGTGATGAGTTTTGAAAAAAAAAAAAATATGAACTAAAGTGATGAATATAGAAAGACAATTATAAAGATGATAAATTGCCAAAAAAAATTAGGACTTATAGGAAATTCTACCTTATTATTATTATTTTTGAAATCTAAAGTGGAATATGGTTAAGACCCAGTCGAGATTAAATACTATATATGCGATTTAGATATCAACTTTCACAATAGTAGAAATTTATGTAAATGTACAATAGCAAAGTAACAATGATATCATCATCAAATTGGATTAATAGTTGAAATTATATATATATATATAATATGTGGTATGACAAATCGAACGGTGAAACCTGATTTAATGATGATACAATAAACCTTATTAGTTAAATTATATATATTTCTTATCAAAATTTAATGTGACTCATTTAGACATTTTTTTTTTTTAATAAAAATGTCTGGAAAAATATTTATTAATAAAAATTAATACATTTTAGAAAAACCTCTTAAAATGGATCTCATGAATTCAATCCATGTTACAATGTATTATGTATAGCAACATACATAAACATTCTTCAACAAAGCCATGTGAGTTTGTAAAATTTAGACCATGTCAACGTGTCACAATCTTCGAGACGGTGGAGATCTATCAATGAATTTTTTTTTTTAAAAAAAAGAAAAATAGCCAAAGACTCAAATGAAGTTTGCCTATCCGGATTGTCAAGAACGTAACCACTAACCAGTCCCCAAAAACTTCTTTTAAATTTTTTCTATGTATAATAAATATATATTGACTCCTACCGTGAGTACTGTAGAGGAATTACGGAAAAAATATAATAAACTGGCCAGTTTTCCAAAGTGTTTTTTCTACATAAAGTGGTTTTTTTTTCTCTCTAAAATGCAACAATGTGTCAAGTACAGTGCAAGAAGGAAAATTTGAAGAAGAATAAGTTGCAAGTCAAGTACAGTTTTCTCAAATTAGAAAAATGTGAACAATTTTTTTTGTTTTTACATTGCTTGTAGGTTATATTCTTAAGGTTGCAATCAAGACAAATACGAAACGATGACGATTCTAAGATTATTAAATGAATTGTTTTTAGATATATTGACATAAGCACGACCAAGGTTATAAACACCGAAATGATCGTGTTGAACAAGTTATATAAAATTGGAGGATCGTGACACTATTAATTATTAAATGAATCGTGTTTTGTAAACACTATGATGTGACAATCTTTTAAGTAATGTATGAGTAAGATGTTATTTTAATTTTATAATGATAACGATTCTTTATATAAAATCCCAAAACATGGAAAACTCAAACAATACTTGAAAATTGCACAGGTTTTTTATTATAGGGAAATTATCAATTTCCCGCCTGAGGTTTGTCATATTAGATAAATTGGTTCATCTAGTTTCAATAATGGCCAATCAACCCCCTGAAACCCTAAATATTGGTCAGTTTGCCCATTCT